>JALIZF010001936.1:1252500-1625000 GCA_029948255.1 Telmatactis stephensoni
TCTGCGAAAATTTTACTTAAACTTTTGCATGCAATTCAGTAATATTAAACTAGGTATCAGCTTCCAAATTTTCTTTGGTCAAAAGCACTAATAAGCCGATACATTCTCTGTAAAATTTAGTCAGAGTTTTAAAGCTGCTCCACCGAAAACTGTTTCATGTGTCAAGCTCAAATTTGCAAAGAAAGCTAATTTTGCCACACACTATAAATATTCAGAGTTTATTTGGTGTTCGTTTGGTTAAAAAGGGAAATGCTTATGCTAATGAAATTAAATGTAAACATTGACGTCAGCAAAGATCCTCCTATAGGAATGATGGCTATGAAAGATGGAGGCCATACTCAAGATGATGATTTCTTTGCATGCCGCTGTTGTTGCTGCTCTTTTGATGATGATGGTGATGATGATGATGATGATGATGGTGGTGGTGGTGGTGGTGGTGATGATGATAATGATGAAGTACTTCAACTGACAAAGACTTAACTTCTTTCAAAGTCTTAATTACCTGGTGGTAAAGGAAACTTCAAGTCTGTCACACCTGTAAAGTATCTTTCAACGACTTGTAACAAAGCTATCTCCTGTGTTGTACCTTGAACCGTACTAAAGGCAGATAAAATATTATGAATATACACGTCCGTTATACCACTGTATGTGTATCTACAATACATGTCATCAACGATATGGCTGCATAACTACAACACTGCATTAAAGATGACTTCATCATCATTAATGCTGCTAAATCGTCATCAACTGATAATCAATAATCATCGTCACAAGAATAATCTGCATCTTCTTTTTAACTTGCACAAACAAAGGTTCGGGAACATGGTGCAACTTTTTGTTAAGCGTTTTGCACGCAAAAATTGCATCGTATAATAAACAAACAGTGATGGCTGCACTTGTACGTTCCAAACTTGATCTTGTTATTTAAATTTACTCCTGTGCGAGAAGCATTGAAGGAAACGTTGCGCTGAAAATATCACCAAAAGGGCGCAAAAACAACTAACCATCTTCGTCAATATCATCATCATCAGCGGCAGCAACATCATCATCATCATCATCATCATCATCATCATCATCATCATCATCATCATCATCATCGTGTAAAAGAAAAGGTATGATTTATACTCACAGGTGTGTTGTACATGGGTTTGTATCAGAACTATAACCAAGTCCAGACCAAAACAACCTCAGTAGAGCATCTGACTGGACGCCTTGATATTTGACGTACTCTACAGCGATGTTGTATGTTTTGACTTTAGTCTCACGTGGTAAATGTGCTTGAAGATGGGACTTGAATGACTCTATGACCTGATAATGTACCAACTTATGACATAAGTCTACAAACAGGTAAAGTTCAAAGATTCTCCCACTTGTGTGGAAAGGGGAGAGTCTCTGCTTTCCTTCCAGAGGAGATACAGTTTAAAAAAGGGAAACAAAAGCACAATACGCGGGATCAAGAGCCCCGCAAACGTCTTGTACAACAAGCCTTACCATATTTTGGTTTTTAATCTCTGAAGATTTTCGGTCGTCATCACAGGTCTCGAGAAAATCGCCACTTTCTGTCAAAAACAGAGTAAAACCAAGTAATGATGATGACAAAACGATGATGATGATGATGACCATGGAAATGTCATTAGTTTTACTATATACTAGTTTCACGTTCATAATACAGAATAATGTTGTAAACTTACTCGTGCTGCTTTGAGATGCTAAAGATTCAGAGCTTGGATATTTCCTACAATGTAACCATAAAACTGAGTAAGTACACATATTCAAGAATAAATGAGAAAACAAATTTTAAAAAAGCAAATAAGGGAGGGAAGGATGATACGAAAAATTGGTGAATGTGCAAGAGCATGAGGGGACTAGCAAACAAGATAACGAACGGACGGAGAGGGAAGGAGAGAGGAAAAGACGGAAGGGAGGGAGGGAGGGAGGGAGGGAGGGAGGGAGGGAGGGAGGAAGGAAGGAAGGAAGGAAGGAAGGAAGGAAGGAAGGAAGGAAGGAAGGGAGGGAGGGAGGAAGGAAGGAAGGGAGGGAGGGAAGGAAGGAAGGAGGGAAGAAAGGAAAAAGAGGAACAAAAAGAAGGAAGAATAGCCAGGGTAATGTTCGACTCACTTCATTGTCATTTTTCTAAACAGATTTCTAACAGAACTTGAGTGCTGTAAAGACGATGACTGCGCTTGAAAAGAACTATCTGAATGGTGTCTAGCCTATAAATATCAACACAACATGTAATCAACTCAGGAAAGATCTCAGTTCCATTGACTTAACAAAACTTTTAGAGCTACATCAGCTACAAAGCCAATCGAGAGCATTTCTTGTTTTTATAGGGGCTTTGCACCATCATTAGTTATTAGCCATGCTGAGAGGCAGAACAAAAGAATTTGTTTCCCCCAGAGCACTGGCATTCTTTATGATGTAAAATGTTCTGTTCCTGCCATCTATGATTGACGCTTTCACGTCACCGTTCAAAGCTTCTATTCTACGTGAGTGCGCGAGCACCCGTAAACCTTGGCTACAAATCGCAGAAATTGAATTAACAAGCGTTTCGAAACACCCGAAAACTTTATCATGTAAGTTAACGGACCCGCAACGCTATCGGGTCTTTCGAGGAACGGGTCCCTGAACCGTGTTACTTGCGGGTGTAGCCCGTTGAGTCATATATTTATTGCTATCGTCCGTCGCATTTAACGCATGCTCTTCCGAGTACAATTGAAATCCGCCGAGTAAACGCTTGAGCGTATTGTTAGTAATAAAGATATTGTGTAACAGCAAGACCACAACAAAAGGCTTCTTACAGTAATTCTGGGGAAAACAGATCTGGGGGCAAAATAATAGTTCTAGGCGGCAAGGGAGGCGTGGTAGGTCACCGTTCGCCTCCTCAACTCGGTGGCCGGGGATCATTATTGATGCGTTTGTTTGTTTGTTTGTTCTCTCCCTCGAGACGGAGTTTTTTCTCCGAGTTCTTCGGTTTTCTTTCCTTATCAAAAATCATTTTGTGAGCTACGGTGTGTACAGTATTAGAAACCCGATTTCTTGAACCCTCAGTTTTTCGAACCTCCCGATAACTCGAACTGTTTCCCTTGGATTTGTTTCATCCCGATTTCTCGAACCCTCAGTTTCTCGAACCTCCCGATAACTCGAACTGTTTCCCTTGGATTTGTTTCATTTGTTTCACCCCCGATTTCTCGAACTCCGACCGAACTCCCGCTTTCTCGAACCAATTTTTCCTTTCCCTTGTAGCTTCAAGAAATTTGGATTCTACTGTATTTTCAAAATATCGAATGGGTCCGTGCGCCCAGAAAATTCAATAAATCAAGGAGTTTCAGGGAGGATTTTCAGATTATTTCAAGGAGTTTTCTGGGAGTTTTTCACTAGTTCACTCAAGCAAAATAGATTGGCATAACGAGTTAAGGAATGTAAACGGAGCTTTTAAGATATATGCACATTAAACGTACACTTATTCTTTTCCGTTTGTTTTCCAGTAATTGATTAAAAAATCCAGGACTTTTAAGGACTTTCCAGTAAGAAAATAAAAATCCAGGATTTTCCAGGATTTCCAGGATTTCCAGGAGGCGTATGAACCCTGACAACCCCACAAGCTTTAAACATTGATTGTGCATGAATACGACGATTTAACTTTATTAACTGATACCTCCACTTCATCGTCACTGTCTTCATCTCTAACGACAGGTACGCTTTTAAAGGAAAATCTGGTAAATACAAGTACATGATAAGTGTTACTCTACTTAAGATTACAAAAAATACAACTAAAACCCTGTCACCTTGAACCCACTCTAAGGAGAAACCAAACGGCTGTTCAAGATGGTAGGGGTTTGCGTTACTCTAAGTTACCGACTAAAAGAAAAAAAGATCTAGGGGAACTAGTGGGGTTTTCGGATAGCATAAAGTGGGTTTGACCGAATTTTCTGATTGGCCAGTGAATTACAATATGATTCAATGTTTTCAAGACCATTGTTTTTTAAACCTATCACCGCTCTGCTTCAATAGGGCTTCGTGATGCCCCTATATCCGGGGTTTTCAAGGTAAAAGAGTTTGAGATGGGGACTGTTGTTCCACAGGGCAACGACTTCAAAACCGCACAATATACAAAAGTTTGAGATGGGGACTGTTGTTCCACAGGGCAACGACTTCAAAACCGCACAATATACAAAAGTTTGAGATGGGGTCTGTTGTTCCACAGGGCAACGACTTCAAAACCGCACAATATACAAAAGTTTGAGATGGGGACTGTTGTTCCACAGGGCAACGACTTCAAAACCGCACAATATACAAAAGTTTGAGATGGGGTCTGTTGTTCCACAGGGCAACGACTTCAAAACCGCACAATATACAAAAGTTTGAGATGGGGACTGTTGTTCCACAGGGCAACGACTTCAAAACCGCACAATATACACGCGTAATATTTCTAAACCTAACCCTTAGCCTATCCGTCACAAAACCGGTAAACGAAGAATCATTCACAAGAGAAAATGTGTGGTGACTTCACGTTTTGGATTGATAATTGCGTTGTGCCCAGTGAACAGGTGTTCTTGGCTTTGGCTATTCTTATCCTGGTGCATATTTCTTTATTTAACAATAAGTATACATATTTTTAAAGATAACCTTAAATTCGGTCGTTGAGCCCACTGTTTGTTTTCCTTGACCGCTGACCAAAACGTATCCAAAGGCTTCTTCTTATCTTGCTAATGAAATAAAACGAATTATATAAAGTTAGAGTAGGCGAGCAAATACATGTATATATAACCATAACTTTCAGTATACCAGAGAGTCGAAGAATCATGATATAATAGAGGTCAAATCTACAGTAAATGTATAGAGTAAATTTTGGGAAGTTGAGTGGTGACCGCTAAATAGAAGGTGACCGCTGAATACGCGGCCCTTATATAGAGGTTCGACTGAGATTAAATATTACAACAGAAGTCGGTCTGTTCGCTCGTTGGGCTTCCTGTGGTGACCTACCGGTACAAAGGAATGGAAACTACGAATTATTGAATCAGTCTAAGGTTTGACTGTACCTTAAATCCCAAGGAAGCATCTCTGCGTAAAGTACACGTAAGCCTTGCTATTCGTCTTTTATCCAAACTCTGAAAGTAAAACGGTTGCCATACTGATTCGAAGTCGCAATCACAAGACAACACAATCAACACACTGATCTACACATCTTGAAGTTTCAGGGTTTTTTTTTCTTTTTGAAAAGGGCGTAAACTCGCCGTTTGGGAGACATGCCTGCTTCTCTTACCTCTTCTAACTGTCCCCTAAACGTGTCCACACACGTGAAAGGAATCAACCTCAGCACATCTCTATCAAGAGCTCTGTCTAAGGCTCTCTTCATTAAGGCATAGGTAGAACCTATAAAACAAATGGCTGTCAGAATACTGATCATCATCATCATCATCGTCATCATCATCATCGTCGTCGTCGTCATGATAATCATTTTCACTACCATTAAAATAAAAGTGTAGAAATTTCACTCCTATTACTGAAGTAATCGAAGTTGTGCCCTCAGCCTATTGACAGTTCTACCTTATTTTAAGGCCTTACCACTCGAGCAAATTTCCTTTGGCAAATTTTCTATGGCAAACGGATTTTCCCCGTCTACTCCTGCATATTTCATATGACAAATGCATTTTCTCGTCCACACCAGCATACAATGTATGCCAAAGAAATTTTGTCAGACAATTTGCTCATCTGGACTAGGGTCTTTACACTGATTAGCTGAAAAGGCTATGACGGTGTGGTCCTGTTAGATTTATATCGTCTTGAAATAAATCTCCCTCATCCTCCAGGTACTACAATGGAACCCCGCCTTACGGCCACCCCACTACTATGACCACCTGATTTTGGCTCGACACCTAGAGATCTCAATAATCTCTTGTATGAAATACCCCGTTAATACGGCCACCCCGTTATTACGACCACCTCATTTTAGCCCGACAATTAGAGATTGCACTTAATCTCTTGTAGAAAATACCCCGTTAATACGGCCACACCGTAATTACGACCACCTCATTTTAGCCTGACAATTAGAGATTGCACTTAATCTCTTGTAGAAAATACCCCGTTAATACGACCACCCCGTTATTAAGACCACCTCGTTATTACCACCAGACATTTTTTGCCCATAGGTGGCTGGATCTCTGCTGATAGAGACGATATTAGTACAAAAACTGTGTACATACCTACAAGATATTCCTTGAGTAAATCTGAACACTCAGGGCTACATGGGTCGTAGCAGAGATCTTTAATCATCTGTATTGGAAGAAACGCACTTTAGGACTAATATATACATGAACACTAGGACATCCATACAACACGCCATACATCTACGTAGAATACTAAGACCAACGAACCGTTTTCGTCTTTTTGTCCAAGATCAAGATAGTCTGTCAAGCAAGTAGCTGCTGCCTTGTACAATCAACAATCAGTTTATATCGCCTTAATTTGTTTCAATCCTGAGAAAGAGTGACGAGATTGGAAACTCACCTTTTTGAGTAGCAATGGGTCTTTTAAGTGAACAACAGCAAGGTGAATTAACGATAGTCTGGTTATTGGTAGATGGGTTCTGGCGTAAAAAAAAAGAGAAATATTTTTATTTATAACTGTTTATTTAAGTGTCCAAGTCTTCTAGCGCTTGTGCAGTAATTGGAGGACACTGTACTCTCACACACACTACCTCTACATTAAATATTTTGCAAATAATCACTCGACTCACATGTTGATTTTTGTTAATAAAATAGAACAACATTCACTTGGCAAGCCACATTCCTTTTTTAGAAAAAAAATGACTAGTCCAGACCCACTTTCCTCAGTCAATCAATGCGAAGTAAAATGAAGCAAAAGCCAACTTGCGTCGACTCGCATTTGTTTAGACACTTCAATGAGGTCTATAACTCTCTTGAGCATCATTCTTTTTATTTTTCGTTCTTTTCTCTCTCCCTCCCTCCAAAGTCGTCTCAGGAGGGGGTGCGCACCCTAAATCCGAACTGATACTAAAACCTTGAGAATGACTGATAACTTACTTAGAAAATATCTCTACTAGTCGTTGTTTGTCGAAACTGAGTTCAAAGCCATCGCCACTTTTACTGTCTAGAATGTTGGGTACTGAAATAAAAAATCACATTTCAAATAATTTGATGTTAGTCAGACTAAAATCAGCGATTAGGCGAAGATAGCGATAAAGCTAGACAGGAGAAGGGACCGTAAGAAAGAAGAGAAACTTAAGGGAGGAATAAAGTTCAATATATTTTGATATGTATATATTAGAAATCTAAATGGAGCCTAAAGCTGACTAAAAACGAAACCTGAAAAAACAAACAAACAGAGCAGAGCAGAGCAGAGCAGAGCAGAGCAGAGCAGAGCATACTAAATCAGACACATTTGCACGTACACAAGTGGCACAAAGAGGTAAACAAAAGTTAGAAAAGAAGTTAGGATTCATGCAATACTGACCTGGTTGTACAGATGTAATCTGTTGTTTATTAAAGTGCAACAAGAATGGTGGTTCACTGTCAGGTTGGGTTAACGAAAACTTTGGAATATCATCATCTACCAAAAAAGTGAACACCTTTGGATGATCATGAAGTTGATTTCACTCAAGAGGACTTTTAGTGGGGGAAGCAAGGGTAGCCGAGCGGTGAGAGCGCCTGTCTGTCAACTCTGTGCTGCCGTGTTCAATTCCCGGACGGGGCATCACATGTGCTTTGAGTTTGTTGTTCGTTACTCCGATTTTTTCTCCCTCAGTAAAAACGAACTAGTTTTGATCTAAGCTGTGCTCCGACATGGGTCGTATGGTGGCTGCTACGTGTGTGTGTGCATGTAAATATGTAACTGTCTCGTAATGAAACCGTTCTTGTATACCTTCGACTCGATCACGTTGAGCTGCGCCCTTCGTAATTCAAGTGCTGTAAGGAATGGTGATGAGCTACCCACAATTTAATGAAACGCGTTATTGTGTTAATAGAGTAGATTTCCTATGACTGTGAAAACGGCAGGAATTTCGAATGTTTTTATAGGCAACACGACCCTGACACGGTCACGGCACGGTTACGGCACGGTCACGGCACGGTTACGGTAGGAATTTCAAATGTTTTTATATACATCACGACACTGACACGATCACGGCACGGCGCGGTCCGTTTCACACTCATACGAAATCTACTCTAGTTGGCGTACTGTAGCACGGTACGTGTGATTGCAAGACGACATCAACAAGCTGTGTTCCTCTTTTTTTTTAAATACCTATTTTCTGTGCATTTTACAGGATATGATTAGACTCATTTGATGCCATAAGTATTTCATTTTAGAGGCCTTTCTGGCCTCGTTCTCGAGAAAATGAACCGCCAATTTTTGAAAGTCGTCTATTGACCATTGCTCCTCTATTTACCCTTGTCGTGATATATTGCTTACCTTGAAGAATTATGTGATGGCACGGCTCGTGTTCTGCGCTACCATCTAAGAGATGCATGGCATAACCAGGTAAGAGGACCAGTAAATAATCATCTGAGAGATAATACATCTTAATCAATAACACTCAGCAATCGTGAACTTAAGGTAGATAATAATAATAACAGTCCCCTTTACAGTTCTCTGCGCTATCTTTAAAGGTAGCCATGCCTTTGCATCGAAGCGAGACGTGACTAGACCGAAAAGGAGTATGGGTAGGTACCACATTTTACTCGCTTTTCAGCTTTGGTCTTTAACACCAACGAATGAAGTTCTTTTGTGCATAAGCTCAAGGCAAGCTAGTTGAGAATACTCGTGTTGATATTCTTGTGGTTTTATAGCTTTTATTAATTTCTACCCATACTCCCTTGTGGGTGAGTCGAGTAGGCTTGAGAACTTTTCCCAGACGTTTTATAAAACAGGTGTATAACGAACCACTTTTCCGCACCGTCAAAGAGAAGATGTATTGATTTTAGTGTCGATATAGAACGAACCCCCGATATAACGCACCCATTTTCCAAGACCCTTATTTTAGCAGTTCGATAAATCGGGGTTTCACTTTATCATTCCCTCAGTACCTTGTATAATAGCTTTATCTCAACATTTCGTTATTTTATGTGTGTTAAAGACATTAAAGAGACCCTCTATTGGATTGATTATGAGACTTATCTTATGTAAAATTAGTCACAGAAGTCAAAAGTCGGATCCGCGACCTTTTTATAATGCTTATTGGATTTTGGGGAGGAGTATGGTGAAAATACGTACCCTTGTCGTCTCCTCTCCTCCCTCCCTCCCCAGAGACTGTTTTTGTTGTTGTTTGTTGTTGCTGTTTGTTGTTGTTGATCTTTCTTGTTGTTGTTGTTGTTCTTTGTTGTTGTTGTTGTTTGTTGTTTTTGTTCTTTGCTGTTGCTGTTGTTTGTTGTTGCTGTTTGTTGTCGTTTGTTGTTGTTCTTTGTTTGTTGTTGTTCTTTGTTTGTTGTTGTTGTTGTTGTCTGTTCCTGTTGTTGTTGTTGTTCTTTCTTTGTTGTTGTTGTTGGTATTTGTTGTTCTTGCTGTTCTTGTTGTTGTTGAGACAAAAGCCTGACCAAGAATGCTAGTACTTACGAAAATTAGAAAAAAACAAGAAGCATTTGTCAGCCAAATGTCTAGGAATGGAGTTGAGAATACAATGCAGGATACAGTCTAAAAAGAATCATAAAAAAGATGACATCATTCATTACTCTATTCTTCCAAAGAATTTATCAACCTGAAAACGGTTTTGTAAGCTGAGTGCTTTTCATAATCAGCTTCACGATCAAAGAAGAATTCGTGTACCGTTTCTTACCATGATGGAGAAGGTAAACAGAGTATTTTATAGTAGTCATAGTGATTAGTTCTTGTTCAGATGTGTGTCTTGCCATAGGTGACACCTAACGTAAAATGTAGAGTAAAAAGAAATTAAATATTTTTGGAGGGCTACTTTATTCTCTGTTACAAATACAAGTGACTTTAAGGTAATGGGCTCGCGCGAGTTTTTATCGACGAATTTTTCTATAAATCATTATGTAGATTGTTTTTGAGTCGGGAACATCAAATCAATAAAGAAAATGGGGGGTCACGGTGCTACTTTTGGTGCTATAATAGCTCGAAAAGAGCGAAATCTCGCCTTTTCGAACGAAAACAACAGATTTCAGAGTCTGACCTCTAGCGTACGGTAAGTCTTTGCAAATTTGCAAACTAAAGGCTTTCAGACATGCTAAAGTAGACAAAGTATCATGAAAAGTAATATGTCTTCACTTATTTGTAGGTAAAGCTGAGTATTCGAAATTGAAAGATGAAAATCAGGTGTACTTACGCGGGAATCGGACGTTCATTTTGACGATTTTTCGCGATTTTCTCAAAAACCTATTGAGGAATTTTTTTCCTTTTTTGATATGTTTTAGTTTCTATAAAAATACGTCGAAAAAGCAAAAGATTAGGATAGGTCGTGGTGCTAGATTTTAAGTTATAAGGCTTTGAATACAGTTACGTGGCGTCCGCTATATTGAAATATTTTAGAACACAGGAAGCCCAATCAAATTCGATATCAGCGCGCGCGTGCAAAACATGCGCAAACGTTATGCGCACGAATGTGCGAACGCTTCTCGAGTGTTCTAATCAATCCCCAAGTGCTCTAAATCTGCATTGAGCACAGCGGGAAGGTTTTCTGTTTCTTTTATAAAATACATTGTTTTCAAGCATATTCAGTGTCATTTACACTGACCAAAAATTCGAAAAGCGCGTGCGCGCGTGCTGTGTGCATATTTAGAGTGCACTATACGCGTCCTTCGGCCAATGTTAACGCGCGTTATATGATAGTTATTTTATAATTCATGATGAAGTAAGTTCTACAAAGTATAGAAAACGCCTCAACTCTCGTGTGGACTTACAGTCGGCAAACATCAGCTGTTTGTTTGTCATTTGACATTAATATTTAGTGCACCATTTGTCTGTATAATTTCCTGGCGGTTTGTTGGTAGTTTGTCGGTCATTTGTTGGTGAACTGTCAGAAAAAACTTGTCAGTTGTTTGTTGGCCTACTGTCGGCTAACTATTGGTCAACTGTCTACGTTTACGTTTAAAACTACACAACGCTTTCGCATCGAGCGTAGTGTCAGTGAAGTGTGGCCAACTTATCGATGGTGACAGTACATGTAATTATTCACAAAAGAACAGAATGATGTTCTACATTTCTTACATCAGTTGGTGGCTCTTGATCATCTTCAAGTCCATGTTGTAAGCAGATGAACAGAGAACCTTAGAAGAGATGATTGGGCATCAGAATAGACCAGTTTCAACTAAATTGTGGTGATAACACCAGTCACAAAACTCGTCTTGTACATGCTTATTTGCTCTCACCATATTTTGATGTCATCTGTGCATCTGTAGACATGTACAGATACATAGAAAAATGGAATTTACTTAATGTTAAAGAGAAGAAATATTTGACAGTATAACTATATTTATAATTAATTAATCTATAAGTATACCGAATGTGCTTTGCTGTGCTGTGCTGTGCTGTGCTGTGGTCAGTGGTGTGCTGTACTGTGGTCAGTGGTGTTATGTTGTGTTGTGTTTTGTTTCATTTGTCTGAGATAACCCACCTCCTGGCATGGTAACAACTTGCATGTTAAATTGCTTCTCTAATTTGAATAAAAGAAAAAGAAATATTAAAGATTTATTCAATATCAATCAAGTGATCATAATACTAAGAGATAGAAACTGATATTGATGTCTGCTCGATGTGCTTGGAGCTTAAGGTTTTGTTTAGCAACAAGACTTAGTAGATGCCATCATGAGTGCAAACAATGAAATTTAATTGCCGAAGGTGAAACAGTTTGTATCCACGTGCACATAAAAATCAAATTCCATTGTTTGAGCGCCTTAAGCCCGCAATATGACGTCAACTTCTTGTTACTAAAAATATCCGCGAGATTCACTCTCTAATAGTATTATGGTCTCTTGATATTAATAAAACATAACAATATTCAAATGACTGCATATTATACATCTCCATCTCATTAAACTAACCTGATATGGTTTGAGTTAGCGGAAGATTTAAATACTCAGGAGAACTGAAAAAGTTACAATAGCAGGGTAAACTATTTGTTAGTTTGTTCTTTCCCATGCTTCAAGGGTTATTATCCAGGTTTCTGGTTTTCCTCCCTCCATCAAACTTGATCTGGATAGTTGAGATTTGTATGTTTAGAATATTAAATGTAGTAAGGATCGTGTGATTGAGAAAGCTTAGCTTTATATAGAGAGGTGATGAATGGTCTCTGCAAAAAGTCAGAGTCTCACAAAATTTTGGACGAATTTTGTGGGTCTCAAAGTCGTGATTTTTTTGCAAAATGCTAGTTTCAGAGACACCAATTTTTAAAACAAAGGAAACAGGTGAAAAAGCATCAAAGGCTTGCACAAAAATGCCTTGCTTCAGGCCTTGCAAAGTCTTGCCCTGACCATTTGCCACCCTAAATACCTGTTAAATCCTTATCAATGAAAACAAGTGAACAACCTTTAGTTAATTGTTCATACACTTGAGAATTAAGGGGGCTACTACCTACAGATCCATCCCTGTTTATATGTGAAACACTGTTATTTGGAAGGTTTGTAATAAGTTCATTACTGCATGCTCTACGTTTAAATACTGTCAAGTGTGCAGATAATACATGGTAATAATACATGGATAATATATTACAAATCCCCCTCAGCCTCGAGGATGTATAAAGCTTACCTTAAGTTTATTTCACTGGCACTGCTTTGCAAATCAAAGGGTAATGGCCTGTTGAGCTTGGAGTGAAAAAGAAACAAAATTTAAGAGATTATATTTTTATTGAAGAATACATCAAGTGGACAATAAAATTTACATGTACAACTTACAGTTAGTATAAAAAAGCATGCAAATTAAAGTGTCTTTGTAAAGGGTGTTGAATGGTCAAAGCGAGACTTTGCGAGACCTGATACAAGACATACTTTTTGTGAGCCTGAGACACTTTTTCACTGACTTCCTAAAAACATTGGGACTTTGAGACCCACAAAATTTGACTTGAACTTTGCAAGACTCCAACTTTTTGTTGGGACCATTCATCGCCCCTTTAAAAGTACTTACCACACAGAAATGTGTTGAACCCTCACTGAATTGATAAGCAGAGAACATCAAAGTGTACTCTCCATCTTCATCAGCATCATTCTAAAGTTGATTGATAAAAGCAGAACTCCCATTGATAAGATTGTTGGAATACTAACTCTTGATTATGATATAAACAGCTTTATTTCTTACCCATGCATATAAATGTAATACAGTTGAACTGATTGTTAAATCAGTGCCCTGAGTACTTGGATTAAGGAAATGCTCTCGAATGAATCAGCAATGGATATAACAGTATAATGTAAAGTGCCATTGAGCTGCCGGATATGGTGTTATATAAATATTAATTAATATTAATTAATATTAATTAATTAATTAAATTATTTTATTTATTTATTTATTTATTTATTTATTTGTTTGTTTGTTTGTTTGTTTGTTTGTTTGTTTATTTATTTATTTATTTAACTCACAGTACAAATACGTACTGAGCCTTTAAATATTGCCATGGTATAATAAATTATTGCTGCATCAAGAATACCAATTGAAAATGTCTCTATTTGCATTATTTAAAACCATCTTTCCAACAGATTTCTTGTTTAATTGTGGTAATGATCTGATTTCAGCTTCAGTTTTGTAAGTTCAATGATTTTGAAGAGTACATGTTATTATTCAATCATGCAATTTATTAGCTACAAGGTATATATTAAGTTTTTTGACATAAATTGTAAAAAGAGTACCTCGTATTTCTCATAGACATAATACAATCGTTGATTCTGCATGTCCCACTGTGCCCATAAAAATGGCCCTCCAACTTTTTCAGTTCTTGGTTGGCTGCTCAGGATCTAATGCATCACACAATTTCATTTTATGAAGGACTTTTGAACAAACCTCTACACCATCCCCATCCCACATTTCTGCTGCTGTTTAAGTAAGTATCAAAATTACTGAATTTAAAAATTCAATGCAAATGTGACTTGCAAAAATGACAGACCGTCCCCTCCCCCAGGTCCTGGTGATGGACCTGGTACAAAATGCTATGTACAGTATACATGTACTACATATGCATTATAGTCATCCATTGAACAATAAAGATCAGAATCTGTCATAGTGATGATAAAGTTGTCAAAAACTTTATAAAATCCAAGTGGCCACTGATTCCACACACAGCACAATAATTCATATTTTGAACATTAATCACAACCTTCATTTTAATAGTAGTGGACAAATGATAGTGGACAACTGTAAATGTAGTTTGTTGACTCACCATTCCCCTATCACCAATTCTTGCTAAAGGAATGTGATAAAGACCAATAGCTAAATAATTAAAAACAAAACAAAACTTGATTTCAAAGTTATAAAAAGGCATGAAATAATCAGGATATTTGTTCACTTTTGACAGGTCAGACAGTGCAAAGATCACATCAGAGAATGAATAAACCCTTTTTGGGAATTAATCAGTTTGTAGATCAATACTTCAGTTGAATCCAGTTTTCAATTGATCAGTGTTTAAGCCTCAACTCCAAATAAACTGTTCATAAATTTAAACAAACACCCTATGGAATTTTAAGTATTTGCTTGCATTCCTTACCTTTCCAATGGCTGTTGACTAAGATTGGGAGTCTAGTATACACATGCAACTACAGTAGGTGAATGGATTTATAGCAATAAGTGGTCTTAATTACCTTTCTTATGATGAAAGAAAAGCATATGAGATTCTTTCTTGGAGGAACTTCCATAACATTGATAACTGCCATACAAGAACTGTAAATATGACCAAATATGCAAAAAGACAATTGCATTAATATGCACATTGTACACATTATTAGCTTCTGCATGTTACCAGATGCAATTTTTTTCTGCAACTGGCTGATATATTGCAAAACAGTAATTAATTGCAGGAGCAATCATTGCAGACTGTCTCATATATGTTACTGTAATGATGCTTTTTCTCACAATGATCTTGCACAATGCTGGGTAATGTACTGTATGTTACACACTGCAATGGTTTGTTCAACTTGTTTGGAAAATGTTTCTATCTGTAACTAGATGCAATATTTCTTTAACTACCTTTGCATATATTGCAAAACAAGTTGCAGGAGCCATTACAGACTGTTTTATGCATGCCACAATGCTGCAAAACACCAATGTAATATAGTGTCGATATAGTGATGCATTCTCTTGATCACAATGATTTTGTGCAAACATGCAGTGTAATATAGGTTAGACACTACAATGATTCATTCAACTTGTTATAACAAAGAGTTGCAGAAAAAACTGCACCATGTGCATAGATCATCACACATTTTAATATAGAGTTCTGATTTGTACCAAATTTATGTATATTATGTACCTGTATTCGTTGATAGGTTTGCCTTTCAATGTACAAAGAAAAGATTCTATTTTGAGGGTGAATTTCAGCTAAAAATGACTTGTAAATACCTGAAAGAAAAATGAACATCCAAGTACAAATTGTACAATCAGTCACTGGTCTTAGCAAGAGTGAGGTGCAAAAATATATAACTAGCATCAGTATGTAGGAGAAGGGGGATTAACTTTTCCTCCTAATTTTCCATGCCCCCTTCCCCCCCCCCCCCCCCCAAATCCTTAAACCCTCTTTCTAAAAATCATGTATGCCAGTTTTATGTATGTTAAAATCTTTCTATATGTAAAACTAAATATCCTGTATACATGTACATGTAAATAAGTTCTACTAGGCCATGTTAAGCATCAATGATGTAATCTGTACCTGGATGTTCAGTTGTAGCAGGATCTTCAAATGAGCTACATGTATAAAAAGGTTCATTGGTTGTGAAAGCTGAAAGTGAGAGTAAAATAGGCATACATGTAAGTTGGCTATTTACAGACTCCTTTGTCAGCATCATCTTTCACTCTGGGATAAAGTGTTTACAATTTTGGGCTTCCTATATGCTTGAAGCCAGCAACACAAGAAAATCAACAGTTTTGAAATCTTTAATACTATTCATTGACAGCCTGTCATTGAAGATCAGATCAGTTACAATATTATCAGCCTGTAATAATTTTTAATTTATTCAAGTTAAAATTGCATCCATACTTGTAACACACCTAAAAGAGTCTTCTCTTGGTTCACAGAAGCTCCAATGATTTGCACTTTCTTATCATGAATAAATAGCACCTGACAAAATTATGATTATGATTAGCCATAAACCCCGGGGGGACTCCCTTATAAAAGGGGATGGGGGTCCTCATCGTCAGTTTGAAATCAGTGTTTTGGTCCCGCTTAGGGTGATAATGACGAGAATTCCCACCAACTGAGTTTTGTGGTCCCTATTAGGGTATAATGCAGCTTCTTTTCAAAGATTGATTTTATTTTAATCCCTTATAAAAGAGGGTGGGATCGAGAAACTGAACCAAAATGATACGTTATTGATTGGTCCCTCTTAGGGCTGAAATTTAATCACTGCCACACCAATCATCTTAAAATACAGGTCCCTTTTAGGGGTTATTTTCAGAATTTCCAACAAGGACCCCTGCCCCCTTTTATAAGGGAGTCCCCCCCCCCCCCCCCGGGCCATAAACTAAAATAAAGCTAAATATACATGTAAGCAGTACAGATAACCAGTCAACCAGTCAGGTTTGATTCCCACATGGTTCACTTTATGTGACTTAATTGAATCAATTTGTAAGTTGGTTCTCTTCCTTGCTTTGATTGAGGGTTTTCAGGTTCTCTGGTTCTACTGGGATGTATGTTGTTTTCAAAATATTAAGCCTTAAGGGGTAGTGAGATTGTCTGTATACTTAAAATGTAAGTCTCTGGCTAGGGAGTTTTGGCAATGACCATTGTCTGACCATATATGTATGACAAAATATACCATTACTAAATTGTACCAAATCCCCTGATTGAGCTCTCAAAGGTATGACAATCATCCCAGTTAACAAATTATGGGATTCCTCCCCCAGGGTTAAATCATCTTTACCTTAAAATGTGAACTTGATGGCTCATAGGCTGCCACATAGGATACTTTATGAGTACTCTGTGATTAAATATCAATATTATCAACAATATAACATTAATCGAAATTGCATCTTTGCTACATTGCAATCATATGCAGTGCATGTAAATGCAATACAGGACTTCATAGTAAATAACTTACATTAGGACTTTTATCATTCCAAGATACTAAAACTGTGCCATCTCTCTCCTGTCCAACAATATGAGCCTGGATTTGATCTTTTAACTGCTCATAGTCCAAGCCTAAAAACAAAAGAATAGTAGGACTAAATTGAAGTTTGTTTTTACTACATCATCGCAGTCTGGTTGGCACGTATCTGGTTGGCACAGTTGGTTGAGTGTTGGTTATTTGTGCACGAGTGATTCCCTGGCTGGACCAACACTCGGGGTCTTTCAATAATTAAGGTGCTGCATTTGTCATTAGATCTACAAATGATCTACATGCAAATTAAACAAATTAGATCTACAGATTAGACCTTCATGTCTTATTGGATTAAGGATGTTAAACTGTAGGCCCCATCTTCATTATATGGAGACATTCCAGTAATAAGGTTGGCCTGTGAGATTCTGTAGTGAAACTACAGGTGAATGAAACTACAGGTGAATGAGACTTTGAAAAATATCATATAACAACATATAGAAGGAGCTACACGTACTTATAAGGCAGTTGCTGGACTCAAACATTCAAGCAAACAAAACAAAAGCACAGAAGTGAGCTCAAATTGAAAATTCCTTTGAATCACACTGTATGGACAAGTATGCACTGAATACTGACGGCAAATACTTTGTCTTGTTTATTTATTCACTCAAAATAAGCAGAAGCTAAACTGAGTGATTTGTTATTTTAGAAAACTTCACAAATTGACAAGCAAATTCGTCGTGACTTTTAGTTTAACCAAACTAAAGATATTTTCAAATAATTTCTTACCTGCGTCACCTACGACATCAGTGTTATTATACTGAGCTCTTTCTCGTAGGATATGAGGAAACACTTGCTCTTTAAAGCTAAAAGTCCTCGTCAAGTCCACCATTTTTTCCTCATTTTGCCGCCATGTTTATATCCATCACTTCCGGTAAACTGCATTATGGGTCAAATCCGCGCGCAAGGGACTGAATACCAGTAATATGTTTAGTCATGTTGCTTAGCAACAGTAGTATTTTCATGGCTGCCATCTTGGAAGATGTCGGCTGAAGAATATCTTTGACAAAATTAATTTTTGCTCTAAATAGTGGTTAAAAGTGGCAAAATGAGTGATAGTGAAGAGCGAGGTAGTGGAGGACAAGAAGTTGAACCCGCTATTTGGGCTGTAGCTCCGCGATTACATCAAGAACAAGGACCAGTGGATGTGTCAGCTAGTCCAGCCTTTCAGTGTCTCGATGAAGTGAGTTTGATTGATATTTTTAGATCAAGAAAACAATATCGGGTATTTTATACAACCCCAATGTGAAGTACAAGAGCTAAAAACTCCTACAAAAAAAACTTAGATAATCTAATTGTGTTTTCTTCTATCCGATCAGCTGTCTCACAAATTATTTTAGTCAGTGTTTTACCCAGTTATCTGATTCAAGTTCTTCTATAGCTTTTTTCACAGGGTAAAATTGCAGGCGAAAAAGTCGCCAAACTCAAAGCCAGATACACTAGTCTACACGAGAGACTCAAAGCTACAAGAGAACAAGAATCGTCACTTCTACATCAGGCTAAAGACATGCACCAAGAAGTTCAACGTCAACGAGCTGAGCTCGAAAAGGGTGACAACTTTCCTGATGGAGACAACACAGAAGTTAATAAACTACGACAAGAACTGCTGAAACATCACAATGAACTAGCACAGGCCGATGAAAGGCAGTATCAACTGGAATTTAAACTGGATGGACTTAAAGAAGAAAAAATTATGTTAGAGAGGGAATACTCTCGTATGCCAAAACCAGGAGAAATCGAAAAACAGCAAAAAGAGTTACAGAAATCTATTGATGATCTCAAGAAAGAGGTTGCACAAAGAACTGTTGATATTAAAGGTTTAAAGGAGGAGTTAGGAAGTAGAGAAGCAAAATTTAATGACATTAGGAAAGAAATTGATGAAGACTTGGAGAATCAACAGAAACTGAGAGTAAGTTATTATGCATATAAGTCAAGTTCTTCCTTGTAACCTGTGAAAAAATATGAAATATGACTAGTGCATTGTACTGTCCCATCATTACCAAGTGCAGTCACAGAGTGGTTTTCGTATGAGTGGGAAACTGACCACACCGTGACTGTGTCAGTACCATACATAATGTCTATAAAAACATTCAAAATTTCAACCGCAACTGTACTATGCATTGACTGCTACTGGTACAATCAGTTTCCCACTCATACGGAAACCACTCTAGGCCTACTGTATAGGGTACCATCTATAGAAAGTGCAGTTGAAATAGCAGTGAAAGATATATGATATCATCAATATGACATTTATGCTTTGTTGAAATCTACTACAAAGAATAAGTGATGTGCATTTATGACGGCACCACCTAACAATTACCTGTATTTTCTGTACTAATCATCAAACCAAACCATTTAAGATCACTAGAGTGATTTAGCAAAAATGGCACAACATTAAAGAGGGCGCCACGCATACTGACAAATTTTGTGTGAAATGACTGTTGAACGTGGGTATGACAAGAAGAGGGCATAAAAACAAGCTAAATGGTATCCTGAACATTGCATCACGACATACATTATCATGGTAGTCACACAATGGACAAACCATGATAAATGTCCTAATGTCCTGTTTTCGCATCGTGTCATGTTTGCATGCTAAATCACTATACTTGCCATTATGGTTTGACTCAGGCATGTCAGAGGGTGACAGGAAGTTCACAGTGAAGCTCTTTCGTGACATGTCTTAATTATTGGGTTTCATCTATTCTTTTAAGAATCAAACACAATGAAGTAGTAGCCATGTTGGATGAATTACAAATAATAGAATATACTTATGAGAAATCTTTTGTTGAAGTTCATCCACCCATGCCAGCAACTGTAAATGTAGGGTGTATGTGTGAGCATGTCTTAATAACCAGTCTACTGATTGAAATATTGTCTGCATTCCTGTCTTCTAGGATGAACTGGTTCAGATTCACTCTCAGCCAGCCCACATCTCCAAACAAACAGACCTTATATCAAGACAATTTAAGTATGTTCTTTAATTTAGCCATTTCATTTTTAATTTAAAGTAATAAAACTCATAATATTGAATAAAACATCATTTTTAGGGAAGTTGAAGAAAAACGATCAAGATTTGACTCAGACCTTGAGGAAGTGGTCAAGGAGGTACAGTGTAGTATTTTGATATGCTTTCATTTTGATTACATTCAATTTAATTTCCTAAGTAGGAATGTTATCCCTTGCAAATTGTATAACGTACATATATTTCATTGCAGTTGCAAAGAATTGAGGGAAGACGGACATATCTTGAGGATGAAAAACTAGAATTATCTGAAGCTTTGGACAAACAAAGGCATGGCTATGAAGCAAAGGTATATTTCTGATCCCTCCATTATTAAATGAATGACTGGTGACCTAGCAATTATTACTCTTAAACAAGATCATTGAGTGATGTTGAAATATTTCTGTGGTCTTAGGAGAGGGAAGTTGACCTAATAGTCAAAGAATATGAACTGGCTAAGGAAAGACAGTCAGAATTTATAGGTGATCGTGGCACTCTTGACTTGAATCTCAAGCATGCAGCAGTGGAGAAAAAGATCCAGCATGACTTACATGCGAGAAAACTTAGAGAAAAAGAGAGAGACTTAAAGTAAGACCAACAAGCTGTTAGATGCTAACATTTATAACTATTTGTTTGTTATTACTATTATTATTATTACTATTATAGGGTTTGATGTAATTAATAATATTGACATGCACCTTTAGTATGGAGGTGCTTTCTGCTGCATGTTTACACTTTTTCAAAATAATTTTAAATGTTTTTCTTGTTTAGGGCCTTGAAGAAGAGTGAATTGCAGCTAAAAGTTGCTGAAGAATCTCTTTCCCATGTGAGATCCATCTATGACAAGGTCAAAGGTCAAGTAGACAGCAGACCTCGTGATGATGGTACACTAATGGAAAAGAGAAAGGAACTACAACGTGAAGTTATTGCAACTAAAAGAACTCTGGCACAACAGGTAATGTATATATATGAGGCCTGTTATTTTAAAAGGAGTTCTCTTTGTTAAGACCCTTTTGCTGGTCATCGTTTTTCAAAATCTGCTTAGTATCAAGCTTCGATAAGCCTCCTTTTGTGCTGCTAAACAAAATTAATGAACAGATGTACTTTCTAATTGGTCAGTTTGTTTCAACTTTTTTACTCTCACCTCTTAGAATGCACTGACAGCCAGGGAAAGAGTTAGGGTGGAACACATGATCAATGAAGAGGAAAAACTATTAATGGAACAAAGTGAGCTTAGGGTTGATGTCATTGATCTTACAAGGCTAGCACAGATCAAAGTAAGCCATAAATCATTAATCATTGATATTCACTCCCTTCTCAAGCGAATTAAAACACTGCTTTTTTTACATTATTTTTAGGCTGATGAACGAGAACAGAAGGCTAGAGACTATATGAGAGCTGAAGTAAGTGTAACTAATGTATTTTGTACACACTTATCATTAGAGATATTTATCTTTTAATCATTTTCTATTATTTATATTCAGTTGAGGTATCAGAGGGCACTTGAAGATCTTAAGACAAAGAATCTCAATATCCAAGACAGTGCAAAGAAATATGCAGAAATGCAGCATAAGTAAGTGACTGATAATGAAATTATTTAGTTGTCTTAGTGCAAGGAGTTAACGTAGTTTTTAAGGCTGCCAAACAACTGTGTGCAAAAAGGGTTGAAAGAGTGGACCCGTTTTTAGTTGGATTTATGTGCATTTATCCTAAGGCAATTATCCCTAAATGTCATTGGACACTTCAATGATTAATTTTTCAATAATAGAAAAAAACTACCGATTACAAAAAACTAGCTATAGCCTTTCACACCAATTTCTGTGTTGTCTTTCTGCAGGCTTTCAGACTTTGCAAAATTGTACGATGTCATCAAAAATGAACGCAACAAATGCGTCAATCTGATTCAAACCAGTACTCAGGTAAGAAACTCTGAATCCAACATTCATGTATGCATTTATGCAATTTTTGCACTGCCGGATAGCTACAATGTATAACTGGAAACTAATATTTTGTGCTTTTTCTCTTTCTCTACAGAAAGCAGCCGAGATGCGAGAGAAAATCAAAATCCTACAAAATGAAATAGAAATTTTACGTTCTAAAGTCAACGCCAAGGACAGGTAACGCCAAAAACTTTATATATTCAGTTGCGTTACTTTGCATAGCGTTACTCCGCACGCGCGGCTGGAATGGATAGCTTTAGATTGTCGAAAATCATTCTAACCCTTCCAGGCTCGTAACATGGTATATTCGTTTCGCTGATCCTGGGATTTTACGGAAATTTTGATCCCTGAGTCCATATTTTTAGAAATGTTTGATCCCTAATCCTTGGTGCAAAGAACTGAGCTGATCCCTGATCCTGACCCAATGTCCCTGATCCTCGCCCCACCCATTTGATCCCTGAGCCCTGGCCTCTGATTCCTGATCCTGGTCATAATTTGGGGCTTGATCCCTGATCCCATATACCATGTTACGAGCCTGCCCTTCAACATGCTGACAGAACAAGATATAGTTTATAATTATAACTGTGTGCCGAGTTACTCAATCTGTTTTAGTATGCATTATGTTGCGAAGGACCTCGTCCATTTCTGTCTATTGTGCGTTTTGTTAGACTAACCTTATTAACGTAAATTCTTGTTCAACAGGCTTTTGCAAAAAGCGCGCTTAAAACGTAACAACGCCGTAGTTATACGTGACAGTTTACGTAACGAGGAAAGCAAGCAATCAAAAGTAGACGAAGAAAACAGAGAAAAACGTGAGCAGTTGGTAAGTAGAATATTGCACTTGTCAATGAACCTCTATAAGTCAGTTGCGTAACGTCCATGAAATAAAATTGTCAATTATACATTGTAAGGCCTAGTTCAAACGTCGCATCTCACATGTGCTAAACTTAATGCAAATTAGTCAAATCTTTTGTTTCTTCTCATTATCATCTCATTTGCATTGAATTCAGCACATGTGAGATGCGACGTTTGAACTAGGCCTAACAGGGTTCCCTATACCCGTTTGCAAAATGAAATCACGTAAAAGTATTTGGTCTTTCCACGCGTCACGGATAATTAAAAATCTCTTTCACGTTCACAAAAAAATCAAAAGTTGCTTTCACGTGGATGCAAACAGATTTGAGACCTTAAATCACGTTTCACGTCAAAATAAATCAGCCCTTCGCGTTTCACGCAAAAAGGTATAGGGAACTTTGTTGTAAAGGTTACAAGTCACCGAGAGAATCTTTTCACCGTTCTTTTTCATATTTTCCTCCATAGCGTCTGGATATCGCCAAACTAAATGAACTTATCAATAAAGCCGAGGAAAATATGGTACAACTTCGTAAACGCTACGAGGGAAGCGTACAAGAACGAAATGACATGTAAGCCATCGCACCTAGATTTAAATGCAGTTGGAAATTTTATTGCATGCCTTCTGGAAGACCTTGTACCATTGGGTCTATGAAATTTAACATAAAGGGATCTTGCTGACTCAGTGATCACTTAAAGTGAGGCGACTGCATTTTATTCCACCTACTAACACATTGTGTGTGTGTGTGCGTGCTTGTGTCGAGGGATGAGTTTTAAATCTACCCATACTTCGTTTAACAGTCTAGTCGTGTATACGCCAGACAACGATTTTTCAAATAGGTATGTACTTAGTCTTTGTCCGTTTTTCTTATTACTGCTTTATTTTTAAGGGGTATTCGTCTGATTGAACGCAACGAAGAAGTCTGCGTCTTTTACGAAACGCTTAACATTCAAGGTAAACGTAAAAGATATATTGTTGGATAACTTCTGGCAGTTTCTTGTTATATAAGTTTCATATACGATTTGCTAGCTTGCGTATATTGTTCTCCCTTAAGAGTAAAATTCTCTAGATTTTTACAGTATTTGTTATTTTTGTCTAGATACAATGATAAGGAATGGTGACGTTGAGCTTAAAGCCAGAGAAGAAGAAATACGTTTTCTAAAGATGGAGGTAGGAATGATATAGCAGCGATATTTAGTTATATTTATACTATCGAAGACTTAAAAGATTTCGATATCGTTATTTTAGCTAAGTCAGGCTGTATTAATTCCTTTTTAGTTGAATGAAATACGTCGTGGAATTGGATTGGTCAACAAGAACATGCCAAACAAGAGAGCACTTGATGATGAACTAGCAACCCTACAAATTCAGGTATCCATTGACGTTTTCATAGTTTTTTTTATTAATGTTGTTGTTTTCATAAACTGATACTGAAGCATGAAAAACAGTAACTGCTACACTTTTACTGCCTTTAATAAAAACGTTTTACGAAACCTTGTGACGTTACATCGCGGGGATATTTATTAAAACAATGATATTTCTGTTGATCAAAATATCACCTCTCCCAAAGAACAAGGCATTATATCTCAAAATCGTATTCACTGAATTTTGTCAAATTTGATATTTTGTTCTTTGGCCCCAAAAAGAGCGTGTTTACAAAATATTGAGCTTAAAAAGCCTATGATGTCCTTATAATGAGAGGCCATTAAACGTTTTTCCGCCCTGTCTATTCCATTACCAAACTTTTAACAAAGGGGAAGCACACAGAAATATAATCGCCGCAAATACACTTTTAAAAAAAATGGTTGTCAATGGCCATATTAATATCCCGGGTATTCACACTATACAAGGACACGCGGACAAATGGTCCAGACGGTCATGTCGTCTCAGAAGATCATTTAGAGACGCAAAAGCCGTCTGGTTTTGTACGTCTTCATGATCGTCTCAACCAGTCTCATAGTGTTCTTCTGAGACGTCTTATCCGTCTGGACGATTTGTCCGTCTTCTAGTCTTAATATGGCTAATATAAGTATTCCGGCTTCGCAAATTGCCGTCGACGCACTGATTTTTTAAACTCTGTCTATATCTTCCTTTTCTGACAAGTATATTTAAATGTTTAGCTTGCCGATTGTCGAGATCGACTGGCCGACTTAGAGAAAGACCTCGAGGACCCAACTAATGATGAACGAATAAGACTACTAGGGGGAATCGACCCAGAGCCTGACATCCTCGCTAAGAAAATCGAGGAGTTAGAATTGCGTTTAGCTGAAAAGGAAGAAAAACTTTTAGAAAAGGATTTGATTTACGAAGAAGTTAGTCGACTTGCTGACAGGACGAAGAGTAAAGCTGAGACTGGTAAAGAAGATACTTTGGAACTGGCTAAAAAGGTTGGTAATACTGTATTACATTTGTCAAGATGGAGAAAAATCCGAATACACGATGTAACCTTTGCAACGTGAGCGCAATGCAACATCGAAGAAAACGTCGCAGAATTCGATTGTACTCCTATTGTACTCCTTTTCGTCCTCCTAGCCTGCACCATCATTATCACCATCATCATCATCATCATTACTATCGTCATCAATAATATGACGTACTAACTTTATACATCCAGGTTAACGATTACCAAGCTAAAATCAAAGACACAACTCGAAAGATGATGGCTATGGTTTCAGAACTATCCATGAACCAAGCTAATGCAATGAAACTACAACAAACTGTCAAGGGGAAGGAACAAGAGTTAGAACAGGCTTACATTCGAATGGAGAGAGGCGAGGCTCCCACAGAGGACGCAGAGAGAGAGTGGTTGCGGATTATACGTGAACAACAACGGAGAGAAGTGGAAAGACAGGCAACGCAACAGGTATGTGATATCAGAAGGGATTTTTTTTTCTACACAAAAAAGAAAAAAAATGAAAGCTTTGCTGTTCTATCTGTGCATCCTCTTTATTGAAGTTCGTTATCGCTGTCGTCGACGTTGTTACTGTCGTTGTTGTTGTTCTTGTGATGACGTCCCTTTTGTCCATAAGATCGCGCTATCTACTCGTTCTTCAAACTGTCAAAAAGATTCCTACTTTACCTTGATGTTCTCCCGATCAAAAACCGTTCTCAAGGCACTGAATTAGTAGTGGCGGGCTGTAGCTATGTAGTTGGACAGTTTTACAAGTTTGTACAATTTGATTTTTACAACACTTGATACTAATCTCGTGATCTGATTGGTTGATTAGAGCCGGTGTGTGAATAAGAGGACAGACACACTGCTGACGCGTTTCGGCGCGCGCGCTCGTTCTGTTGCCCCGTTTGATAAGGATTTTTTAACTTTTATTTCAAATGATTGTTGTAAAAACGAATTCAATTTGTTAAAGTTACGGTTTGTTTTACCCACAGCGCGAGGAAGAAGAAGAGCATTATCGACTTCCAGGTGGAATATATACAACAGCAGAACCTCGACCTAACGCTTATATCCCGGATGACGACTCAGAGTTACCTATCCCCAGACCATATGGTGCACTCGCTCCATTTAAACCGACAGAACCTGGGTCTACAATGCGACATATTAGGAAGCCAGTTATTAAACCTATTGAAATATAAGCATTGCACTAATAGAGAATCGATTGTACAGAAAAACTGAATAAATAGAGATTGTTTAAGTAATAAATTAGACCACGATTGAATACATCTTGTGAAGTCATGGATTGATCCAAAACTCTTCAACGAAAATCGTCATATTTTCTGAGTCTCTTGAATACACACGAACAACTAACGAGTATGAAATCGAGAATACGGGTGCGCGTCCTCAGTGTGTAACATTTCACATTTAAGGACGTTCGTGGGCAAATTAAGCTGCATCTGGATTTCGTTAATTTTTTGTCTGGACATACATCATATACTTGTTCAAAAAATGAAATATAAAATGGGGGTCACTGTAAAGTAATGCATCTCGAGAAGAAAAGATGCGCGCGGCAAGCGAAACATAACTGCGTGAATTAAACGCATTGAAGAAAATGGTGAAAATAAACAAAGCTCAATAAAAAGCATATCAAAACAAATAATTTAATTGTACATGATTTGTCTGTGACATTTCTGGCTAAGATCAATGGCTGAGGAAGGAAGTACAAACTTTTTATGAGGCTTTCAATCCGCGCGATGCAACAAAATTTTATGGAATTCGATGGGATGTTGAGGTATATTTTTTGGGATTTCTAATGTAACTCTTTCCACTACACCTAGAGCTCTGTAAATGAGAAAAAAAGTGGGGGTCACCGTATTAATCGTTTTCAAGATATTGACTGGTGAAGACTGGGTCCACGAGAATCTTTTCCATCCTGCTTTCTGCAGTTTTTTAACCTGAACTATTTTTTCCTCGGTCGAATTCCCTTTTCTTAAAGTAATTTCCATTTGAAAAATAGAAAAAAAGTAATAACTGAAAAAAAAATTTGGCCGCCGTCCTGGATTTATTCAATCTCGAGCCCAGAGTTTTGCCGGCTTCTGGTCAGCGGACGCGACCCCGGTACTGGTACTGACCAAGAGGAACGCAGGCGCTGGATTCGAGATTGGGATTTATTGAGGTAGCGTGCGCAGTAAAAGTGCGCACGATCGTTAAACTTTATTATGAATATAAGCTACAAAGGAAGTAATTGTGTGCAGACAAAAACTGACTCCTAATATTACTAATATTTTAATTTAACGTACAAATTAAGCTGAGTTACTTACATCGTTGGACAACAATACGTTGACTACAAGCAAATTTTCTTGGATAGGTAACGCTTAAAGTAATCTCAAGTTTACAGACGAAAGTGAATTGACACGTAGTTGAGAAACTTGATGGTGCGTGTCTTGGTGGTTTCTTAACTCAAAATTCAGTTATATATATACGCGAGGTGTAAAGAAATAATATACGGGAAAAAAACAGTTGTAAAAAAACACGAAACCATCAGTCTTTCAAGATTTTTTTTTTTTAATGAACTACAAAGTAAAGAACTAGAGAGCACACAATCCATGTAAAATAGTTTTTACAACATTTGACTAAAATCTTGCAATCTGATTGGCCGAGAGCCATTGTTAATAAGAGTACTGACAATAGCTGACGCCAACATGTCACACCAAGAGACCATAATACTAAGAGAGCGAAACTCAGTATTGATGTCTGTGCCATGTTCGTGGTGGCTAAGGCTATTTTTAGTAACTTCGCCATCGCGCGCGCAAGGCTCTTAAACAATAGAATTCAAACGGTCCCGTCCGCGCGCACGTCAAAAATCAAATTCTATTGGTTGAGGGACTTGCGCGCGCGATGGCGAAGTTACTAAAAATAGCCTTAGCCGCCACGAACATGCCACAGACATCAATACTGAGCTTCGCTCTCTTAGTATTATGGTCTCTTGGTCACGCTCGTCCTTACAGAAAAAAGTTTGGGACAGTTTTTCAAACAGATTTGGACGGAAAAGATCTAAGATAATGTTGTAAAAAACAAATTGAAGATAGTTTTCCATTGTCAGTACTTTTATTATTAATCATGGATGACGTCAAAAAATGTCCAAAACTTAGCAGTGAAACCACTAATTTGTTAAATTAACCATACAAAAACTTTACTCAAAAAAATGTTCATCTGTGTATAGAGGTTTCTAAAAGCTTGTTTCCACTACGACATTATTGAAAATTACAGAATAATTAACAATTATTCCACGAAATCGAGTCGTGCATGAGCTGATAGCCGACGAGGCTTCGCCGACCCGGCTATCAGCCATGGACGACGAGATTGAGTAGAATAATTGTTTTATTATATTCACAACCAATTGATTTTGAGCAATAAGGAGTTTTATCTTTATTTTCAAGCCATTTTCGAGCTATTTTAAATTGTCAAAAATCTCGTCGCCATTTTGTTTTTCTCTACTCACGGGATATGAGCTGATAGCCTAGTAGTAGAGTAGCCAATCAGCGGGCGCGTTTGCTCATATATCCATTGGTTGTGAATATAATAATAGATGCTATTGTGACAGTTGCAAAGTTTATTTGATTGCGTGAAATGATCATCTCAAGGGAATATAATTGAAAAGAATCAGATTTGACGTTTAGTCCGCAGAACTGGAGTCTCGAGCTTCTGTACAAAGGAAAATTTACAATCACTTGAGTTACTGGATGCCGACGGAAAAGTAGTTTCGATGATAAACACAATTATACTGTGCATCGACCTGTTTTCTATGCCGGTTCAGTGACGGCTTTGCATTCGTATAAATTAAGATTAAGAATTTCACAATAGAGTGAATATTGATCTGATTCATTTGTACTGGTGGTATGATAAATCAATATGTTAATTGACTCATTTCACTTACTTGTAAACTTAAACCGTTTTAACTAATTATAAATTTCAAAGACGTTTTGAGGTTTGATTTTGAGGTTTGAAAAGCTCAAACAACACAAAAGTCTCAAATAAAGGAAAAGTCTTAAAATTATTATTATGAACGTACTGTCAATATTCTTTCTATCAGCTGAGTTGTACTAGTCAGAGAAATAACTCAGAACAGTAGGGGCTATGATACCCTAGTCACACCTCGACCATACCTATAAACTGATTAGAGATGAACCTGGTCGTTCTATTGTCATTTACACCCTTCTGATTGATTAAGATATATCCGATCGACCGCTTTTGATTGGATGTTGCCTTCCGTCTTTCATTGTTCTAAGGATAAACTACTGTAACCATCAACTTTACTCTGTTAACATTAACAAAATAGGACTTAGTCCCTATGGTGATAAACGTTATATTTTAGACGATGGTGTGACTACATTAGCACATGGTCACACAAACATAACATGCAGTGATAAGTAAAAGAAAAATGTGCTTGTACTCTAGACACAAACATAGCATTAACTAGTGATAAGTAAAAGAAAATGTACTTGTACTACTCTAGCTTAAGAGAGTTTTAAACAGTTTGAAAATGAAACAAAACTTATTTATTAGAAACTTCTTCCAGCATCACACACAATTCTTTATTAAACAAATGCAACTAGCAGCCAGGGCCAAGTAGGCCCTGTTATTGATACTCCCCGTTTTATTTCGAAATTCAAAGTTTTTCATGAGTCAAACTACGACCGCGGGCCGGAACGCGCCAAAAGATCTCAAACACGGCCGCGCTTCCAATTACAGACGAACGCTTCCCTCACAAAAATGGATTCTCTGCTCATCATCACTTGGTTTCAATCTAGTGAACCCGCTTCGATCTGAATCACCACTCGTTTCACTCTTGTGATCCTTTTTTCTTTCGCTTTAGTCACAATAGACGACTTTCAAAAATGGCGGCCTAGTACATGAGAACGAGGCCACAAAGGCCTTGTTACCAGAAAATAAGCGTGGCGACACTTCTATTCCTATCAAAGACGATGTGTTCCTTTTCCTTTTAAAATACCTATTTTATGTGCATTTTACAGGATAATTTTTATATATTTAGAATCATTTGATGCGATGTTTATTTTGGAGGCCTTTCTGGCCTCGTTATCGTGAACAATGAGCCCGCCATTTTTGAAAGTCGTCTATACAACGTGCTAGTTTCAGTACAATTCATTATCCAACCATCGTGTCTATTATTCATTCAATTTCACGTTGCCAGAATAGTTTTACGTGGCGTAGAACCGGCCTTCAGTTTTGGCGACTTCATCAAAAAATGTTTTTCAGTTTTTATGCAAATATGAGTTTTAGCCGCAGGGTTTGAATGCAAATAACACTGTTTCTATTGAGTCAACCAGTGGCTAGACTCGAAACCGTTGTAGCGGGTTGACCAACCGGCTGTAGGCAGTTCGTCGCCAAGTATATACTTAGAAAATCGATGAGGTTTTCAACTGGATCTAGCGGGTTCATATAACCCGTTGTAGCGGGTTATCATTTTTTGCCATTTTTGTAGTGCTATAGTCAACGTAAGACCACAGGTATCCCAAGCTCATTTTCTGTGGCCTTCGAACAGTGGTGAAATGATATGACTTTCAGTTAGCGCATCTAAAAAAACTTCACAAGTGTATGTGTCCTTTTCCTCGGAGATCTGCAGCATCTAATGATGTGGTTGGTTCATTTTAAAAATGAAGATCGATAATTTTGTGTTATGATGCTCTCCATGCACGCCAGGCTCAATTCCACCTGGGCACGAGTAAACGCATCATTGTGCGTCTAGTTAATTCTGGTTTCAAGATGCAAGGAGTTGGAAAACAGAGACAAAGCAAAAAGTTCTAATGGAACTACCGAAATAACACCAACCCGTAAAAGAGTAAGTGGATACAATGGTGTAAATTCTAACGCTAATGGGTGCAGGTGAACAAACTAATTTTCCAACCAACATTCGGAAAACAACGCGGTGTCTAGCTCGGTCGGCAGCCAGACACGATCTCAAGAAATACTCCGTGTTCGGCAAACAGAATTTTTAGAAATACACTATAGCCATTCACCAGATGTAATCCAACCATCAGTTTGTTTAGGTTCTTGATCAAACCTGCTAGTGAACAAGTTTCTTCGCCTCTCGGCACTCATACACCAACGATGCGTGACATTTTGAAGCATATGCCGGACACAATCTCAAGAATAAGAAACTTGCAAATCTTCAGTTACCATGTTCATTGGCTAGGAAGCTATAAAAACCTGAACAAAGATAGATGGATTTGACTGCCGGACACGGAGTATTTCTTGAGATCGTGCTGGCATATTACTAGTAATTTGCCTCTAAGCTTTTCCCACCATTGCGTGAAATTTTGTATCTTAATCGAACATGAACAAAAATATAATATTGAAAAGAGCACACCAAAGTTAGCAAAACTTGAAATTTTGAGGTACGTAGTTTCGATGAAGAGCGCTAAAGTTATATATGAGCGGCCGAAGTTGGTGCTTGTTTGGTGGTGGGCAACAAAGAACTATATAAAGAAGAAGACCGAGAAGACGCACATAGTGCGTTTACTCGTGCCGAAGTGGAATTCAGTCTGGCATGAGAATGTGCTAGGCAGAAGGACATCGCTCATAGTGATTCTGTATTATTTCAGTAAAGAAGATATGATATCTTCGTTTAGATGGAGTAAGCAATTCTTGTCAGTAAGCGGCTTTGTTACTGATTCAGACTACGAAATTGCGTATGCTTTCAAAATAAGATCGATATAGTTGGTTAGATACATTAAGCAATTCTTACGAAGATATATATCATATTTTCGTTACTAAAATAATACAGAATTACTGTGAAAATCTAAAATGATTTTGATTCCCGTACGAATAGCGAATTGACTGAGTCCGCGTACGGGAGTCTTTGAATCGCTTTGCCGTTCGCCGAAATGTTTGCAAAAATACTTCTTCAAACTCAGTCCGAAACAAAGAGTATCTATCTTTTTTAACGCTTTCTTCTGATATGCAATACTATTTAAGTTGTAATAAATATGATCGAAGTCCTAGTATTGAAACTATTTAACGTGCGTGACATTTGCGGTCATGCACGATCGAGTTGAAACTCAGTGTCGCAACACGAGTCGTTTGCCTACTGTGTACAGATTCGTAGAATTACTCTATTTAAAATCCATTTAACATAGCTACAAGATTCGCTTACTCCATCTAAACGAAGATATCATATCTTCTTTACTGAAATAATACAGAATCGGCTGTGAAAATTGGCTAAATAATTTTGACTTCCGTACGAATAGTAAAAAGTCTGCGTACAGGTGACGTACCCCGGGGGGAATCCATTGTAAAATGATCGGGTATGCTCGTCGTATGCGAAAAATCAGCGATTTGGTATCTTTTAGGGTGTAAAAATTGAAGTTTAGAGTTTTAGCATTTCCTGGTCTCTTTTAGGGTATCGAAAGAGCTCATTGCTTATCTTATTCTCAAATGGAAGGAATTTGCATGCCCAACAAAAGCGTGTCCACCATCCAATTTTATTTTCATAATAATAATGTTCATTTATTTGTTATTGCTGGTATCTCTTAGGGGTTAAAAATCGTCCAGCCACGCCCTTTTCAAAAGACGTTCGGTATCTTTTAGGGGTATTTCTCAAAATTTCCGACGAGCATACCCGATCCTTTTACAATGGAGTCCCCCCCCCCCGGGTGACGTACAAATAGCCATTACGTAAATTTTACCTTGGTTTAGACTCACGTGAAGCTGCTATAACGCAATGACTGTATTTATAGCGGAGTTTATGTTATTAAATGTCCGTGGCTCGTGAAAAATCCTGCATGTTTTCCTATCGAACTTTCTGGAACGTGCGCTGCCTCGTTTTCATGGCACATTCTCGACTACGACTTGTGCCGGCCTACGGCCTGGGCACGAGTAATTAACTAGAAATCTAAGTCTTAAGGTGGCTCGATCCAATTTTCAAGTAGAGCTACCAGTCGTCTTTGAGTGAAAACTATTTGTTCATGAGCAGTCTGATAGTAAATTAAGTATTGCACCCTTACCAGACAAAGATCAAAGTTTATGATGACGTATGTTATATGGAGATCGGCGCTATTATGGCGACGCCTTAAAAGAATTCCCCTTTTTACATATTCTCGATTTTAATGAGTTCTGGGCTTATTCTTGAAAAATGCTCTTGTGATCTTGTAGTTAACATCATCAGTGGCGGATTTAGGGGGGGTTCATTGGGTGCACGGGCACCCCCCCCCCCCCCCTTTTCCCTTAAAAAACATCGGCTGATGCCTTAGGCTCTTGAAGGTCGTTAGCTGAACGGCGCAACTCTATAAAAACGGCGGTTCCCTATAAGACTATAAAATGCTAATAGATCTTACATTGTTTGTCCTTTAATGGTTTTGCGGTGCCTCAATTTTCGCATTTATCCTAATCGCAATAATAATCTTCACTTCATTGCCATAAATACACCCACATGTCCACCCTACCCGAACGACGGAGGAAAATGCGAACACAACTGGTGCCCAGTTTCTACTCGGTAACAACCTGGCAAGAAGAGTCGGCATTCATTTATTTGCAGTATGTCCACAGGTAGCCCAAGCTTTTGGTTTGTGTTGATTTACTATAGAATGTAGGGGGACTTTTAAACAGTCGATTTTTTGCCCTAAAATTTCATAAAATTTAATGAAATACTCACAGTGTCTTCTTGTTGCTCTAAATAACCCCCTGACTGAGTTTCAGACGATTTCATTCGGGTTTAGGTACTTTCTCCCCACCAAACATAATGTTTGGTGGGGAGAAAGTACCTAAACCCGAATGAAATCGTCTGAAACTCAGTCAGGGGGTTATTTAGAGCAACAAGAAGACACTGTGAGTATTTCATTAAATTTTATGAAATTTTAGGGCAAAAAATCGACTGTTTAAAAGTCCCCCTACATTCTATAGTAAATCAACACAAACCAAAAGCTTGGGCTACCTGTGGTATGTCCTGCCACGGGCGATAGGATAATAATCATCTGAAAATTTACTTAAATAAACAGACAGTATTTATAAATTACCTTGAATTACTGTTATTTTGTCTTTTTGTATTCCTCCCAACGTTTTAGAAAGCCAAATAGTCAATGATTAAACCGCGTTTACAGTGGCGAGGGGATATCATGTTCGCGTCAACAGACCGTTGGCTACAGTTGAACCGTACGGCGGGTTTCTAACGCATCGGTTGGAGTTTTAAAGAAGTTACGGGCCTTGTAAAAGACTATTTGGCTTTGCATCTTCTCCACAAACACAAATCGAAATGTCCCACGAAGAACACGAGGACGACGACGCCATTTTGCTTTATACTACACGAGACAGGAAGCCCGGAATAAGCAAGCATTCACGTACTACTTCAAATCAGTCAAATAGAAGAAAATATTTGCTTCTGGTCTTTCGTTTTGGAAAAAACAAAAACAAAAACAAAAAAAAACACTCGGCTTTGGCAATGACAAGTTGGTTCTTGCGTTGTTAATATAATTGGGCTCCCTGTTTAGTTGTACAGCGGTAACTCAAGCTAACGTTAACGTTTCCCGCCTAAATTTAATTTGAGCGCCATTTTCCCAAATTCGCTTGGTGTGTAAGGAAGTCGTTCTTTTGTTTGTCATGGAATCGTCCACGGAAAACGCGGAAAACACTTATAAAACTAAAAATATCGAAGGTAAGAGAATTGCAACTTATAATTTAGGCGGAAATGTCTTTTTTATTTCACATTTCAAGGTTTATTTTATCAATTTCCGTCAACATTTCAGATTGGCGGGAACAAGATATCGAGCTGTGGCTAAGGGAGAAAAAGTTTTCAGAAGCTACAATTTGCAAATTTAGAGGTTCAAAATGTTTATATCTTTATCCCGGCCATACCAATCGATAATTCTGATAATCGATAAAAATCGATAAAAATCGATAATAATCAATATTAATCAATCGATTAATATCGGAAATCGATGAAAATCGATAACTCAGAAATGTGTGAGTATCGATTATTATCGATTATCATCGATTTTCATCGGTAATTATCGATTTTCATCGATTTTTAAAATGTATTATTCCGGCTGTAAAACAACCACAGAAGAAACACTGTACAATAACAAAGATCAAGATGGCCAAGTTGCCCTCCAACATCATGAACTTTGAAAGCCCTCCCTTTCTCTCCATGCTTTTTTGACACCGTGAATATTTCGCCGACTTCGACTTGAAAAGGGCACTCGTGATATCCCTTAATTAACACTTTTAATTACGACATCGACGACTTCAGCCTCAACCTCAGCGCCGCTCACATCCATGGTGAATAGTTGATGTGAATATGAAGCAGAGTATTAGCAGTTTGATGAATGTGTTTCACAATAATCTTTAGATCAAGTTTCAAACCCATGGCGAATGTAAGAATCGATAATAATCGATGATAGTCGATGAAACTTGATAATAATCGATATGATTAGAGTAACTTGGGTTGTGAGTATCGATTTCCATCGATTTCCGATATTAATCAATACTAATCAAGTGATTAATATTGATTAATATCAATTAATTCGATTAGTTTCCGATGATCGATTTTTTATCGATTGGTATGGCCGGGATCTTTATTTAGTACAGACAGAACATCGATATCGATAAGTGTCAGTTTATTATTCAAACATTGATATGATGAGTTACTTTTTTTATTTTGAAGATCAAAAAATAGTTGGGAGACATCTTCCACACTTCTTAAATAATCAGCAGCTGCAAGATGGGCTTTTAAAACCCATGGAAATGACTGTAGGGAAAATGCTGGACTTTAAAATAGCACTTCAAGAAATTATTCCACCAGGTTTGTAATACTTTATCACATTCTTTTAATATTACATTTGCCCAGATTGAATCATCACTCAAAAAAATGGATTGTACATTTACTAAGAAAATATGATATATCTCAAATTCTCTAATTCCTTTTGTAGTAAGAGGACGAGTCCAAAGTGCTATCATGCAGCCAGCACCAGGAAAAAGAAAGCAAAAGTTAACAAGTGAAGACATTAAATCTCTAGATAAAGGAACAAAAGACATTTACCTTAATGTGTATGTTTTAGAAATTCAAATTATTTAGATATCTAATAAACTGGATAAGAGTAGTAAGGAAACACTGTCAAGCATGGAATGTAGGGCCTCTGTTTTTGCCTAAAATGGACTAGTTTTTTAGAATTGCATAGAACTTAGTTGGTTGTTTTGTGTACTGTTGACTTTATGTACACAATTAACTTCAATATCTTATTTAATTTTATGCAGAAAATCAAGAATAAGAAAAGCTACTATTGAAGAATTTCCAGGAAACAATATTCCCACTTTCAGAAACAACAGTGAAGCCAAAAGAAGGCTAGATGAACTTGTAAAAAGACTCGTAAACACATGCACCATAGATGAGCTTGGATTTGGAGAAGGTATGTTCACAACCTTGTTGTTCAAATACTGTAGAATGATTGGATATCTGTAACATCAAAATAAATGATAGTGTAAATCCCTGCAGTAAGTCAAGTATAATCTACATTTCTTTTAGAAGGGATAAGGGAACACGCAAAGGATGTATTGAATGAGCGAAGAAGAATGGTTTCCATGAACCACAGTTATGAGGTAATTGTGTTACTCGTATATTTTTTTACAAATTGAATGCAGGTGGCTGTCTTGGTGATTATATATGTTTTATCACTTCTTTTCTCTCGAGCTTTTCAACTGATTGATGCCTAATTTAAATTATGTCATCACATTTTTTTCCAAATAGCAAAGTCATAAATGGGAAGTAGACATTTGAGGCCAGGATTTTCTTAATAAGAGAGTATGATTTTAAAATCTGAAATGTGTCTCAGTCACTGAAATTTCTTTTACCATGGCCATTTGACAAAATTTTCAGACCTTATTATATGCTAAATTACATTTCTGATCATCATATCTTTCAGAAGATAGAGATTTCAAGTCAAGATAGGAGCACTATTGGAATCAAACGAAAATACACGCCTGTCCCTGACAGTGACCAATCAGGAGATGACTGTGAAACTGAAGATGTGAATTCAGATGTGGATTCTTTGTCATACACTGAAGGTTAGTCATATACTGCAGTAGAGTAATGTAGCAATGGCTGTGCAATAACATGAAAAGGCCAATGCATTCTTTGTGCATTTTAGGAACACCTATGTTAACCACAAGCCTGAGCACGAAAAGTGCTGAAGTAGTTTTGATGCTAGCATTTAATGAGGAAAAGTCTAAAGATGTCAAACTACAGACACAAATTTTACCTGCTTGCAGACTGCTGAAACTGTCAGGATATCGTGGAAAAAACAAAGTCCAAGTTTCAAAAATTCTGGCAAATGCTTTAATTGAAAAAGAATACATAATTTTAAACGATACTGCTGATGTCAAAAACCTCGTTCTAAATGACATTAAACTGTCAAAAACCCTTGACATCTTAGACGACCTAGACGACTGGAAAAAGATGCACGAAAAGAAAGCTTCAAACAAGTAAAAAAATAAAATATTATTGCACTTCTGTTTTTTAGAGCAATAGATCGATTTCACGTGACATCACGAGAGGACTAAAATCTAAACTACAATTCAGAGAAAGCTGATTGCCTGATATTTTGTATGTATCATGAAAATAAGTCGTCTCTGGAAATTTGGTCTGATTCTGTTCATCGCTTGGCAAATTATCGGCACCAAAATTGTGTCACGCCATGCTGTCACGCATTTTCAAACGACATAAGAACACATCAATTTGGGACAAATTTCACCTCATTTGCTTTGGTAATGAACTTAATTGTCATTTTCTATATATATAATCAATAAAATGAACAAATTAATGTATTTTTAATATCATTTTGATGCTTGGCATTTATGGTCGCCATATTGGTGTACATATTGGTGTACACCAATATGGCGGCCCCATACATTCTTACCAACAACAAGCCCACATTCAAACATTCGTATCTTCGTGGAGAAAAGCTCTTTTGACTCAATATTTTCTAGAGTTGCAAAGATTTAGTTGTTCTTTGAGGTACAAGTATTTTTATTTTATTTGATGCTCTGAAACCGACGTTATTTTTCTCGATGACGTCAGTGAAATCGATCTATAATTATTACACAGCAGACATATATGGGCAATTCCACATGAGACATGAACAGTTGAATTTAGAAAAAACTATATTTCCTGAGTAATTTAAGTAATGATGAGCAATGAACCCTCTGAAATGTTTATAAAAAGTGGACGGACAGACAAAACATGTATGGGACTTATTTATTTTTATTTTTGTTGATTTGTTTATGATTGTGGCCTAAATTGCTTGAAATTGGCATAAACATACTAATAGCTACAATGTCAAACACAATTCAAATTTTTCCTGATGGTTTTTATGCTAAAATTATGCATTTCTCCGGAGAGGTAATGTCCACAACATTTTTGGGTAATGTCCGCAACATGCAAAATAAATTATAGAATCAACACGAATGTAAATTTTTGAAATTTATTGACATAATAATAAACCTTAGTTATTATAGAAACTATAGATAACTTTTGTGTTCTACCATTGAGCAGTTCATAGCAATTTGAGGTTAAAAAGTATCACTCAAAAGTGTGGTTGATTTTGAGGTAATGTCCGCAACAGTTACTTTTAATTTGATAATTAATTAAATATAGGTAGAACCTAAAATTTTTTGCTGGCAAAGTAGAAGAGACCCCTTTGTGTTTCATTACAAATAGGTTTTATCAGCTAAGCTTTTTTAACTTAGAAGCTGTGACAACTTTTGTTGCAATTTTTTCCCTCTGAAGGTAATGTCCACAACGTGGAATTGCCCATTATATATGCTTTTGCTCAAAATAAGAGATTATATCGGCTCTTTCTTGGTGTTGCAAGGCACCTGAGGCATGAAGACAATAAAACAATAGCCGAGAACAAAGGACTTTTGAACGAAACAATACTCTACAATACCATGAATACAAAGAACTCAAACTCAGAAAACAATACATCTTGCAACACCAAGAAAGACCCATTATATCCCTCAAGGGAAATTCTATCTTTTGTCATATCAAAACTACATTTTGGATCCCATGAAACCTCTTTGGTGGAAGTGACTGCATTTATGGTCAATTTTTTCAGTAAAATTAAATGTAGTTCTTGAAGTTTGGCATATATATGCTTTGAGTTAGTAAATTATCAATTTAGAGTGGGATCTGGATCGATCCCGACGTAGTTAATCGAACCAAATCGAACGTTCGATTAATCGAACTCAATCACACGACTGGGTTCGATTGAGTTGGGTAATCGAACAAAATCGAACTCTCACAAAATTTCTTGAGCAATCGAACTAATCGAACTGTTCGACTGAATTAGAGTAGTTCGATTAGTTCGATTGAGTTTGATTGAGTTCGATTGAGTTCGAATAGGTTCGATTTTGTTAGAAACAAACAGAGGACATTCGACTGGAAATGGGGTAATACAAGTATCATTAGTGTTAGGGTTTGTTCCAGTTATTGTCTTTTGCAAGTAAACGCCATGCAGCTAGCAGTTTTGTTAGGGATCGCACAAGCTAGAACAGCAAAGCTGACATTTACTAACGGCAAAGTGGGAAATGGACAAGTCTGCAGTAAAACGTGTTTTCCAAAAGAAAATTGCCAGCTGCGCAGGCTACTTAGGTTGTTTTAAAAAGACTCTGCAGGGTCACTAGGACTAAATATAATAGAATGGTTACAGTTGAAGTAAGATTTTTGAAATTTTCACTGGTAATTTTCTATTGCCGGTTGAACTTTTTTTGCATGCGGGATATTTTTGTTCAGTTCAGTTTTGCAAAATGGTAAAATTAATGTAACTTCCACTCCGAAAGTCTAGTTCAATCAGATATTACAAGTTAGTTATTAATTAAAACAGATTGTTCAAATGTCTAGTGGTAATTTTGGTGAAGTTAAGTTTTTTCAACGGTGTTCGATTGGGTTTGATAAAGTTCGAAAATCGGACGCAATCGAACTCGCACAAAAATTTTTCGGTACGATTGTGTTCGATTATCGAACTAATCGAACCCAATCGTTCAATTAAGTTCGATTGGGTTCGATAAAGTTCGATTACCAAACCGGCAGGTCTAAAATATATTCAATTTTTAAGCCGATTCTTCGATCAGCTAGATAACTTTATCGGACTAATAACTAAATTATTTTACTAGTCTGCATTTTCCCGGTCTGCATTTTCCAGTCTGAATTTTAGTCTTGGACACACGGCAGGTCTAAAATGCAGACTGGGAAAATGCAGACCGGTAACATTTATATACCTTTTATCTTTCTTTAGTTTCATTTAAGTGATTTTAAGTGATTTCACTGTATTCAATTCTTAAGCCGATTCTTCGATCAGCTAGATAACATTATCGAACTAATACCTAAATTAGAATGGAAAATAAATAACTTTATTTTGCATTGTAATCAGTTAAGCTGCGCTGTCAACTAGGAGCTAAAACTATAGTCTAAAATTTTTAATTTTCCACTCGGCGTTTTTTCAGTCAACTTTATTCCCTGTAATGACAAGACTAGCAGCTGTAGCCGGAAGTTTCTGTCCATATCCAGCTAAATTTGCGAACTGCAGTGAAATAAAACATCACAAGCTCCCGATAAAGTCTTATACCTGAATGCAAACTGAGCAGTGTTCAAGTCTAATTTATACTAAAGGACGACTACTATATCGAATTAATTTCGTTCTAAAATGTTTGTACTGAATACAGTGAAGGTCTAGACAAAAGATGTTGCATTTGAATGACCTGGCACCAATTTTTCCCAGTACCTTCAATACATTGTAAAAAATAAAATCACTTAAATGAAACTAAAGAAAGCTAAAAGGTTAATGTTACCGGTCTGCATTTTCCCGATCTGCATTTTCTAGTCTGCATTTTAGACCTGCTGTGTGTACAAGTCTAAAATGCAGACTGAAAAATGCAGACTGGTAAAATGCAGACCAGCTATAAATGCTTTAATATTAACTACATAACTTTATCAGACGGTTACTTTTGCTTTGTAATCAGTAGCTTCGATGTAAATAACTATAGGAGCTAAACTTACTGTAGATTCTCAAAATGTGAATTTTCGTTTTTTCAGTCACCTTTATTCCCTGAAATGATAACACTGTTGAACAGCTGTAGCTGGGTGTTTCGGCACATATCCGGCTAAATTTGCAAACTGCAGCGAAAGAAAACACCCCGATAAAGTAGGGATGGCGAATGGTCCCTGAATAAATTATAGTGAATCTCGTAAAATTCAGTCCGGCTCGGAATCTCAGTGTCTAAAGTGTGCATCTCGGAATATCTTTTTTTGGTAAAATTAATGGTCTCGGAATCTCGAAATATGCAGATAAACGGTCGCGAAGTGTCAGAATTGATTAGTCGGTAAAGGTATCTCAAAATTGGCAAGCCATGATTTCGGATCAGCCTGTCATCTGTGCTAAATATAATTTTGTCCGTTTATCAATCACAAAAGCATCGACTTAGCCTGTAATCTTATTTCTTAAAAAATCTTCAAAAAAGTCTCGGTCTCGAATTGTAAAATATTCATAAAGTCTTGGGCTCGCGAATTAAAAATCTCGGCTGACCATTCGCCACCCCTTAAAGTCTCTGCCGCTTCGCTGTCGATTTGACTGATTTAAACGTGGAGCCTTTAGTCTTATACCTGATTGCAAACTCAGCAGCGTTCAAGTCTAATGTATATCAAGAAAAGGACGAGTGCTACTAAGATATCGAATTTATTTCGTTCTAAAATGTCTGTGATACAGTGAAATCACTTAAAATCACTTAAATGAAACTAAAGAAAGATAAAAGGTATATAAATGTTACCGGTCTGCATTTTCCCAGTCTGCATTTTCTAGTCTGCATTTTATACTTGCAAACACAACAGGTCTAAAATGCAGACTGGAAAATGCAGACCGGGAAAATGCAGACTAGTAAAATAATTTAGTTATTAGTCCGATAAAGTTATCTAGCTGATCGAAGAATCGGCCTAAAAATAGAATATATTTTGATTTGAAAAGTATTTGGCTGGTCTGCATTTTACCAGTCTGCATTTTATCAGTCTGCATTTTCCAGTCTGCATTTTAGACCTGCCGATTACCGAACGGTTCGATTAGCTACGTCGGGATCGATCCATTTGAAATGACTCTTAAGTTTATATTTTCAAATAAAAATACAAAAAATAAATACCCTTTCCACTATAGCTATTTAGTAGAATAATACAATAAATACCTTACATTGTACGTTTCCAGTTCGTTTGTAATATTGATTTTGCTACCTACTAGCTAGCCACCATTTTGTTTTGCTACTAGTGCCAGGCTTTTTTGAGCAACAGGAACCCCAAGCCTTATTGTAAAAGTCAATATAGTTCTATACTGTTAGTTTTGAAACCTTAAAGGTGAGACAATTAAAGTTAAATAATTTATCATGTTGAAAGTTGTACATAATTAGAATAACATTCATATTATTACTGTATGCAATTTGAGAAAGGTCCATGTTATTTTATTCTAACCTTGGGTTTTAAAATAAAAAAATCCCATGACTTGTTTGTTTGGGTAATGGTCAATACCAATTTTGGGAATTTAAGAAAATCCCAATTTCAAATTTTCAGTATCCCAATGTTGGGATTAGAAATCAAAAAATCCCATGACTTTTTGTTTGGGTAATGGTCAATACCAATTTTGGGAATTTAAGAAAATCCCAATTTCAAATTATCAGTATCCCAATGTTGGGATTAGAAATCAAAAAATCCCATGACTTGTTTGTTTGGGTAATGGTCAATACCAATTTTGGGAATTTAAGAAAATCCCAATTTCAAATTTTCAGTATCCCAATGTTGGGATTAGAAATCAAAAAATCCCATGACTTTTTGTTTGGGTAATGGTCAATACCAATTTTGGGAATTTAAGAAAATCCCAATTTCAAATTATCAGTATCCCAATGTTGGGATTAGAAATCAAAAAATCCCATGACTTTTTGTTTGGGTAATGGTCAATACCAATTTTGGGAATTTAAGAAAATCCCAATTTCAAATTATCAGTATCCCAATGTTGGGATTAGAAATCAAAAAATCCCATGACTTTTTGTTTGGGTAATGGTCAATACCAATTTTGGGAATTTAAGAAAATCCCAATTTCAAATTATTAGTATCCCAACCTTGGGATTGGAAGTCACAAAATTCCCAACATCAATTCCCATTATTGATAGCAAATTCCCAACTTGGGAATCCATAAAATTCCCAAAATAGGGTTTACAAAGTACCCAACAAACTGACATTGGGAATCAGTCTCACTTTCCCAAATTCATTTTTATTGGGTATTAGTTGGGATTTTGTTGGGAATTTCCCTAATTCCCAACAAAATCCCAACTTGGGAATCCACTTTTTTTTTCCTGTGCTATAGTAACGTATAGTAAAATTTTTAGAATCTTTCTATGAGTCCTATAACAAGCCAGATGACACAGTCAATTCGCGTATTCTTGCAGTGTTGTCGTCGATGAAGAATTTCGTGTTTTCGCTTCTCCGGAGCATATTTTCGAAGCTATTGCTCAAAATATTGACGTTTGATTTTGTGTATCTTTGTATTATAAGGTTCTTTGTAGCTCTTTTCTGAGTTACGTTCCAACAGAATTTCCCGAGGGGAGTGAGCTCATACAAATTAGTGTGACAAACATTCCCCATGGGACCCCGGGTCCAGGTACTTGTCCACGAAGGTGAAGGAAGCGGTCCACACTCTTCGATATTTGGCAGGCAACTCCTCCTCTCTCTTTTCTCCATTTCTCGTTCTCAGTCTCCGCTCGGTCAAATAACCGTTACAAAGGAAGCCCAAGGAGGAATAATAAGGAGTTGCCTGCGGAGGAGGCTAAGTTGAACCGTACGGCGGGTTTCTAACGCATCGGTTGGAGTTTTAAAGAAGTTACGGGCCTTGTAAAAGACTATTTGGCTTTCTAAAACGTTGGGAGGAATACAAAAAGACAAAATAACAGTAATTCAAGGTAATTTATAACTAGCCGTTTCTAATAGAAAGTGAAATGCTGCGAGCAGAAAATAGCTGGTGTATCTACGTTAGCAGAACTGTTCCCCTAAAACTCACGAAAGTACACCGCTTTGTCTGATATATCAAATCTCCTGTGCGTTGTGTGACGAACACTGCTAGTTGACCTTCAGTATTGAACTACTGAACATAATTCTCCAGGTTCAGTGTCGGACACACACAGTTCAAAATATTTAGCACTTTGAGTAAATTAATTAAAAAATTGGGGGTAGCTCATCACCCTTCCTCGCAGCCAAGTGCTGAATTACGAAGGGCGCAGCTCAACGTGATCGAGTCGAAGGTTTACAAGGGCGCTTTCATTACGAGACAATTGAACAATCACACACTTACATGCAAATTTACATACACATACACGTAGCAGCCACCATACGACCCATGTCTGCGGATCACGGAGATCACGGTTTTTCAAACAATAGGGACCTTAAGCAACGAAGACGGCAACGAGGACGACGACGGCATAAGACAATGGCCTTAATTACAAAATACAATAAACGCACGTGCAAATGAGAAGGGCTGTAAGGAAATCAACCGTAGTCTGCAAAACTACAACGTGAAAAGTCCAGATTTCACGCTCTGTAGAGAACGGGAACTTGAGGACGCAAACCAGTTTATTTTCCGTTCGCCCAGAAACTCTCTCTTTCATTTTCTTTCATTTCAAAACTCTGATCTGAATGGCAATTCAAATTAAATAAGCGAAAAAAATTGCAGTAAATATTGCGCTTGAATACTTTTTGACGTCCCGTTTTCCCTGCCGTCGTCGTCGTGGTTGCTTAAGGTCCCTAATCACAAACGGCTAGCGACGGCAATGATTATACAACTAACTGACTACGACAACACAAGTTTTAGAAATGTACAAGTACATTTTATTCACTGAAATATATTGCTTTTTCAAACAATCACAAACAGTGTTAGGAATGATTGCTGCGAGCGAAGCGAGTAGCCTCCTATTCGGAACACAGTGTAATCTGTGGATGTCACTAGACGAGCATGCGATACATACGATCAGCGGTTCAAGTCCATACCGTATCGAGAGTCGATTCAAGGATGTCACTAGACGAGCACGCGATACATTCGATCAGCGGTACAAAATTTTTGCATGAATAGCTGTTGACAGACAAATTAAAGGTCTTTACTACTGCGGCTTGTTGAACTACAGGCAACCAGTGTACGGTTCGAGGTGCGTCTTGTTAAAAAGTTTATTAACGACAACATGTCAATCGCTCTTACTCTAGCGGCAGCTAATCTAAATGTCCTTTTTACGGCCGATTTTGGGCTCCCTTTTAATTTACATGGGCACGAGTGAACGCACGAGTGCGTCTAGTTCAATATTGAAGGTCAACTAGCAGTGTTCGTCACACAACGCACAGGAGATAAACAAGAAACATTTGATATATCAGACAAAGCGGTGTACTTTCGTGAGTTTTAGGGGAACAGTTCTGCTAACGTGGATACACCAGTTATTTTTTGCTCGCAGCATTTCACTTTCTATTAGAAATAGCTAGTTATAAAACTAATTGATTAAAGTTTGTTTAGTAAAGGATGTGTATCGCTCCCTGCAGCCATAAAAAGAGTGCTTGATAAATATCTGACACATAATTTGCCTTGTAAATGTATAGAGAATGCATAAATATATGTGGATTTAACTGAACTACTGAGAGTAGTCTGCGTAAAGAAAGCAAAATTTCGATTCACCAAAAATTTTAGCGATATCGTGTGGCTTTCTAAAGAGATTTTACCTCTTTGAAGAGGAGAACATTGGAATGCAACTTTATATCGTCTTGCTTCGATCGAGCGTACAACGCGGCGATGAAAAACTCATATAAGGACATTGTCTTTCCTGAGAAATACCACTAAACAGTTCATGACCTTGCTGAACACTTCCACGAATACAAAGCAGGATTCAGTGGATTCCCGGGTATGGTAAATCTGAATAACAACGACAACTTTAGCTAGAAAACAAAGACTCCAATCGCGTGGTCAGCGATCATTCCAAGCATATTTTGATGACGTCACAAATCATCGTTCGCTACATCCATAAACGTACGTGCCTACCTACCTACCAAGAATCGAGTTCAGAGCTGGTACATAAACATGCCGCGCATGTGCAAGATTAGTGTCGCTGCTCGCTTCGCTCGCAGCAAATACTGTCTGTTTATTTAAGTAAATTTTCAGATGATTATTGTCCTGCCCGGAAAGATTACAGATTATTTCAGAGAAGGTAAGGTATCTCATACAATGGTTTATGTTATTTACGTTTGTTTACTACAAAAGAAGGTATTCGTAATGATATAGCTAATTTTTGGTATCTCTCAGCTCTCTTTCCCGTATGCCGACAAGACAATGGATTACATTTTGAGTTCACCAATGAAAACTCAATTCATATGAGCTGGAAAGTTGGAAATTCTTATAAACTGGAAATTCGCTAATTCGCTATTCCTAATCAGACAGATCAACATCCTAAGATCAACATAGGCAAATCGAGTGGGCCGGTTTCTGTCGTTTATGCCGCGCGTTTATATTGTGTGATTTCTCCATGGCACAGAATGCTATTGTTTTCTTGGACATGTTCGTTACGGTTGAAAAACTCGGCATAAATTAAGAAGTTTACGGTTTATCATCTAAAGCATGTCAGATACTTCAAAACCTTTCGTTAGAACTAAAGTAGAATTAAGATGTTTCTAAATAGCCAAAAGATATCGGTACTTCAAATACTTTTGCGTTCGTGATTTGTCATCAAACTTGTTGTTGTTACCTTTATACATCAACTGTCAAAAGCAAAATTCTTAGCAAAAGAAACTGTAAACTTGTTATTCTCTCAATTAACTGATTCCTTCTCAAGTATTTTGAATATATGTCTACATTAACTTTTAATTTTCACTATTAAAAGTAACATTAAAAGACGAATGAGTATTCATGTCCGTATCATCAAAACCGAGAAGGCGTCCATGGTTACGAGTAAACAAAGCGAGTTTCTCTTAGCAAAACTGATTTTTGTCAACTTCTTTCTAAGTTTAAAGCTTTTTTGAAGCGGAAACATCGAGTTTGAATTCTTTTTGGCGTTAGAATTAGTTAAGTTTTCAAGTGAGCTTGTTGTTGAAGCCGGGTGGCACTTGCGAAGAAGCATATGTAAATGAGGTTTACAACACTTTAGACATGATCATATAAAACTCCATCCCGATCTCAGTTTTTATGACTTGACATTGTTTGAATTGGATACACGTTATGCCTAGACATTCTACTATCCTTTGACCGGCTTAGATTCGTAATGAAAAGTTTTCTAGTTAAGAAATAATCCAATTTACGTTTCGGTTACGGGCGAAGGTTGGAAGCTCAGATATTCAAGTTGAAAAAGAGACAAAATCTAAAATCGACAATCACACAGAAAAGGGTGCAAAATATTCTTTATAATACGAACTTTATTTTGCGCGCACCCTGTACATTTTTTTTTAGGTTTTCACAGCGCGGAGAATTTCATGATGAATATTAGCCCCCATACATTTTAGCCCTAAAATTCCACTTTTTGAAGTCAAAAAAGAGACAAGATAATTTTATCGAATATTGATTCTTTAGGGTGTAAAAGTTTGATACACATTTCATCTTTATTTTGCACCCTGTACATTTTTAAAATTCGTATCTAAATCGTTGAATTTTAGGTTTTTCCGAACTAAATTGGAGCCTTTTCACTGCTTTTCTTTGTAATTTGCCTCATTAACTCGGCTTACTATAAACGACGAAACGAAACGAAACGAAACCGTTTCGTTTCGTTCAACGAAACGAAATCACAATCGATGGCGCCATGATTACACCAGTGCCTACTCACCTCAACACAGATATTCGCCGTAATTATATGTTGAAATCCTGGACCAAAAACCTTGAGAACCTTGTTTACAACCATTTCTCTCATGCAGTCGTGCCAACAAAACTATAATGGCCATGAATTTAGTCGAGAATTTGGTAGCAGTAGGTAGCGAGCGGGAAAGCACGAAGTCAGTGACCCATATCCTTGTGAATATCATGCCAAAAAGAAATCCCTGAGCGACCAATAAATCACCACACGTTTCTTGGAGGTTTATTATATCTTTTGCCATTCAAACTACAACATTTCTGGACAAAATCCATTGAACAACGGCTCCAAACAGGAAAAACTGTAATCAACTACGCTTCAACACAATGGTTGCAATTTAATCCCCACCCCCCTGGGGGAGGGACATGACAAAAATCTCATTTCGTTTCGTTGTTTATCTAGTTATTAGAGGGGCTTACTATAATCAACGAAACGAAACGAGTACCTACATTACGTCTACCCCCTCCCCCTCCCCCCAAAGTTACTCGTTTCGTTTCGTTGATTATAGTAAGCCCCTCTAATAACTATAAACAACGAAACGAAATGAGATTTTTGTCATGTCCCTCCCCCAGGGGGGTGGGGATTAAATTGCAACCATTGTGTTGAAGCGTAGTTGATTACAGTTTTTCCTGTTTGGAGCCGTTGTTCAATGGATTTTGTCCAGAAATGTTGTAGTTTGAATGGCAAAAGATATAATAAACCTCCAAGAAACGTGTGGTGATTTATTGGTCGCTCAGGGATTTCTTTTTGGCATGATATTCACAAGGATATGGGTCAGGGACCGTTCATTTTTTATCAGGGAGGGGGGGGGGGGGGCGGTGGAATTCCAGCAGGAGTCCATACAAAAAAAACTAGCCCCCCCTCTATAAGCCTGATTTTTTTAAATGACCCCCCCTCTCCCCCCAAAAAAATTCCACCGCGCTCCCCTCCCTCCTTGATAAAAAATGAATCATATCAAAAGTTTGTTGCAGTTGTATAAATGTTAGCAATCCATGTACTTTAATGTCAGATTATTTCGTTTTTCATGATCATTTACAGGCCCGTAGGCTGCATTCTGAATGGTGATTTGTTTCGGAATCAGGGTGGATCAATTTTCTGTAAAGAATAAAGCTCTTGCTCTTCTGAGAGCAAGCAGAACATTTTCAGAAACCATTTACAATAACAACATTATGCGAGCGCGAAGCGCGAGCCGCTCGTCAAAGTAAGGCATTAAAGTAACTCAAAAGTACTACATTTCTGATTCAGTAAATGAGTAGTTAGCATATATAACTAGTTTGGGATTTTGTAATATCAGTACATTTTAATTTGCGAGCGCGAAGCGCGAGCCGCTCAGCGATAGGCAGTAAAGTAGTAACTCAGAAATGTTCTATTCTGTTTCCCTTACTTAAAAATAACTGATAAAAGCTCATCGGTATGATGTTTTTGAATGGCCCCCCCTTTTGACATTGATTCTTCTACATGTGGCCCCCCCTCTATAGGCCTGATTTTTTTGAATGCCCCCCCCAGATTTCCACCGCCCCCCCCCCCTCCCTGATAAAAAATGAATGGTCCCTCACTGACTTCGTGCTTTCCCGCTCGCTACCTACTGCTACCAAATTCTCGACTAAATTCATGGCCATTATAGTTTTGTTGGCACGACTGCATGAGAGAAATGGTTGTAAACAAGGTTCTCAAGGTTTTTGGTCCAGGATTTCAACATATAATTACGGCGAATATCTGTGTTGAGGTGCCAGTAGGCGCTCGTGTAATCATGGCGCCATCGATTGTGAAATGTATTGGCCTCATTAAATACATGAGACTACTGTGTATTCACGCTTACAAAGTTTTATTTTTTTCTTAATTCTGGTCTCGTTTCGTTTCGTTGAACGAAACGAAATGGTTTCGTTTCGTTGAACGAAACGAAACGGTTTCGTTTCGTTTCGTTTCGTCATTTATAGTAAGCCCATTAACTCCGTTACACCCGAGTGATCAGCGGTTTGAAGCTCGCGCCGAAACAATAGAAATGTCCGCCAATTCTGTGCCATGTAACGGTTATGATCATTTATATTAAGCAGAGTTGATATTTTTCTGTCTTTCACATCTTGATAAGTAAATGTGTGTAGAATTAATAAATCAATCATCTTTTAATTTTGGTGTAGTTGTCTCTTGTTTATGAGAAAAATAAGTCGAGGTTTGTTCGCTACAAAGATTATATCAAGCGGAGATTGCGACATGATAATACTAGATAAATTTAAAAACAAAACTATTATCCAAATCCTTACAAAAAGTATCTAGGTATCAGCCAAAACTAAAAACTTTCCAAATAATAGTTATTTTCAAATGTAAGAATCAATGTTATAGTCGTGTTTCAGTTTTGATGAGTTGTTTGATTAGAGACAGCTAGCTGTCAAAATTAACAGCTGATTGTCGGTAAATTTTAATGTCAAAAAAATATTCATTTTATTAAATGTATAATATTTACATCAAAAAAGTTAAATTCTCACAGTAAGATATAATAAGTCTAGCCTAGTTTAGCCTAGTCTCGGCATCTCTTCCTCCCTCTCCGGGGAGTTTAAGTTTGGGGTGAAGGGTACAATACAGATGAAATCATTGATAATTTTGCACACCGCCATCCACGTTGAATGCAACTTGCTGATATTTTATCTTAAATAGTAAGTATTGAAAAAAGGCACCCGTATTCATTTTCACTATACTGATATTCTCTAAGCTCTACCTTGCGATGTTATTGTTCTCCTGTAAATAATACTAATGACATTGAGAATGAATAATGTTGAAATGCCAATGTTAGCCGGCGCATAAAAAAACTTAATTTGCGAATAACTAATTCGTGATATTGTTTATCTTTTTTCCAACACGACACTAGTGTCCATATTATCTTATTCTTGCATAAATTAAATAAACGTACCCGCTGCCCACGAGAACCCCAGGCAACCGTTTTTACATGAGAAACGTTTTTCAATAAAATTTTACTCGACTTTAAAAAATGCACCCCCCCGGCCTGTTAAAATCCTGGATCCGCCACTGATCATTGCCTTTAGCTCTAGCGAATTCGAATTCGAATTAAATCAAATTCTGAGAGAGCGTTTTTGAAATATCATCGATGAGAGATTTTAACTGCAAAAATCGAGCGTAAACAAAACAACTTTTTAAATCTCCTACCATTAAAAAGAAAGTAGCACATCGAAGTTAATTTTTCATCTGAAATTGTTGTAAAGATATCAAATTTGGCTACTGAAAGAGACGAGAGAAATCACATTAATTGATATTGAGAAAAGTGAGCCGAACTCATGTATATGGACATGCCGAATTTGCTTCTGTTGCCCAAATTTCGCTCTATTGTTACATAAACTGCAATACTTAAAGATCCCTTCGATAAATATTGTTTAAAAATTAGTATGGTTTAGTTTAGGTAATAGTTGATATGATATAGCGTTTTCAAATTCATTGAATCATTTTACGGCTGTAAAATATTAGCTTCAAATCAGTATATTTTTCAGCCGGATACAGTGGTCGACAACTCATTGATGCATGATGTAGCTCTTTTGGTTTAGTTTGTCGTGTTTTCAAATTGGGGAACGTTTCAATACCTTCCGATCACTGTATCCGGCTGAAAAATATACTGATTTGAGGCTAATATTTTACAGCCGTAAAATGATTCAATGAATTTGAAAACGCTATATCATATCAACTATTACCTAAACTAAACCATACTAATTTTTAAACAATATTTATCGAAGGGATCTTTAAGTATTGCAGTTTATGTAACAATAGAGCGAAATTTGGGCAACAGAAGCAAATTCAGCATGTCCATATACATGAGTTCGGCTCACTTTTCTCAATATCAATTAATGTGATTTCTCTCGTCTCTTTCAGTAGCCAAATTTGATATCTTTACAACAATTTCAGATGAAAAATTAACTTCGATGTGCTACTTTCTTTTTAATGGTAGGAGATTTAAGAAGTTGTTGTGTTTACGCTCGATTTTTGCAGTTAAAATCTCTCATCGATGATATTTCGAAAACGCTCTCTCAGAATTTGATTTAATTCGCTAGAGCTAAAGGCAATGATGTTAACTACGAGATCACAGGAGCATTTTTCAAGAATAAGCCCAGAACTCATTAAAATCGAGAATATGTAAAAAGGGGAATTCTTTTAAGGCGTCGCCATAATAGCGCCGATCTCCATATAACATACGTCATCATAAACTTTGATCTTTGTCTGGTAAGGGTGCAATACTTAATTTACTATCAGACTGCTCATTAGGCAGAATCACTGGACATCCAAAGTGCTAACTCAATTACTAGACTCTCTTGAGCGCGCCAAGTTCAAATCTCAAGCTTGAATTAACAAAGAAAGCGGCCAAATTAGCGTCAGCAACAACCTTCTTTTTGATTCTTACTCTTGAAACATAAGGGAATTCAATCTGTTTCATTCGGATTATCATAGTTGAAATGTTTATCCACACAATGATATATTTGCCTTTGCGCTACATTTAAAACTCGCGCGGGAAATCGAACGAAAAGTTTGGTTAAATTTTATGAATCTAGTGTGAATAGACTAATTAAGCGATGTTTGAATCGCAAAATCTTGAAAATTTTCAATAGGAAATTGTCTGTTTCATCCGAATTATGATTATTATATACCAAAATTCAGTAACGATCTATGTTTGAGTTTAGTGCAGCGTCGGGAACATGTTGGAAATCTAAAATGATTCAAAAGCACCTCATTAGTATTCAAAATCGGCTCTTTCCAAATCATTATAAATTCTAGTTTGAATTTGCCGCGGTCATTGGCTCCGCCTCCTTTGTCCCCAAGGGAATTTCGTAATTCAGTCGGTACTGATTTCCGAAAAGCTTGTCCAGTCGGTGTTGATTTCCGAAAAACTTACGAAAGCTGTCGCCGTTGCATGTATTCTTCAGCCCCATTTTAGTTGAATTGAGACGTGTAAAAATTGAAAAATAGAACGTTTACTTTGTAGGTCAAGGTTTCTTGTTAAAATACTCCAAAATATTTGTCCTGTCCGAGTCTCAAACTAAGTATTGTTGAATTAAGAAGACGTGTGTCTTGTAATCACAGATTGTTAACGGAAGAAATACAATAAAATTTAAAGTCAAAGGAAGGTTAGTGTGGTTGTTTTCGAAATTTCAACGTGACAGCACAAAAGCTCTCATTCAGTACAGCGTTTGATAACTTGCTTATTATCCACTCAGTTAAAATTCGTCAGTATTGACCAAACAACAACCAAAAACTTGCTCTCAGCAACTTTATGACTAAGCAAAAATTCAAGACGATACTTTATTGAAGTTATTCACGTGAACACACTGTTTTACTCGTCATGACAAAATAACAAGAAAGACTCGGTAGTTTTAGAGCACAATAAAGACAAATCAAGATGATACTTTATCGAAGTTATTCACCTAAACACACTGATTTACTCGTCATGACAAAATAACAAGAAAGACTCGGTAGTTTTAGAGCACAATAAAGACAAATCAAGATGATACTTTATCGAAGTTATTCACCTAAACACACTGTTTTACTCGTCATGACAAAATAACAAGAAAGACTCGGTAGTTTTAGAGCACAATAAAGACAAATCAAGATGATGCTTTATCGAAGTTATTCACCTAAAACACACTGTTTTACTCGTCATGACAAAATAACAAGAAAGACTCGGTAGTTTTAGAGCACAATAAAGACAAATCAAGATGATGCTTTATCGAAGTTATTCACCTAAACACACTGTTTTACTCGTCATGACAAAATAACAAGAAAGACTCGGTAGTTTTAGAGCACAATAAAGACAAATCAAGATGATACTTTATCGAAGTTATTCACCTAAACACACTGTTTTACTCGTCATGACAAAATAACAAGAAAGACTCGGTAGTTTTAGAGCACAATAAAGACAAATCAAGATGATACTTTATCGAAGTTATTCACCTAAAACACACTGTTTTACTCGTCATGACAAAATAACAAGAAAGACTCGGTAGTTTTAGAGCACAATAAGACAAATCAAGATGATTCTTTATTGAAGTTATTCACGTTTCCTGACGCCCTTGGTCTCCGAGGACGCGTTTAACTCATTACAAAATTCACTGTTCAACTCGTCATCGTACGGAAATTTCGGTCAATCACGAAATAATTTTCGTTACGACTTCGTAGGTTTTGATTTACAGTTTGATTGACATGTCTTGCTTTCCCAAGAGATTGTTAAGGTTTGATTGACAGCATAGTTATTCCCTTCAGGGAATAGTAAGAACCAATCATACACGGATTACTTCAAGCATGAAATTATGAGCTTAGGTGAAATACAATAATTGAGTTAACTACCGATGTCCATAAAACAATAGGCATTCTGCCTTATGTGCTTATGAACAAATAGTTTTCACTCAAAGACGACTGGTGGCTCTACTTGAAAATTGGATCGAGCCACCTTAACCAAACTAATTCAGAGCGAATAATTTTGCTTATTTTTGACCTCGCTCGCTTCGCACAACTATAGCATCAATTGTACTGGCTTTACAATATATGTCACGTGGAGAGAGAAATTGAGTTGTGTTCTCTCGATCGCAACTTGTTGGGGAAACTAGCGTAGACACAGTTGTTGTGATCTGCTGTTTATTAGGTAGAGCACTCGATAACTGTAGGACATACAGAACCAGTAGAACTAGAATGAGCTTTCCCTATAAGACAGCACGGCGTTAAGAAGGTTTTCCTTACTCGGACCGTTTTCCGTACTCAAGGTCAGCTCAGTACAGACTACTGAGTTGCTGTAGACCTAAATGTATAAGTGTATCTGCTTATCTGTGTATCTGTGTTACAAGGTAGATGTATTTATACTAACTAATTAGCATTTCATAGTTGTGACGTTGCTAACTCGTCAAGCTGGTTCTAACTAGATGATGTAAGAATTACAAATGATTGGTGATCTAAAGAAAAACCTATATCATCTACTTGCGGATGAATATGGATATAATTCGTCGACGCAATCCTAATGACAAGATTAGTAGAGTGATTTTCATCGGACTGTGAAACAATTACTAATAGTCAGTGTTTAATGGTGTCTAATAGTTGTATTGCAACAAAAGAAAACAATGGGTGCAGAGTCCAGTGTTAGTGTCTATTAGCTTAGTAACTATTTCACAGTCCGGTGAAAATCACTCTAGCTACGTTTTCAGTTAGCTATAAAATACCAATAAGATACAATATTTATAACTAACATTAAACTGGTAGGAAGTGTCTTAATTCTGAACGGCGCCAAATTTTTGCTTTACACTTCACCTGCCAACAGACCAAAACTTTATCTATAGTTGCAGAGAAGTTTTACAGCTTGTCCTACCCCAACTTTGGAGAAAATAGACTTTAAAGTGAAGTGTATCAACACAACGTACATGCATCGCTGGAAATAATGAATTCAGCAACATAACTCTGGCCGTTCCATACGGTTAACTTCGGAAAAATATTTGCATGATGACAGAGCCCGTCGTCTAATTACTCGGGCTACCTGTGGTAGCTCGAGTCTAAGCTGACCTTTCGTGTTTCCTATCTATATTTCTGCCGTCTACGTCGACAGTGAAAAACGTCTGCGCATGCTCATAGTCACGTCTTCGTGCTTTTGTAAACTTATGCAAATTTCGCTTTTATGCCTTCAAATGGTTTTCACAAAATGTCAAAACTTAAACATCGTAATATGCACGCATGCGCAGACGTTTTTCACTAGTGTCGTTTACGTCGCGAACCTGCAAATTACCCAGAAGTCGTTGCAAGTTGCGCTATAGCTGAAACTTGAAAACGAGGCTAACCACGAGACTTCACATCCACCATTTTGGTCGATTCAGGTTGTTGGAAATCAATGTGGTCAAGATTTGTGTCGTGTTTCTCCGGTAGGCCTACTCAAAAATACAACTGAGCACATTTCGGCCAGGTCGTTCCGTGGAACTCAAAGAGAATCACACCGGAAAGCCATGAAAGCCTTGAAAGCCACGAAGATCTTACTAAGAAATATACCCATGCATGTCATCTCGAATTCATTACTTTGTCAATAAATGCAACTTTAGTCCCCAGATTTATCATTCTAAATAAGATTGTCGTTCGTGCGGGCTTCCTGTGTTTCTACTATTGGGTTTCCTGTTTACCGAAAAGCTAGGTTTCTAAGCTAATTTCAAGATGGTGGACAAAATCGTGGACAATGTGTCAACAATGTGATGTGCTTCGTCGCTACAATATCTGTAAGTTTTGATGGAATTTTGACAGTTTGAGGCTCCAAATTGCAGGAAAATCAACAAAAACAAATTAAATCTACGTGACTTCCAAATATGGTAGTACCTGCCCAAATATGAAATAGATTTCATGGCCGTGCGGTGAACGACAATTAGTTTGATAAAGATATGTTTGATATGAGTAAGGGCAGCCCCTGGTAGAAGAGAAAAGAGATCATGGTTCAGAAAAACCCTTCATACTGTAAGAAACAAAGAGCTACTAAAAGAACTGTTGGTGTAAAATATAAGCGGTATAAATCATTATTGCATGACAAATCCAAGTTCACAAAAACATGTCAGTATAAAAGTCTCAATCACTGTAAGTAATTCACACTCACTAAGGATATATGTAGAAAAAAATCCTGGGCCTTTCACAGTGATAGATCCCAACAATACAATTTGTGTTCCATATTCTCAAGGTAATGTTGCATCATTTGCTTCCAATGCTGGCCGTCATTGCGTAGGCATGTCACTGTGTGCATTACTGAATATATAACCACAGGAGTCCAATTACTTCTCCATTGCAACCCACTGAATGGTGTTTTTTTCTGGGGCCTAATGTTTTACATGCTTCAGATTTTAGGTTGATTTTTGAATTACCAAAAAAATTTTTAAGTCCAAAGTTTTCCAGCCCCGTTTGCATAGAAGCTGCCTATATTGATAAAAGATGATAAGATTCTGAAGTTTACAGAAATTAAAAATCGTTCAGAAGGATGAGTCGGAAAAAATGCAACAACTAAAAACACTATAGTTTGAATATTCGCCCTTATTGTTACTGCGTTAATGAACATAACTGAGAACTTTATTTGTTTATATTCATTGTTTATTGTCCTTACTGTAAAGCGAGCGAGTTAAAAAAGAACCAAAATCCGCTCTGAATCGAACTCGGTACCTCGAGCATCAGAAAGCCGCGCAGTAACCAACTCCCCTATATTTCGAACTTTTTCTTTGAAGAACAACGACCACCTTTATAATCTCGGTCCCTAATAGCAAACTTCATCCGTCAGCCGACAAATTCTACCTCTTTAGTACGGATGGTACGCAATTTACTATTTCTTTTCTGTGTAAAATCATTTCAGCTGAGCGTAATAGAGCAATCCGTACAAGAGATCAGGAATGTAAATCGCTCACAGGGCGCTGGACCTACTAGACAACCAGTAAGTATTTAAGCAAATGATTTTGGGTTGGTGATAATTTATGCCTTCAGTTCCATGACGTCCTAAGTTTGTCACGCAACGTTTCTAATATATTGTTGCTGTTTCAGTTTCTATCGACAGTACTGAGTCACAGTCGTTTACTATAGCGGAAAATATTGGTGAGTTTTGTTCCTAAATTGTATATATTCAAAGAATAATGTACAAACCTTAGGTAATGAAGTTAAGACTCTGCTTGAAATTTAACTCAAGCTAACTAAGTCATATGGGGAAGGAACTGCTGCGTTAGATCGCCTTCATACATTTTTTTTATAAGCTTAAGTGTTCCTAGCAGTAAATTGCAGTATGATTTTTGCCTTTCTACCGATAATCTTGAAACCAGTACGTGTTTCATACAAGATGATGACTCGAAGACTTAAAATAACATAAGAAGTAATGCCACGGGGGGAGGCGGGGGGAGGACTCCGTTGTAAAAGGATCGGGTATGCTCGTCGGAAATTTGTATAGGAATAAAATATACACCTAATTAAAAGATACAGGAAGTCTTTTAAGAAGGGCGTGGCTGGACGATTTTTAACCCCTAAGAGATACCAGCGATAACAAGCTAATGAACATTAGTTATGAACATAAAATTGGACGGTTGACGCGCTTTTGTTGGGCAATTTTCTTCTATTAGTTGAGAACAAGATAATACTCAAGGGCATTAAGGCATGGGTCTAAGCAAATATGTCGATAAAAGTGTAGGGGGTGGTCTGATAACGAGGGGTATGGTTTTATCCTAACAGATTGAAAATAATACTGTTAATGTATAATATTAATCTTAGCAATAATATGATACGAAGTATCCATGGCAACGCAATCTTGACCTTTGAACCCATTTTCCGTGTTTTTGCCTTCAAGGCTTCGGGAGGATCGGAAAATCACTACAGAACTAGAAAGAAAGTACTGGATATTGTAAAGCTTGCTTCCTAGTATATCAGTCAAATTCGAGATCTTGACTAATGTTCTTGGTTCATATGTAAATCAAGGATATATTACATAATTGCCTTAAATCAGGTTTTCATTAGAATTACCAACCTTTCCAAAGGAACGGAGATTTTAATTTCAACCAATCAGAACGCGTTCAGCATTTTTGCGACCGGCCCTCGTCCCCAGGCTATTTACTTCACGGTCGACGAGTATGTGAATCCACCATTTTGCAACTGGAGTTTATAGTAGATTGTTTTTCATCAAGATATGTGGTGAACAACTGTAAATTTAGTCTTCTCCCTGAGTCTAACGTGTAAGTAATTGTTGTACAAATGTTTGTAAGTTTTTATAATAAACTTTTGATGTAGCAATGTGTACTGTACTTAACTGATTCCGTTCAGTTGACAAATATAAAAGTTATTAGCAAATTCATGCAGGCGTAGACTCGCTAAAACCCTCAAGTATACTTTCATGTTGAAAAAACTCATTTTTAAAATCATAGCCCTTATTTAGAGTGCTGCAAAGCACGATATTCTGTTTGTAAACCGATTTCCTTTGGGAGACTCGCACTATCAACACGCTCGCCTCGGTCAACTCTCAAAATCACGTATTGTTTGATTGCATTTATACGCTCATCAAAAATTTCACATGCTTTTCTAGAGCCTAAAATAAAATTCAAGTATTGTCACCAAATAGAAAAGGCACTGAAGATTTCGAGTCAAAATAAGTTTCGTAACAAAGATAATAGCGATGAAATGACTTTATTACTCGTGCCCAGGCCTTTAGGCCGGGAACGAGTTATAAACTGCAAATGTTTTTTTTTTTTTTTTTTTTTCCTCTGTTCGTCCTGAGGGACCTCTGATTGGTTAAGAACGTAAAAACAATGCCCTTCATTCATCACCTTTGAGCGACAGCGAACGCAAGCCAGGAACTTTAGGAATGCAAGATGGCCGACTACAAAGAAAATAGCTTTCAGAGACAGGCTTTTCCTGCAGTAGAACAATGTAATTTGGAGCTTTTAACTCGAGAAATACCTATATACTTATATGAGCTTCAGAATGGGCTGTTATTTTGAGCTTCATCTCCAATACTTTGACCAAATATCGAACTCTAAATGGAGTACTTGAAAGCCGAGGCCCTCGCGATAACGACTATTTCCTATGAGCTGGAAAACTACGAATTTCTCATCCTACATGTTGCTAAACGAACATACATAGAAGCAAGTCAATTATATTCCTCATTCAAGCATTCAAGAGATCTTGAGAGGTTTTTGTAGTGAATTTTAATTTAATATCGGAATGGCATGAAACTAGATTCCATTGACCTTGTATTTCGCGTTTGGTCACGTAACGTCTTTTATTCATATATATATAACATCCGAAACATGAACGAAAAAATACACGGTCATTGGAGCCTCTCTTAAAAAGGGCTCCAGGCATAGGCACGAGTGAACGCACGTGTGCGTCTAGTATTTTAATAAGATAGATAGCAGCCAAAACATCGAGCGTTAAAATGACGATACCAACAGCTTATTTGCTTATTTTAGGCTAAGTCTTTCTTAAATGCATAAACATATACTCGCTCAATAACTTTAGTATAGTGGAATATTTTCGCAGAATGATAAGTTCTTAGCTCCTTCAACATATCATGACGGTATTGCGTGACACAGTTTTGATCGCTGATAAACGATGGCGAAGCAACAGGAACAGTCAAAAATTCAAGGGACTGACTTCTTTCAAACTCTTTTGCTAAATTATGTGATTAAAAGCTTTCAGAAATATTTTTTCTGAATTTTTGCTTGCTCATCAAGGGAAAAAAGGACCTGGGAACCAGGGCCGGTCATTTTGTCCAATCCTGCTTTGCGCGCCGCGCTCACCGTTCACCTGGTTTTAATTAGAACAGAAATGCCCTACCTAACCTTAGGTAGACAGCAAATAAATTTTTTGGATCTCTAAAATTTTTTCCATCCTCCCGGAGACGTTTTTGAATGTTCGTTAAATTAGGGTTCAGAGGTCAGATAATAGGTTGCCATGGAAACACTTGCATTAATTTCAAAGATTTTTAGAATCCATTAATTATGTCAATTTTTAATGACATATTCCAAAAGGATGATACAAATCTACCACCCCCGCCCATTGGTTTTATGGCTGCCATTTTGAATCTGAGGTTGACCCATGCCTTAATATGCCTGAGTAAGCAATGGGCTCTTTTGATATCCTATGAGAGACCAGGAAATGCTAAAACTCTAAACTTCAATTTTCACACCCTAAAAGATACCAACTCGTTGATTTTTACCCCTAAGAGATACGACGAGCATACCCGATCCTTTTACAATTGAGCCCCCCCCCCCCCCCCCCCGGGAAGTAGTGACAGAGTGTTCTGTGCCTATATGCCTTCGAACGTATTCATACAGCTACAAAGATCAAACAAAATTATAGCCCTAGTAAAATCTTTTGCTAATCTCCAAATTAAAAGCATCGGGTCAAATCGAAAGATCACTTATTTCGAGGAGTAAACACATATCGGCATTCATCAACAGAGGGGGAAGGGGGTGGGGGGTGGGACTTCCGCTTATCCGGTTTCAGGACATATTTCGGCAATTTCACATTTTTCAGTGCAGTATTATGGTTTTTGACATCGGATACTATACGTGATTGTCCCAAGTTTTCCTCTTTCAATTTTCTTTGTAGTTTACAGATGCGCCCATCCCCCATTTCTCATCACAGACAGCTAAGGCCGTGAGTACTATTGAGTCTATTAACTAATTTTCTTTACACAAATCAGAACTAGGAAAACGAAATCAAAATCACACCAGCTTTGGGTAACAATTCACGCCCGCCGAGCAAACGCCAAATTGGGCGTCTTGTTCACTTGTTCACTATGACTTTCTTTTGGGGGAGGCGGTGAGGAACGAAGGCCGGGTTGTACTGGCCGGTCTTTAGGCACTTTTTCCTGTACCAGACAAAGTAAATGATAACAAAGCGAAGATTACGGCAAACACGAAAAACAACAACAATTGCAAGTTTTAAGTGCGTGGTTTATATTAGAACTTTTTTAACCACTGATGTACTTTCCTATTGCAGGTTGATGTTGAATTAGCAAAAATTAACGTTAATACATAATGAGCAATCACTTGAAATTGTTCATATGTTTATCTATTGCTGTTGGGTTCTTTCTGATTTTCATCGCTTACAAATTCAACCCCGTCCATCATATACTAAGGATGGCCAGTTGTCAATCACAAATTCCTACTAGTCAACTACATTGTCTTCAAACGAAAAGGGAAACATCCAAAAGATTAGCTGAAATTCTCCTCGAACTCAGAGTCGCAGTTAATCACAAGTCTCCGCCTACTCCAAAGCTTCTACTAAAACTCGAGGGACTAATAGTGGATATTGATCCAGCATATAAAATAAACTATCATGAAAAAGAGCCTGTTGAACCTATTACAACAAACACTTCAGCGTTATTAGATGTTTGTCCTGAAAAATATATGGGAGAAAAATATGGCTATCCTTTCTACCGAAAAGGATGGGAACTACAGAATTGTACCAATGTTAAACCACTGCACAAGGTATTATTACTAATAATATATTGGACGTCTTCGTCTGTTTGTCAGATTTTGACAAAATATGTGCATCTATTAGAGTACAGGTCGACGTAAAAATAATTCAACCAATGTGATCGCGCGAAAAATTCTGACGTCATTCTTCTGTCTATTTTACAAATAGATTTATTCCGTGTGTCTGTACTCTAATAGATGCATAGATGACGTCAAAATGTGCCGAGAACAAAAACTGCGCCACGAGACAAAGCCACGAGACAAAGTCGAGTGGCGTGACTGTTGTTCTCACCACATTTTGACGTCATCTGTGCATCTACTAGAGTACAGACCCACAGAAAAATGGAGTCTTCTTGTCAAAACATTTGAACCAATCAAAGCGCGAGTAAGATTCAATGACGTCATCTGTGCGTGTGCACTGTAATCACACAGTTCTCGTCCAATCAGAGCGCGCGTTATGTACTATTTCTTATATTTATTATCAACAGGTTGTAAGTATAGCTCTTAACATCATGGAATACCCCGAACCAATGGAGAAACAAGTAGAAACAGTTCTACGGGGCATTAACCATACCTATCCACTAGTCAAAGTATTTTTAGCTGCCAAAACAAGTCGAATTGAAGCAGTCAAAAATAAGTACCCCAACGTTAAAATTGTATCAGTAACTAATCTCGGTTCTCTTGGAAAAGTATGGAATCAAGTAATTCATGAAGTATCCACCCCATACACACTTGTAGCGAGAGATGTAGTTCATTTTGATTGGCTGGCTAGAATTGAACGGCAAATACGAATGATTAGCACCACAGACCACGTGGTCATTGCTGGGGGATCATTTCGTAATCTCAGTGGACACTGGTGGCAAGGATGTAGACAGACAAAGCTCAAGAACTATGTGCTGCAGTACGAGGAGGGCTATCACTATTCAAAACATTCATGTATGTTTTGTGATGACTTAGAAGGACCTTTCGTTGCCAATACGGAATTTCTTCAAAATCTCAATTTTAGCGAAAAGTATCCAAAAGAAATCGTTTTTGAAGAGTTCTTTCTTCGAGTGTTGAAGTCTGAGAACTTGGTAATGACCTGCCCTGATGTCATGTATTATACAACTGACTATTCCACACAAGCTAAAAGAAACAAGAAATCATTGTGGCAAGAACTGGCGAAAGACCTAAAACTAGTTCGAGTTGTGCTGCTCGATTATGGAGTTAGACACGCTTTCTCGTGTGGAGAGATATCCTTCAAATGTAGTGGCTATGGATTAACAAAGTATAAAGCTCTTCCAATGTGCTGCCTGGAGCAATTTGGTAATGCCATGAAGTTTTTCCACGACATGTGCATTAACAACAACATCCATTACGAGCTTGATGCAGGCTCAGTTTTAGCAGCTGTAAAATTCAACAATTACAGTCCTTTCGATATAGATGGGGACTTGATACTGTCATCTTTTAATATGTCCACTTTGATCAAATTACAAAGTTATATAAGTCAACATGGATTTAGGTTATCTGGATATACACCGCCAAGTTTCGACAAGAACGGCAAGCTAGACGCTCTAGGTTATGCTTCGTACTACAGTCCTGACATCCATACTGAAGTTTGGGGCGCAGCTAGTTTGACGGCTTATAAATTTTCTCCGCCAGAACTAAACAAACTGCCCCTTTTTACTAAATGTCGTGTGAACAACCACTGGGTAAACTGTGGCCATTTTCCTGGTCTTTACGCTCGAAATCGCTACGGCCCCGATGTACTCAAACACAGCCAAAGTTGGAGACATGTTGGAGGACGAAAGAGTAGTTGGGAAAGATATACTTCTGGATCATTTGTTACTTGTAATGATCCAACATTTCATTCATGTTTGGATAAGTTTCCTGGCGACGGGAACATAGCTTTTAAGGTCTTTTAAATTGTAACTGAACTTGCCACATGATCACATGATGGAAGGACCCAACTGGGGGACCCACAACGGCGTGCAGAATAGTTGAGACACTGTGCCTTAACATTGACGTTCTTTGATATCATACCCACCATGTAGGTGTTGAAACGGCCATATATTCTAAACGCCCCTCCCCCGACACAATGTTGGTTGGGTCAAGTGTTGGACCTAGCAGCAATCTCCCAGGCCTACTCAACATTGAAAGAGGGGGAGGGGGAAGCATAAAACAAGCGCGACTAATATAGGCCAAAATTGGGGCAGTGTCTCAACAGGTTCTGCACGCCGTTGCAGTTACTATAGGCATAAGTATGGATAGGCAATGTAGGTTTAGGTACGTACATATGTAGTACTAGGCACATAGGTATAAGTATGGGTACAGGTATAGGTTTTAAAGGGGCTTTTAAATTGTATAGGTATATATGCCTAGTACACCTATACCCATACGTATATACAAGTCCTACTAGTTACTGGTAATAGGCATAGGCATATAATACTGGGAAGAGTGGTTGTACATCAGCTAGGTATAAGTAGGATCCAAGATAGACTGTGTAAAAATCGACACGTTACAATCAGAGCATGAGCTATAGGAGACATTGAGCTTGTGGTCGAAGTTTGATCGTCTCATATTGTGTGACATGCAGATAGCCTATCAAAGACAACTCTGGATCTACCGACTAAAAGCTATTAACGTACCATATCCTGTCCAGAGGCACGGCCTCTCACACCAACCCACCATCACCATCCCCGGACAACTGTCGAGTATTTATAAGTTCTCAGTTGCCATGGCACCTTGTCATTTTAAGAAAATATTTTTTTAATTTAGTTCATTCACTCTTTACTTTTCTCTGCCACGAAGGCAGTAACATTGACAACAGGGGGATTATACAGTCGATCCCGAAAAGATTTAGTTGAAAAGACATAAAGACAACAACAAAGTCATTTGCATAAAACTCTTTTTTAAATTCTCGGCAAGTTTCAATTTAAAACTTCAGATAAAATCGCTTATTAATGCTATCTACAGCAGTGCATTGGGATTTTGCAACTTGATATTGAAGATTCTTGTAAAAACTTAAAAACATGTAATATGCAAATGACTTTGTTGTTCTCTAAACATCTTTTCAACTGAACAACCTTTTCGGGATTGACTGTATGTAGAAACATAACATATTAATTGATTTTTTCAACCGTTGCTGTAATTCATTGGATATATACCGAGTAGTATAATAATATCAACAACTGAAAATTACATGATTCTGTATAGAAGTATATGACTCAAATTCTGTATAGTTTTATTCACAACTGCCTTGATGCCCACGCGCCTACAGTACACTTACTAAAGGCGTGCAACATAATAAATAGTACAAAGTTTTGCCTTCTTTTATTGCTTGTACTTCTGATCAAAATGGATTACCGTATATATTATATATATTTATTACATTTCGGAGCTCGAGATTGCAGATATCACGCGGATTATTTCAGGCGCTTATTAAAATACCAAAATATTTATAAATGATTTAATACGTTAAGCAAATCTTAACATCAAATTAAACCTTCCAACCTCTTATTTTTTACACAATTTCAATGTCCAGTTCTGCCTTTTTTGTCTAATTCAAGATGATAGTCAATAAATGCGGCGCTTTTCGATTTTGTCTTGATTTTTCACTTCAACAAATGAAGTTCTTTGTTGTATGACATTGATTCAAGCTAGTTTTGAATTGTTGTGCTGGTATTCATGTTTTATGATCCCAAGAATTTCAACTAATATTCCCTTTCGGCTGTGATCGCTTAGGAATGGGGCTTTTCGCCCGACAATGTTTACTGAGGTATAGGTGTATATGTCCCTGCTTCCCTGGTAGTCTGGCTAATTCACTATCTTTGGTGATGATCTCACAAATATAATCAGTACATTTATTGTATACGAACTTCAGCTGAAGAGAGACTCAACACTAGAACTGACAAAAAGTAAGTGTAAAACAAAAACATGACACAAACAAAAGTAGGAAAAAAAACATACTTGTTAATATAATGAAAACAATAACTGTGAGTGGGAGTGTGCACTTGAAAAAAATCACTGTGTAACGCGGCCATTATATTTTTATCTAGAGGCAATTCAAATTGGTTGGATTTGGTATGATATCATGGCGAATCGCCGAAGATGCATGATATCTAATTTTTGCTCAAACCATTTTAAAGTATTTTCGAACGACCAGGGGCCGGTTGTACGAAGGGTGAATAGCGCTATCCAGCGGATAAATCCTTATCCAGCGGATAAAATCTCTACAAAATCTTTCAGTGGATAACTCTTATCCGGTGGATAACTTTATCCAACCTTCGTACAACCGGGCCCTGATGATTATATGAATGGAAATGTATTCGGAACAATGTTATAGAAACAAAGTGTTTGCTTCATCGAGTGTAAGTCAGTAAAGACTCGGAAAAATCCGAGCCCCCAGCGGGGATTGAACCCACAACCTTCGGATTAGCGGTCCGATGCTCTAAGGCGTAGGTACTTCATGTATCGTTCTTGAATTGTACCGTAACACATACACTATATCAAATGTGTTTCCGTAGCACATACACTATATCAAATGTGTTTCTTGAATTGTACCGTAACACCCTATAAATTGGTAGGAAAAAAATAGTTTGGTAGAACTGTAGTCGCTGTAGTTCCTGTAGTTTAGATGTAGTTCCTGTAGTTTAGTAGCCCCTGTAGTTGCTGTAGTTCCTGTAGTTGGGAAGCCCCTGTAGTCGCTGTAGTTTTTGTAGTTCCTGTAGATTGGTAGCATCTGTAGTCGTTGTAGTTTTTGTAGTTCCTGTAGTTGCTGTAGTATATGTAGTTCCTGTAGTTCGATAGCCCATGTAGTCGCTCTAGCTTTTGTAGTTCCTGAAGTTCGGTAGCATCTGTAGTCGTTGTAGTTTTTGTAGTCCCTGTAGTTGCTGTAGTATATGTAGTTCCTCTAGTTCGATAGCCCATGTAGTCGCTGTAGCTTTTGTAGTTCCTGAAGTTCGGTAGCCCATGTAGTCGCTGTAGTTGCTGTAGTTCCTGTAGTTTGGTAGCATCTGTAGTCGCTGTAGTCTTTGTAGTTCCTGTAGATTGGTAGCCCCTGTAGTTGCTGTAGTTTGATAGCCCCTGTGGTTCGATAGCCCATGTAGTCGCTGTAGTATATGTAGTTCCTGTAGTTCGGTAGCCCATGTAGTCACTGTAGTATATGTAGTTCCTGTAGTCCGGTAGCCCCTGTAGTTGCTGTAGTTCCTGTAGTTGGGAAGCCCCTGTAGTCGCTGTAGTTTTTGTAGTTCCTGTAGATTGAAAGCATCTGTAGTCGCTGTAGTTTTTGTAGTTCCTGTAGATGCTGTAGTATATGTAGTTCCTGTAGTTCGGTAGCCCATGTAGTCGCTCTAGCTTTTGTAGTTCCTGAAGTTCGGTAGCATCTGTAGTCGTTGTAGTTTTTGTAGTCCCTGTAGTTGCTGTAGTATATGTAGTTCCTCTAGTTTGATAGCCCATGTAGTCGCTGTAGCTTTTGTAGTTCCTGTAGTTTGGTAGCCCCTGTAGTCGCTGTAGTTGCTGTAGTTCCTGTAGTTCGGTAGCATCTGTAGTCGCTGTAGTCTTTGTAGTTCCTGTAGATTGGTAGCCCCTGTAGTTGCTGTAGTTTGATAGCCCCTGTGGTTCGGTAGCCCATGTAGTCGCTGTAGTATATGTAGTTCCTGTAGTTCGGTAGCCCATGTAGTCACTGTAGTATATGTAGTTCCTGTAGTTTAGTAGCCCCTGTAGTTGCTGTAGTTCCTGTAGTTGGGAAGCCCCTGTAGTCGCTGTAGTTTTTGTAGTTCCTGTAGATTGAAAGCATCTGTAGTCGCTGTAGTTTTTGTAGTTCCTGTAGATGCTGTAGTATATGTAGTTCCTGTAGTTCGGTAGCCCATGTAGTCGCTGTAGTATATGTAGTTCCTGTAGTTTAGTAGCCCCTGTAGTTGCTGTAGTATATATGTAGTTCCTGTAGTTCGGTAGCCCATGTAGTTGCTGTAGCTTTTGTAGTTCCTGTAGTTCGGTAGCCCATGTAGTCGCTGTAGTATATGTAGTTCCTGTAGTTTAGTAGCCCCTGTAGTTGCTGTAGTTCCTGTAGTTGGGAAGCCCCTGTAGTCGCTGTAGTTTTTGTAGTTCCTGTAGATTGGTAGCATCTGTAGTCGCTGTAGTTTTTGTAGTTCCTGTAGTTGCTGTAGTATATGTAGTTCCTGTAGTTCGGTAGCCCATGTAGTCGCTGTAGTATATGTAGTTCCTGAAGTTCGGTAGCCCATGTAGTCGCTGTAGTATATGTAGTTGCTGTACTTTGGTAGTCCATGTAGTCGCTGTAGTATATGTAGTTCCTGTAGTTTGATAGCCCCTGTAGTTGCTGTAGGTTTTGTAGTTCCTATAGTTTGATAGCTCTGTAGTTGCTGTAGTTTTTTGTAGTAGTTTTTGCTGTAGTTTAGTAGCCCCTGTAGTCGCTGTAGTATGTGTAGTCCCTGCAGCCTGAGAGTCATTGTAGCCACTGTAGTTTCTGTAGTTGCTGTGCAGTTCGGAAACCCCTGTAATTGTTGTAGTATTGTAGTTTCTGTAGTTCAGTAGCGCTTGTAGTCGCTGTAGTTTTTGTAGTTCCTGTAGTTTGGTAGCCCCTGTAGTCGCTGTAGTTTTTGTAGTTCCTGTAGTTTGGTAGCCCCTGTAGTTGCTGTAGTTTGATAGCCCCTGTGGTTCGGTAGCCCCTGCAGTCGCTGTAGTATTTGTAGTTCCTGTAGTTTAGTAGCCCATGAAGTTGCTGTAGCTTATGTAGTTCCTGTAGTTTGGTAGACCCTGTATTCACTCTAGCTTTTGTAGTTCCTGTAGTTAGGTAGCCCATGTAGTTGCTGTAGTATATGTAGTTCCTGTAGTTTGATATCCATTGTAGTCGCTGTAGTATTTGTAGTTCCTGAAGTTTAGTAGCCCCTGTAGTTGCTGTAGTATATATGTAGTTCCTGCAGCCTGAGAGTCGTTGTAGCCACTGTAGTTTCTGTAGTTGCTGTGCAGTTCGGAAACTCTGTAGTGGTTGTAGTATTGTAGTTTCTGTAGTTCAGTAGCGCTTGTAGTCGCTGTAGTTTTTGTAGTTCCTGTAGTTTGTTAGCCACTGTAGTTCCTGTAGTATATGTAGTTCCTGTAGTTCGGTAGTCCCTGTAGTTGCTGTAGTTTTTGTAGTTGCTGTAGTTTTGTAGCCCCTGTAGTCGCTGTAGTTTTTGTAGTTCCTGTAGATGCTGTAGTATATGTAGTTCCTGTAGTTCGGTAGCCCATGTAGTCGCTCTAGCTTTTGTAGTTCCTGAAGTTCGGTAGCATCTGTAGTCGTTGTAGTTTTTGTAGTCCCTGTAGTTGCTGTAGTATATGTAGTTCCTCTAGTTCGATAGCCCATGTAGTCGCTGTAGCTTTTGTAGTTCCTGTAGTTTGGTAGCCCCTGTAGTCGCTGTAGTTGCTGTAGTTCCTGTAGTTTGGTAGCATCTGTAGTCGCTGTAGTCTTTGTAGTTCCTGTAGATTGGTAGCCCCTGTAGTTGCTGTAGTTTGATAGCCCCTGTGGTTCGGTAGCCCATGTAGTCACTGTAGTATATGTAGTTCCTGTAGTTTAGTAGCCCCTGTAGTTGCTGTAGTTCCTGTAGTTGGGAAGCCCCTGTAGTCGCTGTAGTTTTTGTAGTTCCTGTAGATTGAAAGCATCTGTAGTCGCTGTAGTTTTTGTAGTTCCTGTAGATGCTGTAGTATATGTAGTTCCTGTAGTTCGGTAGCCCATGTAGTCGCTGTAGTATATGTAGTTCCTGTAGTTTAGTAGCCCCTGTAGTTGCTGTAGTATATATGTAGTTCCTGTAGTTCGGTAGCCCATGTAGTTGCTGTAGCTTTTGTAGTTCCTGTAGTTCGGTAGCCCATGTAGTCGCTGTAGTATATGTAGTTCCTGTAGTTTAGTAGCCCCTGTAGTTGCTGTAGTTCCTGTAGTTGGGAAGCCCCTGTAGTCGCTGTAGTTTTTGTAGTTCCTGTAGATTGGTAGCATCTGTAGTCGCTATAGTTTTTGTAGTTCCTGTAGTTGCTGTAGTATATGTAGTTCCTGTAGTTCGGTAGCCCATGTAGTCGCTGTAGTATATGTAGTTCCTGTAGTTCGGTAGCCCATGTAGTCGCTGTAGTATATGTAGTTGCTGTACTTTGGTAGTCCATGTAGTCGCTGTAGTATATGTAGTTCCTGTAGTTTGATAGCCCCTGTAGTTGCTGTAGTTTTTGTAGTTCCTATAGTTTGATAGCTCTGTAGTTGCTGTAGTTTTTTGTAGTAGTTTTTGCTGTAGTTTAGTAGCCCCTGTAGTCGATGTAGTATGTGTAGTCCCTGCAGCCTGAGAGTCATTGTAGCCACTGTAGTTTCTGTAGTTGCTGTGCAGTTCGGAAACCCCTGTAATTGTTGTAGTATTGTAGTTTCTGTAGTTCAGTAGCGCTTGTAGTCGCTGTAGTTTTTGTAGTTCCTGTAGTTTGGTAGCCCCTGTAGTCGCTGTAGTTTTTGTAGTTCCTGTAGTTTGGTAGCCCCTGTAGTTGCTGTAGTTTGATAGCCCCTGTGGTTCGGTAGCCCCTGCAGTCGCTGTAGTATTTGTAGTTCCTGTAGTTTAGTAGCCCATGAAGTTGCTGTAGCTTATGTAGTTCCTGTAGTTTGGTAGACCCTGTATTCACTCTAGCTTTTGTAGTTCCTGTAGTTAGGTAGCCCATGTAGTTGCTGTAGTATATGTAGTTCCTGTAGTTTGATATCCATTGTAGTCGCTGTAGTATTTGTAGTTCCTGAAGTTTAGTAGCCCCTGTAGTTGCTGTAGTATATATGTAGTTCCTGCAGCCTGAGAGTCGTTGTAGCCACTGTAGTTTCTGTAGTTGCTGTGCAGTTCGGAAACTCTGTAGTGGTTGTAGTATTGTAGTTTCTGTAGTTCAGTAGCGCTTGTAGTCGCTGTAGTTTTTGTAGTTCCTGTAGTTTGTTAGCCACTGTAGTTCCTGTAGTATATGTAGTTCCTGTAGTTCGGTAGTCCCTGTAGTTGCTGTAGTTTTTGTAGTTGCTGTAGTTTGGTAGCCCCTGTACTAGTTGCTGTAGTTTTTGTAGTTCCTGTAGTTTGATAGCCCCTGTACTCGCTGTAGTTTGTGTAGTTCCTGTAGTTTGGTAGCCCCTGTAGTTGCTGTAGTTTTTGTAGTTCCTGTAGTTTGGTAGCCCCTGTAGTTGCTGTAGTTTTTGTAGTTCCTGTAGTTTGGTAGCCCCTGTAGTTGCTGTAGTTTTTGTAGTTCCTGTAGTTTGGTAGCCCATGTAGTCGCTGTAGTTTTTGTAGTTGCTGTAGTTTGGTAGCCCCTGTAGTCGCTGTAGTTTTTGTAGTTCCTGTAGTTTGGTAGCCCCTGTAGTTGCTGTAGTTTGTGTAGTTCCTGTAGTTTGATAGCCCCTATAGTTGCTGTAGTTTGTGTAGTTCCTGTAGCTTGATAACCCCTGTAGTTGCTGTAGTTTTTGTAGTACAAAGATTTAATTGTAAGTCGTAGTAATTCATGCATTGCTATTGAAATCTAAAAACTTTCAATCTTGCTGCCTGCGGCTACCCTGCACATGAACTCAGCTTATAGTAGTCAAATATTCGAGTAAGTAAATTATATTAAAAGAGAGAGAGTATATAACAATAGGAAAAAAGGCTTCGAAAAATGAAATAAAATTAAATTATAGATACAAATTGGAAAGGGTTTGTGTAGACCTGAGGAAGGAATCGGAAGTGGAACAAATAGAAAGAAAGAAGAACTTTATTTGCACTCTTTGCGGAAAAAATATGTAGAGAAAATATACGTATATACAACATATATTATTTAGGTGAGGAAAATATAGTTGGTGATCATAGTTACTTTTGATAGCTAATTAAAAATTAAAAATTAAATTCATCCTTGAATCACCCTTGCCTTGCGTTTTTTTTGGTGTCGTGTAAATGGGGCTAATATTGCAAAAGTGAAGCAAATATCACATTTGCAATGCTGCCTGTGGGTAAAATGATAGCAAATTTTCAAATTTTCATAACTTGCAAATATATGTGCAAATATATTCAAAGGTCAGATTCACATAATATTTGCAATGGCTTTGCAGTTATTGTAAATACGGTCATTGCTAAACGTTTACTACGGATGTCAAATAGGGTGCAAATATAGACCACTATATTCACTCCATATTCACACCAAAGAAAAACATGTCCATTTTTCGCGGTGCAGTGATTGTTTATATGTACTTGCTAATTAAAAAGGAAAGATTCTAAGAAAAGAGCTCGATTTCCTCCACATAGATAATTGAAAAGGCGCGCGCGCGGTCGAGCTCGCGCAGCCAGCATCAGAACTGTGCTTCGTTCTCAGCAGAGGACAAATCAGAGCGCGCGTGAATCATATTTTTGCATTTTTCTCTGGAAAATTTGCGTGCGTGCACATGCCCCTGGAAGACGAGTTATGTGTTTATGTGAGACGAAGTTCTTCCGCCTCTCTGGGTTACCCCATGTGATCAATTAAAATCACGTTTAATTTTAGATCTAAATTAATCTTCGGTTAAGTATTTTGTGTGGAACTTTAATTGAAAAATGATTATGCGAATCCTAAAAAAACGAAAATGGCGGTTGTCATTTCTGTTATTTAGTAGATAACAAAACCACTCTCGAATATTGTTGTACATGAGGATAGTCTTTAAAAATATTGAATATCACAAACACCGTGTCAAGACTACTGCACAAGTCGCAGCAAAGTTAGCATGTTTGAAGATAAAATACCAAGGGTAGATAACAGTATATGACGGTGACTATATGCCTGATGACGGTATGAAGATGGCCGGTTTTGGTAATATGTAATGGTGATGACAATATGACAATGTTGTTGGTCATTGTTATGTGATGATGATGATGATGATGACGGTATAGCGATGACACGGTGTTTGTGATGTGAAATGGTGCTGGATATTTGAAGGATGGTTTTTCTTTTGTATCAAAAATGTAAAGCCTTTATATTATCACATGCAGTTTCAGTTTTATAAAAGAGTTGGTTTAACCTCAGAAAGATATTGATTAGAAAACTTTAGATTTAGCTACGAGTACGACTACGAGTACCAGTTTTTTTAGTACACGCGCTACTTTGTTGTCTTTTCGTGCTCGCACAAATCCAGACTTGAAATTTATAAACATCAGGTCAGGATGAGGTTTTTTCGCATTGTGTTTTTTTTACATTTTCTTGGCCAAAAAGTAATTTCCGAAATATCTGCTTTAACGAAGAGGCATGCAGAAGGATCATCAAGGAAGATTTTATTGAATATTCTTGACATAATCCCACTCAAGAACTCGTAGTCTTGAGTACGAGTTTCGCTAGAAAACTCGTTGTAGTCGAACCGACCCGGGTACAAGTTTTTCAAGCGAGCGTGACAGTGTCACGGTCTGCGCATGCGTACTAACGATAAAATTGAAAATTCGTAGTCGTACTCGTAGTCTACTGCACAAGTCGCAGCAAAGTTAGCATGTTTGAAGATAAAATACTATATGTGATTGTGATGACGGTATGAAGATGGCCGGTTTTGGTAATATCTAATGGTAATGAGGGTGTGACGATGTTGTTGATGTTATGTGATGATGATGATGACGGTATAGCGATGGTTTTGGTAATATGTGATGGTGATGAGAGTATGATATGGTGTTTGTGATGTTCATTGGACCTGGCCGGATGTGTGAGGAATGGTTTTCTTCTGTATGAAAATAGCTAAGCTTTTATATTGTTACAGTTAATTTTTCTAAGAATAGAAGCATAGATGCTAATGGTGACATGAATTTTAGATGAAACTTTAGAATATCTTGGGAATATTTCGAATTAAGTTTAATTATTCATCTGATTAGAAAGATGTTTTCAAATAAAAGAAGGCTATGATTATGAGTCTTTTTTTAACCATTTATTCTTATTTAACATATAGTCTTCTCTAGTTCTGATGCCGACTGCGCGATCTCGACCGCGATCGCGTCTTTCCAATTATTTATGTTGAACTTTTACTTTGGAATTTGAAAGTACATATACACCTGTTACGGAAAAACGTAGACGGTCTGAAATCTGAATCTGAATCCGAGCGGCGAGAAGGAAGGAAATTGTTGGTAAAAACTTGGCATGAATTACGATATAAAGTGATAAGAGCATGAATGCATAATATTATACATATTTGAAGATAAAAGAATCATTCTCACAATTCTATTCGGGCTCAGATTCATATCTAGATTCAGATTCAGATTTCAGATTATCTACGTTTTTCGTAACAGGTATAAACAATCAGTCATTATTGTTTTAATAAGTCATTGAGGACGATTCTAATAAATACAACTACATCAGCTTTTTTCCTGTACTTTATGACTCGTGCTTTCGTTATTTCCCTCGTGCTGTATTAATAATTATAAAATAACTATGATATAACGCGCGCTCTGATTCGCCAAAGGACGCGTGTCGCGCGTTCTCTATGAGAACACACAGCACGCGCGCGCACATTTTCAAACTTTTTCCAACGAAAAAAGAAAATAAAACGTCAATTGTATTTTATAAAAGAAATAGAAAACTCGGCAGCAGTGCTATGTTGAGTTATAGAAGCACGCGGGAATTGTAAGAAGACGAGAGAAGTGTTAGGAGAAGCAGAAGGCGTAGCCGAGAAGCACGAGGCATAGCCACGCTGCCTCGTTTTCTATTTCTACAACATCATAATGCGCTCTCATTGTCACACAGCACTCGCGCGCACTTTTCGAATTTTGGTTAGTGTAAACAAATACTGACTATCCCTGAAAAACAATGTATTTTATAGCAAAAACATAAAAGTTTTCTGTTGCCCGCAGTGCTGTGTGAAGATTAAGAACACTTTGAGATTGATCAGAACACTCAAGAACCGTCATCTATGCCGAGTTGGATCAGTAATGAATGTCGTATTCGAAAGTAAGGTGACGGTTGCGCAAACACCCCTGTATTCATCAGCTGTGAGTTATTGTCGCAGTACCCAATGTACGATGCGTTGCTTTGATCAAATATTGTCATTTAATGATAGCTTTATATGGCAGCCGAGTAAAAACTTGTGCGGACAATTTAACATCCGACGCCCTTTTCCGAGATTCACCAATGCGTAGGATGGTAGTGAATACTAGTGTGGAATTAATGCGAAATGAGGTCCGCTGCGAAATTCCCAGAAAAAAAAATTATCAAACAAATATATTTTAAGTAAAACTCATTTACTGTTAAGTTCTAAATTGAAAAAAAGGGTTATCACAGTACGCCTCGTGTTCCTAAGCTTGCTTTTCTCTTGCTCATCTTCCAGAGTGTTTATATCACAGTACAGAGACATGCTCGCGCGTTTTATATTGCTTAAATATACGACAGATTTCCGTGGTTTATTGGCGAAATATACCACGAGGGATGTTGGGAGAACAGTCACAAGAAAAGGCCCAGAAATATGGAATACGCAGCTCCAGCATGGTTTATTCCGTGTACTGCATATCTCGTTGAACAACTCGAAGCAATACAGAGACGTATACTACGAATAATATTCCCACACTGCAAGTATTGTGATGCCTTAAAGTCAGCTAACATACCAACCATCGAACAACGACGTCATGCCATCTCTATGTCATATTTGAAGCAAATAGAAGATAAAGAATACAAACTAAACCAGCTGTTTCCTCAATATTACAAAAACCAATACTCCACAAGATCACAAGCTAGAGGCACGCGCAAAGTGGCATCAACCCGTACTAAAAGAACTGCTAACTCATTCATTATAGAAGCAAGTAGAAACTATAACGACGAACTAATAAGAAATCAGTAATCTCGTATTTTCTTTTTCATTTTTACAACACTTTGCCTATATATTATTCATATTTCTGTGTACCAATGTATTTTAGACGCATATTTGTCTACAATGTTGGAAATAAAGTTATTATTATTATTAATAAAGACTAGCACTTGGACACAATCACGCGCAATTTCTTGTAAACACCAACTGAAGAAGGCTGTAGCTACAGCCGAAACGTCTTAAGTCAAGATAAAAAAAGTCAGAGACAAAAAGTATATCGTTCTGAATTTAAATATGAATATAATCCTGACTGCAAATTCAATATTTTTAAAGACTATCCTCATGTACAACAATATTCGAGAGTGGTTTTGTTATCTACTAAATAACAGAAATGACAACCGCCATTTTCGTTTTTTTAGGATTCGCATAATCATTTTTCAATTAAAGTTCCACACAAAATACTTAACCGAAGATTAATTTAGATCTAAAATTAAACGTGATTTTAATTGATCACATGGGGTAACCCAGAGAGGCGGAAGAACTTCGTCTCACATAAACACATAACTCGTCTTCCAGGGGCATGTGCACGCACGCAAATTTTCCAGAGAAAAATGCAAAAATATGATTCACGCGCGCTCTGATTTGTCCTCTGCTGAGAACGAAGCACAGTTCTGATGCTGGCTGCGCGAGCTCGACCGCGCGCGCGCCTTTTCAATTATCTATGTGGAGGAAATCGAGCTCTTTTCTTAGAATCTTTCCTTTTTAATTAGCAAGTACATATAAACAATCACTGCACCGCGAAAAATGGACATGTTTTTCTTTGGTGTGAATATGGAGTGAATATAGTGGTCTATATTTGCACCCTATTTGACATCCGTAGTAAACGTTTAGCAATGACCGTATTTACAATAACTGCAAAGCCATTGCAAATATTATGTGAATCTGACCTTTGAATATATTTGCACATATATTTGCAAGTTATGAAAATTTGAAAATTTGCTATCATTTTACCCACAGGCAGCATTGCAAATGTGATATTTGCTTCACTTTTGCAATATTAGCCCCATTTACACGACACCAAAAAAAACGCAAGGCAAGGGTGATTCAAGGATGAATTTAATTTTTAATTTTTAATTAGCTATCAAAAGTAACTATGATCACCAACTATATTTTCCTCACCTAAATAATATATGTTGTATATACGTATATTTTCTCTACATATTTTTTCCGCAAAGAGTGCAAATAAAGTTCTTCTTTCTTTCTATTTGTTCCACTTCCGATTCCTTCCTCAGGTCTACACAAACCCTTTCCAATTTGTATCTATAATTTAATTTTATTTCATTTTTCGAAGCCTTTTTTCCTATTGTTATATACTCTCTCTCTTTTAATATAATTTACTTACTCGAATATTTGACTACTATAAGCTGAGTTCATGTGCAGGGTAGCCGCAGGCAGCAAGATTGAAAGTTTTTAGATTTCAATAGCAATGCATGAATTACTACGACTTACAATTAAATCTTTGTACTACAAAAACTACAGCAACTACAGGGGTTATCAAGCTACAGGAACTACACAAACTACAGCAACTATAGGGGCTATCAAACTACAGGAACTACACAAACTACAGCAACTACAGGGGCTACCAAACTACAGGAACTACAAAAACTACAGCGACTACAGGGGCTACCAAACTACAGCAACTACAAAAACTACAGCGACTACATGGGCTACCAAACTACAGGAACTACAAAAACTACAGCAACTACAGGGGCTACCAAACTACAGGAACTACAAAAACTACAGCAACTACAGGGGCTACCAAACTACAGGAACTACAAAAACTACAGCAACTACAGGGGCTACCAAACTACAGGAACTACACAAACTACAGCGAGTACAGGGGCTATCAAACCACAGGAACTACAAAAACTACAGCAACTACAGGGGCTACCAAACTACAGGAACTACAAAAACTACAGCAACTACAGGGACTACCGAACTACAGGAACTACATATACTACAGTGGCTAACAAACTACAGGAACTACAAAAACTACAGCGACTACAAGCGCTACTGAACTACAGAAACTACAATACTACAACCACTACAGAGTTTCCGAACTGCACAGCAACTACAGAAACTACAGTGGCTACAACGACTCTCAGGCTGCAGGAACTACATATATACTACAGCAACTACAGGGGCTACTAAACTTCAGGAACTACAAATACTACAGCGACTACAATGGATATCAAACTACAGGAACTACAAAAACTACAGCAACTACAGGGGCTACCTAACTACAGCAACTACAAAAACTAAAGCAACAACATATACTACAGCAGCTACAGGAACTACAAAAACTACAGCAACTACAGGGACTACCGAACTACAGGAACTACATATACTACAGGAACTACAGTGGCTAACAAACTACAGGAACTACAAAAACTACAGCGACTACAAGGGCTAATGAACTACAGAAACTACAATACTACAACAACTACAGAGTTTCCGAACTGCACAGGAACTACAGAAACTACAGTGGCTACAATGACTCTCAGGCTGCAGGAACTACATATACTACAGCGACTACAGAGGCTACCAAACTACAGCAACTACAAAAACTACAGCGACTACAGATGCTACCAATCTACAGGAACTACAAAAACTACAGCGACTACAGGGGCTTCCTAACTACAGGAACTACAGCAACTACAGGGGCTACCAATCTACAGGAACTACAAAAACTACAGCGACTACAGGGGCTTCCTAACTACAGGAACTACAGGAACTACATATACTACAGCGACTACATGGGCTACCAAACTACAGGAACTACAAAAGCTACAGCGAATACAGGGTCTACCAAACTACAGGAACTACATAAGCTACAGCAACTTCATGGGCTACTAAACTACAGGAACTACAAAAGCTACAGCGAATACAGGGTCTATCAAACTACAGCAACTACAGGGGCTACCAAACTACAGGAACTACAAAACCTACAGCGACTACAGGGGCTACCAAACTACAGGAACTACAAAAACTACAGCGACTACGAGCGCTACTGAACTACAGAAACTACAATACTACAACAACTACAGGGGTTTCCAAACTGCACAGCAACTACAGCAACTATATATACTACAGCGGCTACATGGGCTACCGAACTTCACGGACTACAAAAGCTACAGCGACTACATGGGCTATCGAACTACAGGAACTACATATACTACAGCAACTACAGGGACTACAAAAACTACAACGACTACAGATGCTACCAATCTACAGGAACTACAAAAACTACAGCGACTACAGGGGCTTCCCAACTGCAGGAACTACAAAAACTACAGGGGCTACTAAACTACAGGAACTACATATACTACAGCGACTACATGGGCTACCGAACTTCAGGAACTACAAAAGCTAGAGCGACTACATGGGCTATCGAACTACAGGAACTACATATACTACAGCAACTACAGGAACTACAAAAACTACAACGACTACAGATGCTACCAATCTACAGGAACTACAAAAACTACAGCGACTACAGGGGCTTCCCAACTGCAGGAACTACAAAAACTACAGAGGCTACTAAACTACAGGAACTACATATACTACAGCGACTACATGGGCTACCGAACTTCAGGAACTACAAAAGCTAGAGCGACTACATGGGCTACCGAACTACAGGAACTACATATACTACAGCAACTACAGGAACTACAAAAACTACAGCGACTACAGGGGCTTCCCAACTACAGGAACTACATATGCTACAGCGACTACATGTATGGCTACCGAACTACAGGAACTACAAAAGCCACAGCGACTACATGGGCTACCGGACTACAGGAACTACATATGCTACAGCAACTACAGGGACTACCGAACTACAGAAACTACAAAAGCTACAGCGACTACATGGGCTACCGGACTACAGGAACTACATGTACTACAGCAACTACAGGGGCTACTAAACTACAGGAACTACATATACTACATAGTTCTTGCCGACAACTTTATACACTTTTTCAAAAACAAGATAATAAATATACGCGACCATCTACCTTCTTTTGTTTCCGAACCAAATCGTTTTTCTGCACTGGATCATCCCACAAGGCTTAGCTGTTGTTTAGAATCGTTCAATCCAACTACCTGTGATGAATTGTTACTAATCTCTAAGAAGCTGTCATCGAAATCCTGCTGTTTAGATCCTATTCCTTCAAGTCTTTTAATTGATCATTATGGCACCCTGCTACCTGTCATCTGCAATATTATTAACTTATCGCTTGAAAATGGCTATGTTCCTCCTTCTTTGAAGGTTGCTGTTTTAAAACCGCTTCTCAAGAAATCATCCCTTAATCACGAAGTCCTTGCTAATTATCGTCCCATTTCAAATCTGAAAGCTGTTTCCAAGATGATCGAAAAGATTGTTGCTGTACAACTTAACACCTACCTGTCAATAAATGATCTCCATGAACCCTTTCAATCTGCCTACAAATGTCTCCACAGCTGTGAAACTGCTCTTGTACGTGTTCAAAATGATATCCTTCATGCAATAGATAATCGAAATTGTGTTGTACTTCTACTCCTTGATCTGTCAGCTGCCTTTGACACTGTTGATCATGGTATCTTGTTGAATCGACTTAAATCTAAATTTGGTATACGTGGTAATGCGCTCCAGTGGTTTGAGTCTTATCTTTCTGACCGTTCACAGTATGTTGCCTTGGATGGTGGTTCATCTGATTCTGCTAAATTGGATTGTGGTGTTCCCCAGGGATCTGTTCTTGGACCTGTGCTGTATCTTCTGTACACCTCTCCTGTGGCTGATATTCTACGTAATCATAATATGTCATTCCATCTATATGCCGATGACACCCAACTCTACATACCCTTTACATGTAATGACGATGCTGCTATGGACCAAACAATGGCTATGATTGAGAACTGCTTATCTGATATGATCAATGGATGACGATAAATAAACTAAAACTGAACAAAGATAAAACTGAATTCCTTTTGCTATTTTCCAAGCATAACCCTCAAAAATCTATTCCCACTTTGAATTTTGGTAATGATCAAATAAAACCCTCTGAATCAGCTAGGAACATTGGTGTCATCTTTGACTCTACTTTGTCGATGGTTCCACATGTCAATTCTGTTTGCAAGTCTGCGTTCTACCATCTTCGGAACATTGCTAAAATTAGAAAGTACCTGTCTGCCAAAACTGCTGAAACACTTATCCATGCTTTTGTCACATCCAAGATTGATCAGTATAATTGTCTTCTATATGGTCTTCCCAGTCATCTCATCTCTAAACTTCAATCAGTACAAAATGCTGCAGCTCGCCTCATTACGTACACTCACAAATATGATCACATTTCTCCTGTTCTAATCAAATTACACTGGCTTCCTGTTGCTGACCGTATCAAATTCAAGATTCTTCTTATCACATATAAATCACTCTACGACTTGGCTCCATCATACATTTCTGAAATGATTTCTCGTTATCATCCACCAAGACGTCTACGTTCTTCTTCTTCTCTTCTTCTTGAACATAAAAAGTATCAACTAAAATCTTATGGCTATCGTTCTTTCTCCGTATCTGCACCTGAGCTCTGGAATGCTCTTCCATCGTCAATCAGGAACAGTGATAGCTTGTCTTCGTTTAAAACATCTTTAAAAACTCACTTATTTAAAATAGCCTTTAATTTGTAATTTCTGTCTTTTATATATTATTTTCAGAGCGCTTAGAGCAGCACTGGATAAGCGCTTTATAAATTGTATTATTATTATTATTATTATTATTATTACAGCAACTACAGGAACTACAAAAACTACAACGACTACAGATGCTACCAATCTACAGGAACTACAAAAACTACAGCGACTACAGGGGCTTCCCAACTGCAGGAACTACAAAAACTACAGGGGCTACTAAACTACAGGAACTACATATACTACAGCGACTACATGGGCTACCGAACTTCAGGAACTACAAAAGCTAGAGCGACTACATGGGCTACCGAACTACAGGAACTACATATACTACAGCAACTACAGGAACTACAAAAACTACAGCGACTACAGATGCTACCAATCTACAGGAACTACAAAAACTACAGCGACTACAGGGGCTTCCCAACTACAGGAACTACATATGCTACAGCGACTACATGCATGACTACCGAACTACAGGAACTACAAAAGCCACAGCGACTACATGGGCTACCGGACTACAGGAACTACATATGCTACAGCAACTACAGGGACTACCGAACTACAGAAACTACAAAAGCTACAGCGACTACATGGGCTACCGGACTACAGGAACTACATGTACTACAGCAACTACAGGGGCTACTAAACTACAGGAACTACATATACTACAGCAACTACAGGAACTACAAAAACTACAACGACTACAGATGCTACCAATCTACAGGAACTACAAAAACTACAGCGACTACAGGGGCTTCCCAACTACAGGAACTACATATGCTACAGCGACTACATGCATGGCTACCGAACTACAGGAACTACATATGCTACAGCAACTACAGGGACTACCGAACTACAGAAACTACAAAAGCTACAGCGACTACATGGGCTACCGGACTACAGGAACTACATGTACTACAGCAACTACAGGGGCTACTAAACTACAGGAACTACATATACTACAGCAACTACAGGAACTACAAAAACTACAACGACTACAGATGCTACCGAACTACAGGAACTACAAAAACTACAGCGATTACATTGGCTTCCCAACTACAGGAACTACATATACTACAGCAACTACAGGAGCTGCCAAACTACAGGAACTACATATACTACAGCGACTACATGGACTACCAAACTACAGCAACTACAGGGGCTACCAAACTACAGGAACTACATTTAATCAGGAACTGGGACTATCAAACTACAGCAACTACAGGGGCTATCAAAATACAGGAAATAGGTGCTTAACTACAGCGACTAGCTACAATCAGTCATTATCAGGTTGATAATGACATTTCAAGGAAAGCGCAAGCGCTCAGAACAATCAAACAGTGTATGTGTTACGGTACAATTCAAGAACAATACATGAAGTATCTACCCTCTAAGGGCCCGATTACATGACGATTTTCAGCCCGGGCTGAAATGTCAGCCCGGTCTCCTCAACAAATGTATATATAATTAAGTTTTCGATTACATGAAGAAATTTTGACATTTCAGCCCGGGAGGAAATTTCCAGCCCGTGTCAAGCTAACCGGGATGGAAGGTTCAGCCCGGCGAAAAGGGCTGAAAATTCTCACATGTAATCGCGACTGAACACATCAGCCCGGGATGAAAACGTGAGCCACGCTGTACTGGGGCAGCGGAAAGTGTATTGAACATGCGCTTTGAAGTGGTGACAAAACCTAGCCCGGGCTGGTTTTGTCATGTAATCGCGAAAAAATTTCAGCCCGGTCAGGCGGGCTGAAATTTCAGCCCGGGCTGAAAATCGCATGTAATCGGTACCTTAGTCAGTTCCTCGTAACGGATACAATTGACAAATTCAATAGACAATCCAAATGACTGAACAATAGAGCGAAAATTACGGCACACGGAAAAAGACCAAGTTTTAATTGCGTAATATATTGCTAGAACCCCTTTAACTATTTACTTACCTATTTCAGGTTGATATTGAATTAGCAAAATTAACATCAATATATAATGAGCAATCACTTGAAATTGTTCATATGTTCATCTATTGCTGTTGGGCTCTTTCTGATTTTCATCGCTAACAAATTCAACCCCGTCCATCATATACTAAGGATGGCCAGTTGTCAATCACAAATTCCTACTAGTCAACTACATTGTCTTCAAACGAAAAGAGAAACATCCAAAAGATTAGCTGAAATTCTCCTCGAACTCAGAGTCGCAGTTAATCACAAGTCTCCGCCTACTCCAAAGCTTCTACTAAAACTCGAGGGACTAATAGGGGATATTGATCCAGCATATAAAATAAACTATCATGAAAAAGAGCCTGTTGAACCTATTACAACCAACACTTCAGCGTTGTTTGATGTTTGTCCTGAAAAATATATGGGAGAAAAATATGGCTATCCTTTCTACCGAAAAGGATGGGAACTACAGAATTGTACCAATGTTAAACCACTGCACAAGGTATTATTACTTAATTAAACTGGACTTCGTGTGTTTGTCAGATTTTGACAAAATATGTGCATCTATTAGAGTACAGGTCGACATCAAAATATTTCAACCAATGTGATCGCGCGAAAAATTCTGACGTCATTCTTCTGTCTATTTTACAAATAGATTTATTCCGTGTGTCTGTACTCTAATAGATGCATAGACGACGTCAAAATGTGCTGAGAACAAAAACTGCGCCACGAGACAAAGCCACGAGACAGGCTGTTGTTCTCACCACATTTTGACGTCATCTGTGCATCTATTAGAGTACGTACAGACCAACAGAAAAATGGAGTCTTCTTATCGAAACATTTGAACCAATCAGAGCGCGAGTAAGATTCAATGACGTCATCTGTGCGTGTGTACTGTAGTCACACAGTTCTCGTCCAATCAGAGCGCGCGTTATGTACTACTTCTTATATTTATTATCAACAGGTTGTAAGTATAGCTCTTAACATCATGGAATACCCCGAACCAATGGAGAAACAAGTAGAAACAGTTCTACGGGGCATTAACCATACCTATCCACTAGTCAAAGTATTTTTAGCTGTCAAAATAAGTCGAATTGAAGCAGTCAAAAATAAGTACCCCAACGTTAAAATTGTATCAGCAACTAATCACAGTTCTCTTGGAAAAGTATGGAATCAAGTAATTCATGAAGTATCCACCCCATACACACTTGTAGCGAGAGATGTAGTTCATTTCGATTGGCTGGCTAGGATTGAACGGCAAATACGAATGATTAGCACCACAGAGCACGTGGTCATTGCTGGGGGATCATTTCGTAATCTCAGTGGACACTGGTGGCAAGGATGTAGACAGACAAAGCTCAAGAACTATGTGCTGCAGTACGAGGAGGGCTATCACTATTCAAAACATTCATGTATGTTTTGTGATGACTTAGAAGGACCTTTCGTTGCCAAAACGGAATTTCTTCAAAATCTCAATTTTAGCGAAAAGTATCCAAAAGAAATCGTTTTTGAAGAGTTCTTTCTTCGAGTGTTGAAGTCTGGCAACTTGGTAATGACCTGCCCTGATGTCATGTATTATACAACTGACTATTCCACACAAGCTAAAAGAAACAAGAAATCATTGTGGCAAGAACTGGCGAAAGACTTAAAACTAGTTCGAGTTGTGCTGCTCGATTATGGAGTTAGACACGCTTTCTCGTGTGGAGAGATATCCTTCAAATGTAGTGGCTATGGATTAACAAAGTACAAGGCTCTTCCAATGTGCTGCCTGGAGCAATTTGGTAATGCCATGAAGTTTTTCCACGACATGTGCATTAACAACAACATCCATTACGAGCTTGATGCAGGCTCAGTTTTAGCAGCTGTAAAATTCAACAATTACAGTCCTTTCGATATAGATGGGGACTTGATGCTGTCATCTTTTAATATGTCCACTTTGATCAAATTACAAAGTTATGTAACTCAACATGGATTTAGGTTATCTGGATATACACCGCCAAGTTTCGACAAGAACGGCAAGCTAGACGCTCTAGGTTATGCTTCGTACTACAGTCCTGACATCCATACTGAAGTTTGGGGCGCAGCTAGGTTGACGGCTTATAAATTTTCTCCGCCAGAACTAAACAAACTGCCCCTTTTTACTAAATGTCGTGTGAACAACCACTGGGTAAACTGTGGCCATTTTCCTGGTCTTTACGCTCGAAATCGCTACGGCCCCGATGTACTCAAACACAGCCAAAGTTGGAGACATGTTGGAGGACGAAAGAGTAGTTGGGAAAGATATACTCCTGGATCATTTGTTACTTGTAATGATCCAACATTTCATTCATGTTTGGATAAGTTTCCTGGCGACGGGAACATAGCTTTTAAGGTCTTTTAAATTACAGCTGAACTTGCCACCTGATGGAAGGACCCAACCGGGAGACCCAGTTACTATAGGCATAAGTATGGATAGGCAATGTAGGTTTAGGTACATATGTAGCAATAGGCACATAGGTATAAGTATGGGTACAGGTATAGGTTTAGGTTTTAAAGCCTTTTAAATTGTAGCTTAACTTGCTACATGATAGTCTCCTACACAACTGTTTGGTCTCATGACACAACCCTCCATTGACACTTGATGCAACATTGCATGACGAGACTAAGGACTGCTGCATAGCAAGCTGATGGAAGATCCAAATCAAGGCTATAGGCATAAGGTATAAGCACAGGTGTAGGTATAGGCATAAGGTATAAGCACAGGTGTAGGTAGGTATAGGCATAAGGTATAAGCACAGGTGTAGGTATTATTTATATAAGCATACGCACATAAGATGATGAATGAACAAACAAACGAAGGGGCTGATTAATAATTCAAGTTGAGCTGATAAGTATAAGTCTAGGTATAGGACTGGTATAGGTATAGGTCATTAGGTTCTTTGTGCTGGTTTTTAACTATATTTGATATTTGTATTGTGTGTACTCTATCAAAAAAAAGTGGTATGACTTTTAAGACTTTTATTTTATTTACAATAAAATGTATGGAAATTGAAAGGGAAAATTACTACACAAGTAGAACAGCATTGATACATCCATCATTCTCTGGGTTATTTGTTACTTGAGCATATTTTCCTAGGGTGAAACAAATTCTTCATGAGTTGGAATATAAAATGATCATGAGCTTTGTTTGATGTCGTGTTAAGAATTTGATGACCTCTGTCTGCTACAAAGATTTCAGTTGTTGAGAGAAAATTAAATTTGACCCATGACTGAGATGCTTTCAACAGTACAGTACCTTCATCTGTGCCCATTCAGATGGTTTAGCTAAACAATACGTGCACTAAATCTCAAAATAAAACATGACAGTATGGACCGGGAGCATGGACTGCATGAAAACATTAAAAGTTATATTCCGGTGGGGGAGAACTCCATTGTAAAAGGATTGGGTATACTTGTCGGAAATTTTCAAAAGTACCCCTAAAAGATACCGGAAGTCTTTTTAAAAGGGCGTGGCTGGATGATTGTTTAATCCCTAAGAAATACCAGCGATAACAAGCTAATGAACATTATTATGATGAACATAAAATTGAACGGTCAACACGCTTTTGTTGGGCAAATTTCTTCCATTTGAGAACAAGATATTATAAATGATGGGCTCTTTTGATACCCTAAAAGGTACCAGAAAATGCTAAAACTCTAAACTTAAATTTTAACACCCTAAAAGATACCAAATCGCTGATTTTTACCCCCTAAGAGATACATTGAGCATACCCGATCCTTTTACAATGGAGTTCCCCCCCCCCTGCCATACATACAGTACATTATACTTACCCCATACAACTTTACCACCTTGTGTAACCAGACCTAATTCACTTACATTAACCTAGAACACCCAATAATAATCATTTATTTGTGCAATCTATCTGATATAGACACAGTAAATAACACAAATACTTATAGTATATAGGGAAACACTGATCTATCAGTACTTTACCTCAATAACAGTTCCTTTTGTTATGACTCCTAATTGAGTAAAAAGTGATGACTGTGGATTCTTCTTAACTCCAATAATTGGTAAATAAAATGTTGCCTTGAGCTAGAGACAAAACCAAGCAGTTCAAAAATATCTTCAGTCCTTTCAAAACATACTCCTTGCAGTTCAGAGGCACTTCAGAATAGGGAAAAAGGCAAGTTGAAGGCAGGTGAAGGGAAGAGAGTTCCTCTGGTCCAATATGTTTGGAGCCTCATTTCCATGCTTGGCCACATCATTATGCAGAATCTGGACCTCATATCTGATTGGTTGATGTGCTCTTGACCAGGCCTCTATCTGGGCTAACCAATCTAACAAGAATTCCAATTGCCTAATATAGAATGATGTCAGCTCAAGCATGTGAGGTTCCTAAAGAATTTGATTTAGTACTCTCTCTCGATCTTTCCCTTTGACTCACCTAGGATGCCCCTAAAAACACCTCTAGATTAATGCAGGGTAGTCAAAATGTACTGAGCTAGTAATGTTGCCACCTACAGGGATACCTTGGTGCAACATAATTCAGTTTTCCTACAAGTATTTACAACTACAAAACATTTTACCAGGGCTCAAACAAACACCTCAAATCCAATGTTGTACAGTACCTCTGGATGTGTTACATGTGCTTTCTTATATCGTAATCCCATAGGTCTTATAAATCTTTCAAATTTTGGAGGTTTGCGAGTAAATCCTTCACCCACATAGCAAGCTTTAGTAACCATTCTTTTCCAACCTTTTTCTTTAGAATGAAATTTAAAAAGAAAATTCATTTCAAATAATAAATTGGTAGCAAATAGTCAATTTCAGTCACTTTTCACTTTCTACCATGTCACAATGTTTTTTTCTCTTAGTTCTCCATTTTTCACTCCCTCAGCAAAAATCGTCATGTGAGTTGAGCATTGTATGTAAAATATTTAATATAGAGGTAGTGAGAGTGAGATCAAAGTTGGCCCAATGGAAGATTAGCAAAAGATAAATGTAAATTGGTTCCGTCTATAAGTAAAGAGATTTTAGGGCACATGACAGTCATATCAAACATATTCTAATGACTAAACCTATGTTTTGTTTATGATAAATCAATAAAATGATAGTTTTGATTGAAAATTGGGTTTTAGAAGTGATTTATAGAATTCATGTCCATGTCATATTTAGGTTGCCTTTAGCTCCCATCTTTATACGACAATATAACAGCCACTCATTCTATAAGCATCACATATAATATTTTTTTGATGTTTTGTATTGTTAAGTGTGAGGTAGCCAGTCACCATGCATGTTATTTAACAAATAGATTCCATTTTGCCATGCATGTACTCGACTATTCAATGCACAGATGATGCCAACACATGGTGATAACATAAAGTATGCCACAAAATGAAGTCAAGTGGTGTAACTGTTGATTCTCACCACATTTTGAAGTATTGTATGCATCAGAGTGAACACCATGGCAAAATGGAACCTACCATATTTGTTTAATATCATATTTTGTCCAAACATTTAAACCAATCAGAGTGCATGTAAGATTCATTGCATGTGTAGCAAAATCACACATAGCTCTTGACCAATCAGAGTGAGCCTTATACCAAATATTATTAATATAAATCTTTATAATATATTTATAATCAAGTGTACATGCTTGTACTTACTTTTTGTTTTTCCAGTTTTAACAACTTTAAAAACTTCATCTTCTCCAACTGCTCGTACTTTAGGTAATGGAACATTCCATTTGCCCTGAATAATACATGGAATCCCAATATGTCAAATATATATTATGTACTGTATAAGTACTAGACTAAGTACTGTTCTTCTACACTCTCAGGATTTTCAGAACCTATATACTGGTAAAAATTTCCTGTTTTTTAAAATGAAATCTTGATAGTTAAGATATAGAGACAAGACATGGATACTAGATTGAAAACCTTTTGCAAAAAAAATGAGCAATGGTTTTTTAGCATTTTTTGATTTTGGACCCAGAACTAAGTCTGTGATTCTACATGTATGCACATATACAGTACATGTACACTGTACTGTACACAGACAGCATATTATGCTTGTTAAATTACAGTGAGTGCACTTACTGCTTTCTCCTTTCTTTTCTGTTTGACCATATTGCTAAGAACTTTTGCTCTTGACTGACCCTCTCTGTCCAATAGGTATGCAGGAACAGCTCCTTCAGGAACTTTATCATCATTTCTAGCTTTTGTTTTCTTCTCCTCGTGCATTTTGAGCCTGAGCAAAAAAACTTAAGGTAGGTCTTCATTCCCTTGATAAAATGTCTGTGTCACTGTGTCTATTGGTGGGTCAGTCAGTCAGTCTGTCTGTATGGACAACAGTATAAAGATGCCTACTGTAGGCCACACTTGTGGGAGGGGTATGACAGGGTGGGGGTTTTTCAGACAACAAGGTGTTCCCCTAAAGGGCCTCATATTTTTCCTCATAATGAAGGCAATAGTAATGCTTACAATTGGTCCGAGAGTTGCCCCCCCTTCAAAGAAAATGACCAAATCCCCAGAATTTCAAACCTCAAAAAGATTGGCATCTCTGAGGCTACCCCTTCCTTCTTCTGCTTTCCCTCTCCAAGAGAGACTTTCTAGATCTACATGTACACATACAAATCAAGTTTAAATTAATTGTTCCTCTTACGTTTTCTTCATTTGTACTTTCTCTGCATGTCTCTTCTTGTTATAGAGCTTGGCTCTGGAAATAGAAAGATATTCAATATTTGAATGAACGTTGTCCTGTGCAGCAACAATTAGGATCACATAACACTGTACTCTCTGTCACAGACTGTGTACTTGACAACAAACTCACTTTAAACCATGGAGTTTCTTGGCACGCTCTGCTTGTTCATGTGGCTGACGGGCTTCTTTTTTACGCCTATAAATTGAAGAAGCATTAAATCAGCTTTATTTGTTGTCTCATTTCAAGTTATGTTTATGTTAGTCACTAAGTGGGAGGGCTGGATGGGGAAATATTTAGCTTGAGGCCATGCTGTATTGACAAAGTTTAGCGAGGTTCGTATAAATGACCAAAAGCCAAATATTTTCCTATCTCAGTCAATAAACATTACATCACATGACTGTTTTACACACTGGTCCAGGACCAGATATGATCTTTCTGGACCACCTTTGAAAAGACATCCAGTCCTGCTTATGTCACTTTTTCTGAAGGTTTTCTTAGAGTGCATGTGTGGGGCCAAATACGTGTCATGTGACAAATTATAATACTCTTTAGCACTATCTCTTTCTTTTAACATGGGCATCAATACATATATTTCAAAGAAGATAAAGTTCCTCATTGTAAAGTGTGTATAAGTGCATTTTTATCCACACACCCTCTCTTGAGGACACATGGAATACCAAGGCAGTAAGGGTACTAAAACCCCTCTGGAATTCCATGGGACCCCTTCAACTTCCATGAAAATCCTCTGGAAAATCCAGGGGAGTAGGGTCTAAAATTCATGAAAATGCATGGAAACCCAAGGGAATAGGGTCTAAAATTCATCAAAATAAATGGAAAATCCAACGGAGTAGGGATTATTTTGGAAAACATGTCCTCAACAAGGAGAGTGCAGATAGCGTAAAATGAAATAGCCCAATGTGTATAGCATGTATACTGTATTAAAAACTTTGTCATTTCTTGCTAGTCTTGCCACAGCTTCAATATCACTGAACTTACTTTCTTTCAAAATGGTCAAGGCGGTACCCATGGCGTTTCCTGGATTGTTCTATGTGTTCGTTTTGAGGCTAAAAAAGTAATAGGAAAAACTCTTAACACGGTAATTCAAACTTAATCGCGTCACATTCGAGTCAAATTCGAAAGAATCCACGAGAAAAAGTGCAATGGAAGAATTCAGACCAACACACAAATAGCAAGAGTTTGGATAAAATTGTGAACGATGAAATGGTAAAATACTCAGCTTACTACAGTAGTAAGCTGAGTATTTTACCATTTCATCGTCTATGAAGAACATATCAGCACAAAAGCACGTGTTACACTTTCACCAACAAAACATAAGTATATCGTGACAAAAATAAGTCTGAATACTGACCATGATTATATCTTTGTGGGTGGTAGTAGTTTACGTCTTAAAAGTTCGTCTAAGCCGTTATAATGTAGAATTCTTGACTCTTCCTTTTCAGATCCTTCAGACTCAACGAGTCCGCCATGTTAGAGAGGCCCACAATGCTCTGCGTGTTTTGCCTAAACTGATTGCACCACATTACGTCACTTGCGTTGGGCTTCCTGTGTCCGATGGTTTCAGAGCGGAACTAAATGGTCGAAATAGACTACAAAAGCTGACAAACTTCGTGAGTGCTTTGTCATGTGATACATGCCCATCGTCAGGGAAAAATTATAATTCTCAAAGAAACATCGTTTTTTTGAGTGACTTAGTTCAGCTGTGACAGATATAAAAAGAACTCACTCCATCCTCGAATAGTAGACTGCAAACACACTGGTTAAACCGTAAAATAATAAAATCAAGTAAATGGTAACTAACAGTAGCTATTTATAATTAGTGACTAATATTTGCTATCACTGAACCAGAACAATTCATGACAAAAAGTAACACACAAGAGACCACTACACATGAATCGGATCGGCTGTGAATCGGCAAATCTTGTTTCAATACTGAAACAAAACCGTCTAAATTCTTTGAAATAACTTTGCATATGAAAACGTATGAATTAGTACCACTTGAAATAGTTTGATTCCAGGTTACATGTGTAGCGCGGGCGGGGAGAGGGGAGGGGGAGACTCCATTGTAAAAGGATATGGTATGCTCGTAGGAAATTTTCAAAAACCCAAGATACTGGAAGTCTTTTAAGGAGGCGTGGCTGGACGATTTTAAACCCCTAAGAGATACCAGTGATAACAAGCTAATGAACATTATTATCATGAAAATAATAATAGGACGGTTGACACGTTTTTGTTGGGCAAATTTCTTCCATTTGAGAACAAAGATAATAAGCGATGGGCTCTTTTGATACCCTAAGAGAGACCAGGAAGTGTTAAAACTCTGAACTTCAATTTTACACCCTAAAAAATACCAAATCGCTGATTTTTATCCCTAAGAGATACGACGAGCATACCCGATCATTTTACATTGGAGTCATCCCCCCCCCCCCCCCCCCCCCCGGGATGTGTAGTGGTCTCTCTTGTATTACTTTATGTGTCATGAATTGTTCTGGTTCCGAGTGATAGAGTGATTTTCATCGGACTGTGAAACAATTACTAATAGAGTGGTTTTCATAAACCTGTGAAACAAAAGTTAATTATTAGCTAGTAATAGCCAGATTCAAACAATAGAAAACAAAGGAATTAGAGACTAATAGTACTAAATACACTAAAATGTATTTCACGGGTTTATGAAAATCACTCTAGTCAGTGTTTAATAGTGTCTAATAGTTGTATTGCAACAAAAGAAAACAATGGGTGCAGAGTCTATTAGTGTGTATTAGCTTAGTAACTATTTCACAGTCCGATGAAAATCACTCTAGCGAGCATCTATTGAGTCACTAAATAGATACTTGATAAGTTACTATTTACTTTGATTTAATATTTCACAGTTTAACTGCATTTATTGCTCTATCTTTAAGAAAAAGTAATTTGCTTATCTCCTCTTGAAATAAACTAGAGTGGTTTCCATAAACCCGTGAAATAAATATTAGCAGTTAATGTGTAATAGTCAAATAAGAACAAAAGAAGACAATTGAATTAGGGTCTACTAATGTGTATTAGTTTAGTATCTATTTCACGGGTTTATGAAAACCACTCTATATTATATTATTACTTTGCTATTATGCTTTTTTATACTTATTCATGCATGGACTGCAAAACAAAAACAAAACTATGCTATATATTAAACACTGAAAGTAAATATGCCTATAATTAGCTACCATCATATTTAAAAACAAGATTTATGTTACTCTATCATTTCATGTACGATCCTGAAATAAGTATAGTCGTCATTGAAGCTGCTGTATATTTAACAAATTGAAGATGGTTTTGAGTTGTCTGTCCTCTTATTGACACACGCTTGACGTCATAAAATGTTCAAATTAAACTCAAGTGGAATCACGAGCGCAGCGAGTGGTTTCACTGTAAAGTTTTGAACATTTTATGGCGTCAAGAGTGTGTCAATAAGAGGACAGACAACTCAAAACCATCTTCAATTCGTTTTTTACAACAATTATTTGAGATAAAAGTTAAGCCACTCCAAAACTGAAAAAATTACAAAGAAATGTATGGGAATCCGGACACTTGCTGTCATTTGTCCGGATTCCCATACATTTCTTTGTGATTTTTTGGGTTTTTGAATGGCTGTATCTCGCTCAATATTGAACCGATTAACACCAAACTTAAGAATATTGTTAAGCTTGATATGCTCTTTCCGAATATGTGGGTCTTGTGTTGATTAGCGCAATATTCAGGGACTCGTACCCAGGCTCTCACGATATGAAATCCGGCCGCGAGATTAGTATCAAGTGTTGTAAAAATGGTCATATATGTGTCTCAAAATATTGGACATTTGTAATGTATTACAGTATTAAAAGCACAGAATCAACTGTCTTTCTCCTTCCATTCGAAATTCCATTAGAAAACGTATCAGGTGCAAAAGTTTTCTCCGACCCCTCGGGTTCTAATTTTGCACCCTCCACTTTGATCTAATATATATATTTTGTATCACATCTTATTGTAAGAGTGGCCTGGAAATAAAAAAAACCCTCTGAACCTTTGAACCTTCTGTGCTTGATGTTGATAAATTGACTGAGGTATCAGATTATAGTCTTCCATTAATGTAAAATATATAACTGTCGGAAATTATTAAAACTCTCATCTATTCTCTCCTCTCCACCAGTTATATTCGCTAATGCGTTGTCGGGCTTCCTGTGGTAAGCAAACCGCGGGTCCCTGTTTCTACATTTTTCCAGTCCCTTTTCGGCCAAAATCAAGAGGGCTGACTTGGTTAGCATGTTTTCGCTGTAAATATAGGTGAAACTTTCGAAGAAAATAGCTTTTTTCGCGATGAAAATTTATTCCAACTTCCAAATATGGCATGGTAAGTACAAAGTTTCTTATATGAAAGAAGGAGCTTGCGCGAAAACAGCACATTTTTATAAGAAATTTCTTAATATGTACCAGAGACTCCCCGAATTCGCAAGAAGGGGGTACTCTAAGACGAGACCTGTTTCGAGAGCTTTTTCACTGCTTCTAGAAGGTTAGTATTTCATGTAAGACCCTATTGCTAGCCCTAAACCTAAGTTCCCTAACCCTAAACAAGTTTTGATCATGATGGAGTTTTGACAGTTTGAGGCTCCAAATTACAGGAATTAAAACATCAACAAAAATAAATCTACGTGACTTCCAAATAAGGTGAACTGTCCAAATATGGAAATAAAGCTCATGGCTTAGCTTGATACACTTGAAAGGACCTTTTCAACATAACACATCAAAAAACAACACTGAACACAACACAAACTGAACACAACATGCACAACACCTACCCTCCTATGCAGGCAACTACTTGGGCTTCCTTTGGCAACGGTTATTTGGGCTTCCTGATTGGGCTTCCTTTGTAACTGAGAACGCCTCTCCCCTTCTTTCCCCATTCTTCCTCTTCCACTTCTCCTAAACAGCAAGCCCAAGAACAGAGAAAACCCACAGCAGGGGAAAATTACTTTCCCCTGCCCACAGCTATGATGCATGCACAACACCGAACACATTAAAACAAGTAAGTATATAAACAGCAAAGTATGAACAACACGGTACACTGAGCACCATAATAACGGATAAAGTTATAATAACGCTATAATAACGAATAGCGCTACTCCATCCTCGTGTAATTCTGAGTAATCCGGTCTTGGATCTCACTTGCATTATAAAGAAAGGAATGGGACATTGAGTATCTGTGCGGTTTCATGCTATTGAACATGCGCAGTCTCCCGATAAAGCTGATAAAAAGCAATCTCATACCCAGAGCCTGCGTTCCTCTTGGTCAGCGACCGAGATGACCAAGAGGAACGCAGGCTCTGGGTACGAGATTGAAAGAAAAGGTATTTGACTTTTATCTTTGAGACTTCTCTGGTGAATATAAATCGTAGACGAAAATGACGTTATTCAGTCTGGCTAGATAAACCAAAGAAGCGGTTTGATTATATACTGAAGACCTTGTTGAAGAACTAGTGTATACGAGCAATTAGCTGAAAGTTTACTTGGTATCTCTAGCATCACTAATAACTGGTTCGGGTCGTGATCAGATCGATATCTAGTTTAATGGGCTGGGTCTGATTCTGGTTGCTCTTGTTCTTGTCCTGTAGGAACCACATTGTTGTTTGTAGTCATTAACTTAATCACTTTTCTCTTCACTCCATTTCGGATATACGACAGACGCAGTGAAAAGATGATTGGATTTACCATGGACTGGAAATTGATAAAAGTACAACAAATTGGTACGGCTAAGAATTGATAATCAGGAGTAACGTCTAGTCGATGGACTTTCCCGATGATAGAGATGATAATAATTGGAATAGTCAAGAGAAAGTTCCCCGCCACCGTCATGCCCATGGCGAAACATCGTTTAATCTCCTTCAGTCGATCTTGTTGGCTTTGAGCCCCTTGTGCAGCCACTACTTGCGCGTTAATGGCTCTTTGATGGCGAAGAGCAGTCAGATTGACTTTGCCAGTGCAATAGACTATGATTACAACAAACAAGGTGAATATTACTGTTGCGGACACCCCATTGAAAACAGCTGATTGGCCACCGAGAGCAACACTGACAGTGCTTGATATCGTGATGGGTGTTGTTAGTATCAACATCAATGCAGCTGTAACCATCATTTTCTTCTTCGTTACGTAAGTACTGTAAAAATGTTCATGTTCAATTAATAGGTACCTTTCAACACACAAAACTGAGAGTATGCAAAGGGACCAACTGATGTATATCATGCCTGATAAAATGGTTGTGTCTGAAAGAGGACAGACAAAGGAACACCTCTTTGACAAACATAGAAACACAGAAGCTTCTAGCGGTGCTACTACAAATCCTACTAAGAAATCTGTTGCGGCTAAAATAGCAAGCAACAGATTGTAAGTGACAGATCGAAGATCTTCATCTTCAAGTACCGTCCACATCACTAGTAGATTGATGACACAGATGGGTGAAACCAAGATGAAATTGATGGTAGACAAGGTGATCCATGTAGGAATGACGGTGCTTGGATAACTTGCTGAATCTCTGTCATATCTGTGCTCAAACGGGAGAGGGATCAAACATGCAGCGTTACCTGGGGTAGATGATGAAGGTAGGAACAGACGATCAGTGGAAATATTGAGCTCTCCAGGAAAGATTTCGCCCATGGCAGGTTCTGGAAACAAGGATGTGGAAGAGTATAAAGGTTTGAAAATAATTCAAGATTCACGCCGTATTGGATGGGAATTTATAATCAATTGTTCAAATAGTGCAATACTTGAATGGCAGATGTGCTGAAAGAGGCGGGGTCGCTATGGAGTTAGCCGTAAAAGACCCAAACCTCAGTCGTTAGGCACAAATTGAGACAAAATTAAAAGTCGCAAAACAACTTTTTACTACTAAAGATTTTTATTTCATTTTGAAAGTACCAAGAACAATAATTGCCAAAGCTTTCATGAGACTTATTTCGTCGCCTTGTATAGAAGCGAAAAAATAGAGCCGAAGGTATTAATTTTTTGTGCGGTAAACCAGAAAATTCCAAAACCAGTTTAAGGTAATGGGCTCGCTCGAGTTTTTATCTTCGAATTTTTCTATAAATCATCATATAGATTGTTTTTAATTTGAGTTGGGAACATCAAATCAATAAAGAACTGAAAATGGGGGATCACTGTTCTAGAATTCTCGCCATTTCGAACAAAATTAAACAACGGAATTTCAGAGTTTTTATCTCTAGCGGCAAATATGTAAACTAAAGGCTTTTAGACATGTTCAAGTGGACAGAGTATCGATCATGAAAAGTAATATGCCTTCACTTATTTGTAGGTAAAGCCAATTGTTCATTTTAAATTTTAAGATGAAAAACAGTTGTACTTACACGCATATCGAACGTTCATTTTGACAATTTTTCGCGATTTTTTCAAAACCTATCAACGATTTTTTAAATTAAAACTCGTAAAAAAGCATCCATTCAAAGCTGATTATCTCAAAAACGAGCATGGGACACTCCATTTTTTCCTTTTATTTTTGGAATCAGCGTTAAATTTTGAATAAAAAAACCAGAGGATTTTTGTGCCTGCTTAGTAAAAAGCAGGCACTCTTGTCATCGGGATGGTAAGTAACTTGACGTCACAATGGAATCGACGAATACGTCACGGTGCCCCTTGAAAGCGCTATCAAGGTTTTAGGTGCTTGTTTGCAACGACATGGCTCGAATATTCTTCCCAAACCTCAAACAGAACACAAAACAACTTCAATGTCAAAGGAATAACAGATTTCTTGTTTAAACTTCCTCAAGAAGAAACATGTAACAGAAATAATCTTCTCTTAGAGTTATTTTCTAGAGCTATATACTAGCATCATTTTCCTTAATCGTTTTTTATTGTTACAATGTTGATATTATTTCATAAAGTGTTATTATTTCATAAAGCTTTTATAATGATGCTAGTCGTATGTTAGTCAATATCAATCAATTATATACATTATAAGTGCCATCATATTTTTAATATTTGTTGAGATAAAGAAATATATGCATATCAGATACATTTTTATTAATAATATATTGTTCCAGTTTATAAGTTTTGAAATCATTTTATGTTTTAAAAATCCAGATTATATATATACTCATGTATCATTTCCCAGATTGTTTTCAGTTAATGAAAAAGTTAATAAAATCAATTATAAATTTATTGTGAACTAATCAATTGTTTCACGGGTTTTTGAACATCACTATTACCAGCTAATTAACTTTTGTTTCACGGGTCTAGCAGGGTTTTCAGAAACTCGTAAAAAAAGTTACTTATCAATTAGAAATAACCAGATTGGAACAATAGAAAACAAAGGAATAACAGTGTAATGTTATTTATTACGCTATAATGTCTTTCACGGGTTTATGAAAATCACTCTATCAAAACCACTCCAGCTAAATTCATTTAACAACTAGACGCACACGTGCGTTCACTCGTGCCCCTGGAGCCCTTTTTAAGAGAGGCTCCAATGACCGGCTCCGTTCGTACTTTTCCCCTAGCCGTTTCACGCATTCTTCACCATTCCGGGAAATAGCTAACCGTAACAAATGACCTTTTTTGAATCGGCTAACTAAAACTAAAAAATATCTTGATTAGTCAGTTTGTCTGTCAACAGCTATTAGTGCCTTTGTCTTTCTATTATCATGCATAGGTATTAGATATCTCCAACATGCAAAAATATACCAGTTTTATATTCAACTTCTTATTTCACTATATATCTCAATTGTTTGCTGTAAAGACTTCTACAACGGCATATTTGACACAATAACAAATCGTGTATTTTTTCGTTCATGTTTCGGATGTTATATATATGAATAAAAGACGTTACGTGACCAAACGCGAAATACAAGGTCAATGGAATCTAGTTTCATGCCATTCCGATATTAAATTAAAATTCACTACAAAAACCTCTCAAGATCTCTTGAATGCTTGAATGAGGAATATAATTGACTTGCTCCTATGTATGTTTGTTTAGCAACATGTAGGATGAGAAATTCGTAGATTCCCAGCCCATAGGAAATAGTCTTTATCGCGAGCCGCTTCCTTTCAAGTACTCCATTTAGAGTTCGATATTTGGTCAAAGTATTGGAGACGAAGCTCAAAATAACAGCCCATCCTGAAGCTCTTATAACTATATAGGTATTTCTCGAGTTAAAAGCTCCAAATTACATTGTTCTACTGCAGGAAAAGCCCGTCTCTGAAAGCTATTTTCTTTGAAGTCGGCCATCTTGCATTCCTAAAGTTCCTGGCTTGCGTTCGCGGTCGCTCAAGGGTGATGAATGAAGGGCATTGTTTGTACGTTCTTAACCAATCAGAAGTTCCTCAGGACGAACAGAGAATAAGAAACTAGACGCACACGTGCGTTCACTCGTGCCTATGCCTGGAGCCCTTTTTAAGAGAGGCTCCATTGACCGGTTCCGTTCGTACTCTTCCCCTAGCCGTTTCACGCATTCTTCACCATTCCGGGAAATAGCTAACCGTAACAAATGACCTTTTTTGAATCGGCTAACTTAAACTAAAAAATATCTTGATTAGTCAGTTTGTCTGTCAACAGCTATTAGTGCCTTTGTCTTTCTATTATCATGCATAGGTATTAGATATCTCCAACATGCAAAAATATACCAGTTTTATATTCAACTTCTTATTTCACTATATATCTCAATTGTTTGCTGTAAAGACTTCTACAACGGCATATTTGACACAATAACAAATCGTGTATTTTTTCGTTCATGTTTCGGATGTTATATATATGAATAAAAGACGTTACGTGACCAAACGCGAAATACAAGGTCAATGGAATCTAGTTTCATGCCATTCCGATATTAAATTAAAATTCACTACAAAAACCTCTCAAGATCTCTTGAATGCTTGAATGAGGAATATAATTGACTTGCTTCTATGTATGTTCGTTTAGCAACATGTAGGATGAGAAATTCGTAGTTTTCCAGCTCATAGGAAATAGTCGTTATCGCGAGGGCCTCGGCTTTCAAGTACTCCATTTAGAGTTCGATATTTGGTCAAAGTATTGGAGATGAAGCTCAAAATAACAGCCCATCCTGAAGCTCTTATAAGTATATAGGTATTTCTCGAGTTAAAAGCTCCAAATTACATTGTTCTACTGCAGGAAAAGCCCGTCTCTGAAAGCTATTTTCTTTGTAGTCGGCCATCTTGCATTCCTAAAGTTCCTGGCTTGCGTTCGCTGTCGCTCAAAGGTGATGAATGAAGGGCATTGTTTTTACGTTCTTAACCAATCAGAAGTCCCTCAGGACGAACACAGGAAAAAAAAAAAAAAACATTTGCAGTTTATAACTCGTTCCCGGCCTAAAGGCCTGGGCACGAGTAAAAAAAAAAACATTTGCAGTTTATAACTCGTTCCCAGCCTTAAGGCCTGGGCACGAGTAATAAAAAAAACATCCAACTACACAACCCATACAACATGTATGCCCTCATTCCACAGATATTTAAACACTAAGCAGGCACATGCGCTTATAAAGCGCCTTTAATTAATTACTTTTTGCCAACGTAGTCGGTCTCCTTCGGACTGCCTTCTCATATTTACTGTAAATTGAACCTCTATAGACCCATATCACGCAAGTGTGAGATTATAAATTATTTGATTTATCGGAAAAAGGAATTCACTATCAATTTCATCACATTGATATGAGTAAAATTGCATTTTTTGGGGGATTTTGCTCTTAAATTGACAAAGATACGAATTTTTAAAACTTAGCATTTTTTTACAAAGAAATGTATGGCCATACGTGGACGGGCATCGCATGCATGGCGAACCTAGTTATCATGCTAAACGCATACATTTCTTTACCAAAATTCCACCAAAATATCTAGCTTCATAAATCCATAACTTTGTCAGTTTAAGGGCAATCTTTATGAAACTCTGCAATTTTACTAATATCAATGTGATGAATTTGATAGTGAATTCGTTTTTTCAATAAATAAAATATTTTATATTGTCACATTAGTGTGATAAGGGTCTATTCAGCGGACACCTCTATTTTTGCGGACACGACCAATAAAACACAAACCTATTGGGTGATTTTCTATTGTTAAGAACCTTCATTAAGTGGACACGACCACCTTCGTAGGTCTTGTCGCAAGACAACACTTTCCTTCAAGCAAGAAATGGTCTCGCGTGACCAAAAACAGTCTAAAATTGCTTGTAAACGTAATGTTTAATCAAGAATAAATTTTGTTGAAGATTTCCTGATTCCCCAAGTAAATTATTAACTAACATTCCGTAGAATAACATGGATATTAGAAGGTTAATCTTAAAAAAAATTAAAACTCTTCTTTCTAAAACAATATATTGATTACTTATCTACACTCATACTCGTTTGTTACTATTCTATGAATCAGTTACTTATCTTATTTAATAACATTTATTCGGTTCTATGTATTTTTGTACTTTGACTTTGCTCACTGTCATCATTGCCTTACATAATGTTAAGAAAAACTTTTTCCAAGAATGAGGGGATCTAAATTCCATAAGCCTAGGGGTTTTTCTTAGATCTCCTCGCCATTTTCTATTTTTGTGTGTGATTTTCTGCCATACTCTGATCTAGTCTGTCTTTGCCAAAAACTTAATTATATTTTTATTTTGTAGATAACACAACTTTATTTACTTCAATGTGTAAATTTATGTGTAAATGGCAAATAAAAAATGGCAAAAAAATGTCAGAATAAACAAATCCGTATTCAGCGAACGCGCTACGCTAAACAAGGACCCGAAGGTGTCCAATTAATGGAGGTACCACTGAATAATATTAACCGTTTACCTCAAAAGCCGTCACACACTGTCATATAAACATGAAATAATAGAAATGGGAATAAGAAAAAAGATCTCTTTGTAATATGTAGAAACCGTGCTACGTTGCGCACCGGCAATTCCTTGAATGATGGTACTGGCGTCCACTTGGTGCGTACGCTCAATTCCATATTGATGTCCACACTAGTCGGGATGAATTTAAAAGTACCGTGTTTACGATTATACCTCTTATCCACTCTAGAATGATATTTTTCTTTCGTTTTCGTGATTTTGAAGAAAGCCACTTCGATGCAGTCCCAACTTGGACCGAGGACAAACGCTGATTTTCAGACGACATTATCGGAAAATAACGCCGGTCTCTCTGTAGATGAAAATAATAGGAGAATCGCAATACTTTGTGAAATTAGCCCTCTCATCCACTCTGGAATGAAGTTTTTTCTTTTGTTTAATTAAACAGCGTTTAAGCGTGGATAACAAAAGCGGAGGAATAAAAAGGTGCATTTTTAAATGGATCTGCATGTCTGGATTAGCGTAGATGTAGACAGAAATTCAACGTCTGTTCAGTTTTGAATTCAGTGAAATATCATATTCACAATTAAAATTGACAGAAGGTCAGTCTATTTGGACTTTTGTTTTGATGCATCTAAAAATGACATTCCGTTAGTTCATGATCGATCAGGCATCATTAGACCTCAATTCATCGTTATGACGCTCATCAAGTTATGTATGTTTGAGATTTTAAAATTAAACTACAAATTGTGTATGTTGGACGGGCAAAGTAAACCATGCACAACTACCAAAAATTTCTTTGTAAAATCTTTTAAGTTAAAAAATAATAGCATTCGTGAGGCGGGGTTTGCAAGTTTCGTCGATATGAAAAATGTGATGGTTGACTCTTCTTTTCTAATAAATTATAATTATTTTAGAAGAAAAAGGTGAATTGTAATCGACTGACCGTTCTAAATTAATATTACTCAAAATGACTGGGGAGAAATCAAAACCTTTCGTGATAATAGCATTCGTGAGGCGGGGTTTGCAAGTTTCATCGATATGAAAAATTTGATGGTTGACATTTTTTTTCTAATAAATTATAATTATTTTAGAAAAAAAAGGTGAATTGTAAGCGACTGACCGTTCTAAATTAATATTACTCAAAATGACTGAGGAGAAATCAAAATCTTTCGTGATCTATACAGTATACAACATTTTTCTGAAAACTCCGGATAAAAGTGTTCTATTAGAACACTTTAAAGTATTCTAGCCGCCAGTTTCCAGACTTTATTTGACTCGTTTTGTTTTTTGTTTGTTTGTTTGTTTTGGTTAATTTGAGTAAATATTTCTGACTGACCTTTATAGAGTATTTTCCCTGCCTTTCTTCGGTATGTTCTGAAAGAGCACTATATAACGTTTACGCACCAAGAAAATTATACAAACATCGTGCTCGTCACCTTGACGTCATACTTTCTCCACCAATCATTGGACTGGGATCCTTTCAAAGCCCTTTTCACCGACACTAGTGAAAAACGTCTGCGCATGCGTGCATATTACGATGTTTTCTTAAGAAATGTTTGAGTTTTAGCCTGAAATGAAATGCTCGTGTTCTCGGTGTATACATAAAATTTCTCTTGTATACTTTTGTGAGACAAAGATATTGTATTTATGAAGACATTATGTTAATACTGGCCCTAAGTTTCAAGAATTGATCTTAAGTTTTGACATTTTGTGAAAACCGTTGTTGAAGGCAAGCGTAAAAGCGAAATTTGCATAAGTTACAAAAGCACGAAGACGTGACTACGAGCATGCGCAGACGTTTTTCACTAGTGTCCTTTTCACCGGCAATTAATTGAGCCCAGGATCTTTTCAGGGCCTGTACATTATTAAAGTGCTACTCTGATCAAAAAACGGTGAAATTCTATTTAGCAGAAACTTCCGTGAAATAAATTTTCAAGGATCTATTGATCACCAGTTAAAATATCTTTTTAGAATTCGAAAGGGAAAAAAAATTACACTGAGATATTTTGATTGCAAAATACAAAGAAATGTATGGAATGAATCCATGAGTTTAGTAGATGACGTCACTGACACCTAAAAAGAACGCTAAAAATCTAGTACTTCCCTTTCGAATTCTAAAAAGATATTTTAACTGGTGATCAATACCACCATTGAAGATTTATTTCACGAAGTTTCTGCTAAATTGAGTCTCACCGTTTTTTGATCAGAGTAGCACTTTAAATGAATTTTTGAAGAAATAAAATTGAGAAAGAAACTGAGAAAAAGAGAAGAAATACAAAAATACTATGAAATTCCGTCTCACCCTAAGCTCCGTACGGCCAAAATAGAAACATCCCAGTAATCGACTTTTACCACTGAGATACTAAGTTTCTTCAACAGGATTTTCTAAGTTTTTAGTCACGTTCTTTATGTGAAAGTGGGCGTCTTCCAGTATCATTTTGTCGATTAGTAATAGTAGTAATCCACACAGCCCATATAGACTTTGCTTTTCCTCATCTTTGCTCAATTTGCATCAAGCCATTCTTTTCTTCGTGTATTTGAAGCAAGCGATCAACTACTGTCGTAATCAGTTTGTAGAAGGTGTTTAAACAGGTTATTGGTCTACAGTCGGAGCCTTTTAGATTATCCTTCTTTGGTGTCATTGCACTTCTCCCTGATGTGAGCCAAGATGGTATTTCTAGCGAGTTTCGTTAATTATGACGTTTAAGGAACAAGGATGGCACAGTTAGTTAGTGCGCGGCCTTCGGTGCGAGAAGTCCCGAGTTCGAACCGCAGCCAGACCTCACATCCTTGTTTCAACTTCTTTCCAATCTGTGCAGCTTTAATTAGCTTTAAATACCATTAAAACGGAGCAGTGATGGAGAGACGGGAGTAAAATGAGCGCACCGTCGACCTCAAGTTTGTCAGTTGAATTACTGTTACGAGTTATCGACGCTGTAGCGTGGAGTCATTTGGCCCGCAAAATCGTATCATTCTAAATTGTCGACATTACCGTTCGAACTTCTAAAAGATTGATATGAAGTTTGAGGGAACATTCATAACATGAATCCTCATAAAATGCTTTATCAAATTCAAACCTTTTATCTTGATAAGTGTCACTTTCATTGATCTCAAAATATAATATCTAATGGTGGCGATGGGTGGCGTACTAGTGGTTAAGCCACTCGCCTCTCACCGCTGTGGTCCGGGTTCGAGTCCCGGCTCGGACGCTGGATCATATGTGAGTTGAGTTTGTTTGATGAGTTGTTCTCTCCCATGTCACAAGAGTTTGTTCTCCGGGTTCTCCAGTTTTTCCTCCCTCAGCAAAAATCAACATGTGAGTTTGAGTCGGTGTTGTATGTACAGTATATCGAGTGTAGTGGTAGCGATTGTGAATGAGTCTAGCTCGCGGAGATATTAGCAGTCAGTTTGCTAGTCTGAAATCCGAGGATAAACAAAAAAGATTTGACTTGATTTGATTTTGATATTATTAATCTTCGTTGTTGTTGAAGTTAACTCCAAGAGTTTTTTCAATCCATGGACTTCTGAATCAAAAAAATTGCCACATAGCTGACAAGTCCAAGACATTTGTATATAGCCAAATTCGAACACCTGCATGCCTTCTCAGCATAAGATCATCACTTTCAAAACAGATTGAACCACTTTTTGCCGACACTAGTGAAAAACATCTACGCATGCTCGTAGTCACGTCTTCGTGCTTTGTAAACTTATGCAAATTTTACTTTTACGCTTGCCTTCAACAATGGATTCCACAAAATGTCAAATTAAACTTGAGGTCAATTCTGAAAACTTAGGGGCAGTATTCACATAATGTCATCATCAACGCAATATCTTTGTCTCACAAAAGTATACAAGAAATTGTTTTTGTATACACCGAGAACACAAGCAGTTAATTTCAAGCTGAAACTCACACATTTCTTAAGCCTGAAAACATCGTAATATGCACACATACATGCACAGACGTTTTTCATGCACTAGTGTCCTTTTTGCTAGCTTTCTCCACATGTTGATAGCGGATGTGACGTCACAAAATTCAACAACGCCGACGGCTGCTAGCCTAGAGAAGTCCCCTCGTCGATGACGTTTTAGTTTTCATGCAGCTCGTGTGTCATACGCTAAAGTGCGCGCCATTATGACCACATGAGCCGTCTGCTTTAGACAAGTAAGGGATGGACCATTTGAAAGGTGATGGCCAAAGAAAGAATTCGTGCAAGGGGAAAAGACTTGAAAAAAGTTCGTGCAAAGAAGGAGGCAAAGTAAAATTCGTTTTCATCTGCAAAAGACATCCTGCACAGGCAATCAGCAGTTAGGCAATACGACAACTACAGTAGCTCAGCAATTTCAGAGTGAGAATCCAGGAGACGAATGAATGGGGTTTTTTACAACACTTGATACTAATCTCGCGATCTGATTGGTTGATTAGAGTGTGTCAATAAGAGGACAGACACACTGCTGACGCGTTTCAGCGCGCGCGCTCGTTCTGTTGCCCCGTTTGAAAAGGATTTTTTAACTTTTATCTCAAATAATTGTTGTAAAAAACAAATTGAAGATGGTTTTGAGTTGTCTGTCCTCTTATTGACACACTCTTGACGTCATAAAATGTTCAAAACTCAAGTGGAATCACGAGCGCAGCGATATATAATATGTTAAAATTGTATACAGGTATATGTTTTTATACTTTACTAGTACTCCTTTTTACATCTGATATAGGTGCAAAACACAACGTTATATAATTAAGCAAATAATGGTTAATAATACTATACAGTAGCCTAAGAGTTCCTTTTCATCTTGTATCTCTTATTCTTCCCTTTCTTGTTCGATTCAATTCAATTCAGTTTTATTCACACCATTCATTAACATAATAATACCATAGACATTTTTTTTACAATCCATTTTGGTGCTAGGGTACCTGAAATAGTTTTAACTATCTGAGTCAGGCCCCCTAGTTCATTAAGACACAGATTTACAAATTCCTAATTGGGTCGGTTTTAATTATATTCTATTTACAATAGTCAATTATTTTTATAAATAAAATAAGCCAAAGAGATAGACACTACTTAAATATACACAAAAGAACGAAAGAAAGAAAAAAGGGTGGTGATAGAACAAATTTTTAGAGGAGATTTTCAGTAGTTAATTTTTAACCAATCTGTCAATTTTTGTTTGAATATTTTTGAATATTGTTCTTCACTCGCCAGTATTCCGCAATAAATCCTTCTTATGCGTTGTCAAATTAGTGCTAAAGTGTATAAACATTCTGTTACGGGTGAAAAGAAACTGTTCTCGTCTAGTTTTCTTGTCGTTGCCACAAGCTACACCGACGAGAGGTGATGACGTGCTGTTGTTGTCCTCACGTACAGTCACCACATCATAGCTACAAAAATTCTCGTCTTCGAGGTCGAATTCTTTAAAGCGTAGTTTAATGTTTCCGTTACGCGTGGTTATAATCCATGTACACTTTAGTGAGGGACTGTAGTTGTCGTCGCCGTAGCAGGATGCGAGCAAAAGAGCCTTTTTTTGGCAAGCTGCATGAAGATGGGCACCACAGTCTACAACAGAAAACAAACGCTGCAATTAGTCCTTTTATTCCTTGTGATCAATGCGATTCTTCTAAAAGAGGGCAGCTCATGCCACCGAATATATGTATATGCGTACACACTATCCAAAAATGGCCATGGACCACTCACGTTTGTATTAGAGGAAAGACGAGAAATGAAAACGAGAAGAAAAAAAGGTACATAATTTCAAGTGCACTTTTTTAGTGTCAAGTATTGATGGATATTATTAAGAAAAAAGCACCAAGTGATCGACTAAAAAAGAGTTGCAAAAAGAGTTGAGGTCATGTGGGGTTAGATTTGTGCCCAATAGCAAGCTTACATTAATGAGCACTTTCTTCAAAAGACAGCTTTTATTTACAAATCATCCCCCAGCCCTCCCCTCCCCCACCTACCCACATGTGCGTGCAGGTATTAGTTTCTGACTTATTCTACTTACATGTTTCATATCAAGCTTTAAACCCTCGCTTAGATTTCAGTTGTGGGCTGGGTCTGATTCTGGTTGCTCTTGTTCTTGTCCTGTAGGAACCACGTTGTTTGTAGTCATTAACTTAATCACTTTTCTCTTCACTCCATTTCGGATATACGACAGACGCAGTGAAAAGATGATTGGATTTACCATGGACTGGAAATTGATAAAAATACAACAAATTGGTACGGCTAAGAATTGATAATCAGGAGTAACGTCTAGTCGATGGACTTTCCCGATGATAGAGATGATAATAATTGGAATAGTCAAGAGAAAGTTCCCCGCCACCGTCATGCCCATGGCGAAACATCGTTTAATCTCCTTCAGTCGATCTTGTTGGCTTTGAGCCCCTTGTGCAGCCACTACTTGCGCGTTAATGGCTCTTTGATGGCGAAGAGCAGTCAGATTGACTTTGCCAGTGCAATAGACTATGATTACAACAAACAAGGTGAATATTACTGTTGCGGACACCCCATTGAAAACAGCTGATTGGCCACCGAGAGCAACACCGACAGTGCTTGATACCGTGATGGGTGTTGTTAGTATCAACATCAATGCAGCTGTAACCATCATTTTCGTCTTCGTTACGTAAGTACTGTAAAAATGTTCATGTTCAATTAATAGGTACCTTTCAACACACAAAACTGAGAGTATGCAAAGGGACCAACTGATGTATATCATGCCTGATAAAATGGTTGTGACTGAAAGAGGACAGACAAAGGAACACCTCTTTGACAAACATAGAAACACAGAAGCTTCTAGCGGTGCTACTACAAATCCTACTAAGAAATCTGTTGCGGCTAAAATAGCAAGCAACAGATTGTAAGTGACAGATCGAAGATCTTCATCTTCAAGTACCGTCCACATCACTAGTAGATTGATGACACAGATGGGTGAAACCAAGATGAAATTGATGGTAGACAAGGTGATCCATGTAGGAATGACGGTGCTTGGATAACTTGCTGAATCTCTGTCATATCTGCGCTCAAACGGGAGAGGGATCAAACATGCAGCGTTACCTGGGGTAGATGATGAAGGTAGGAACAGACGATCAGTGGAAATATTGAGCTCTCCAGGAAAGATTCCGTCCATGGCAGGTTCTGGAAACAAGGATGTGGAAGAGTATAAAGGTTTGAAAATGATTCAAGATTCACGCCGTATTGGATGGGGATTCATGATCAATTGTTCAAATAATATAATATCTTACATGGCAGATGTGCTGAAAGACTTGAAAGAGGGTCGCAAGAGGACTAGCCGTAAAATCAGTTAGACCAAAAATCTAGTCGTTAGGCGCAAAAGTAGACAAGAATACCACAGACGTGAAATAACTTTTTACTACCAACGCAAGTACCAAGAACAATTGTCAAAGCTTTTATGGGTCTTATTTCCTTGCCTTGTTTAATTAGCGATTAGAGATGGCCCTCAAAATATCTCGTTTGCCCTCGAAGCTTCGCTTCTCGGCCAAATGTTCAATTTTTCGGACCATCTCTAATCCTCGGACATTATCCTTCGATATACCAGCCGCCAGAAGGGGTGTATTTACTAATAGGCCTTTTGCATCTAACGGTCACATGGTACAAAATCGGCCAAACTGGAAGGCAAAAGAATGTAAAAGCCTCCTAAACAAAAGAACCTTAGCCATTCAAGCTTGACTTGACTTTGTTTTAGATGTCCCAGTGGGGATTTTGCCTTCCAGTACGGCGGATTTTGTACCATGTGATCGTAAGATGCAAAAGGCCTATTATACTGTGGTATATCTATATTTACAATTATTCAGTGGTATATCTATTAAGCGGACCCCTTATTGAACGGACACCCCTCATTAAGCGGACACTAGCTTGGATCCCGAATTTACTGTCTATTGAGCCTCTATTCATGCAGCAGAGCGGACACTAAAACACAAGCCTGATTTTTCATTTTTGATTAAGGTGGCTCACCATAGTTTTAAGGGTGTATTGACATATAAAAATTGCCCTTTGCTGAGGAAATTTGAAAATGCTCTAAAATGGCTCTAAATTGTTAAATGGCTTTTACATTTTATAGTTTGTCTTCCTTGAGGGAAATTTCACATTTTATGACGTCATTTCGTGACGTCATCACAGACGTCATAGCTACATGAAATAGCTAAAATTTTCTTTAGCAATATATATTGGAAAATTTGAAATACATAAATAAATAATAAATAATAAATAAATAATTTTCTACAGAAGATCCACGTAGTGGCTACTCTTCTGCTGGCACTCACACTCACTACCTCTACATTAAATATTTTGCAAACAATCACTCAACTCACATGTTGGTTTTTTCTGAGGGAGGAAAAACCGCAGAACCCGGAGAAAAAACCCTCGTGGCATGGTAGAGAACAACACATCAAACAAACGCAATTCACATGTGATCCGATGTCCGAACCAAGGCTCGAACCCGGACCACAGCGGTGAAAGGCCGCTGCTCTCACCACTTGGCCAACCATGCCACCCGTCCGTTTTAACAAAAGTCATTTTTCCAAATTTCGAGAAATTTAAAATAATTTGTAGTGCCAATTTTTTTTGATATTTCGCCCTGTATTAGAAAAAGGTTGACAAATTACTGAAAGGAGTTTACCTATTAGCTTTGAAGATTTTTGCCTCAAAAGATCGACTGCGCGACATGACGTCAGCAAAATAAAAATTCTGCAAGTTTCAGTGTTGCGCATGCTCATGCTCTTGAGGGCCACGAATTCCAACGCGCACTGTCTTCTGTGCATTTGACTCAACGAGCCTAATACATTAAATAAATCTTGAGATCAAGGTGCATAATGCCGAGCATGCGTTTTAAGAATATGGTCTCCAAATAAATTTAACATGATTTTTTGAATGTCGAAATTGAGCAAATAATGTAAATATCTTCCGTATTTCTTGATTTTTCGTAAATCCTATGCTGGGCTTTAAAGAAAAATGCTGTAAATAAAATAAATATTGAAGTAACACTTAGTTTTGACGAAAACCACCGAAGCTTATAGCTTTTTAAAGAAAATGGAATTAAAGTGTCCCGCGCATGCGCAATAAGAACGAAAATGAGTTCTTTTTGTCAGGTGTTGTCGCTCTACCGGAATTCAAATGATTCCCACCAAAAACGCGCGCGCGTGCGCCTATTCAATTTTGCCGGCCAAAACAAGACCCTACTTTGCATAGCAACCGTTGCACAGCAACGATATGTATCAGTATACCCTTAAAGATATATTTACCAATAGCAAAAATCGTATAATAACTGCTACAGATGTATACTTTGACACTGACCCATTCAGCCACCCATATGACCAATCATGAATCAGGGAACTGTTTAATATGAAACTCATTGCTCGAAAGGTTGCTATAGCAACGTCACGTCAGCTTTAACAAAAGTCATTTTTCCAAATTTCGATTTTACGAAATTTAAAATAGTCTGTAGAGCCAATTTTTTTGATATTCTGTAAATCGCATGGATATATCCCATAATTTTATTTTCTCATTCGGTTTTAGATTAACCAAGCTATATGTATTCAAAAACTGGCGCCAAAAAAATTGATTCGCGATATTTTTTTTATACATCAAAAAACCTTTAAAAAGTCTACAAGAAAAATGTAGAGAGATCGAATTAAAATTAGTTCTCAATTAGTGATCCCCGTCCTTAATTGAACGCGAGATTACAATCAAATGCGCGCGCTATCACGCAATCGCTACGCCATCGAGCGTGTGCTCAAGAAATTTTGACTAGCTTTTCTCGCTTTCTTCACCAAAATATGATTGTTTTCGATCATTTTATTCGCGGATAAGTTTGAATGCGTTAAATTTAAGAAAACTTCGACAAATTGTAAACCATATACTCCAGCTAGCTTACCAAGATTTTACCGCATCTCGAAAAATAATTTATGCAAAAATCTGTGCAATCAATGAAAACTTTTTTCGCAAAGCCAATTGAGTGTTTTTAATTTCTCTTATTTTTATTTTGTATGTATATCTATATCTTTCTTTCTTTCTTTCTCTCTTTATTTGTAAATTTGTCTCATATGCATCAGCACCCAGAGTTGTCGGGATGTTGATAGTTTTGTCATTATGTTTCAAAATGAAATACATGATTTAGAAAATGCTTGATTTTCAGAAAAAATAGATTTATTTTGGAATAGACAAAATGCTATTTTCTAAATATCTTATTAACCTCGCTTGCTCGGGCCGTATTTTATTTTATTTTATTTTATTTTATTTTATTTTATTTTATTTTATTTTATTTTATTTTATTTTATTTTATTTTATTTTATTTTATTTTATTTTATTTTATTTTATTTTATTTTATTTTATTTTATTTTATTTTATTTTATTTTATTTTATTTTATTTTATTTTATTTTATTTTATTTTATTTTATTTTATTTTATTTTATTTTATTTTATTTTATTTTATTTTATTTTATTTTTTCGGCTTTTAAGTGCCCTTGGGCTACATGCTCTGGCCGTAAGGCAGTGGAAAAAACAAACTCGGTCCATAACTTACGGTACGGCCCTTGCGCTCCGTTAATAAGAGGTAAGCTACGTTTGAGCATTGAAGATTTATCTAAGAATTGCGTATTATATTTTGTAATTCATTTAAATGGTGAAGAGCTTGCAAGTTTATCGATATGACAAATTTGATGGTTGAATCAATTTTTCGAATAAATTATAACTATTTTAGATGATAAAGGTGAAATGTAATCAACAGAACATTCTGAACAACATTTCTCAAAATGACTGAAGAGAAATCAAAATTCTTCGCGATCGATACCGCAGAAGCTCCAGATAAATGGTTCTAAGTATTTTAGCTGCCAGTTTCCACATTTTATTAGCCTTTTTTTATTAATTTGAGTAAATATTACTGACTAACCTTAATGGGGCATTTTTCCTGTCTTTCCTCGGTATAAAAGAACGGAGAGTACTAAACGTTCTCGAGGCCGAAATGCAAACCCAAAAAAGAAAGCATAAAAATCGTGCGCGTCACCTTGACGTCATACTTTCTCCACCAATCATTGGACGGGATCCTTTCAAAGCCTTTGGGTCGGAGATCATTTCGGGCCAAGGATCTTCAGTAAGAGCTAGGGACCATTTCGGGGACGAAGAAAATTGAGATAAAATTGAGCAAAAGAAAGCAAAAATGCGATGAAAGTCCGTGTTTTGCTCTCGCCCTAGGCTCCCACGGCCAAGTAGAAACATCCCAATTCATCCAACATGGCTACCGCTTCATTGTCTTTTGATTCCCAAAGGAATGGATGAAACCCAGCAATAATGGATTTTTACCACCGAGAAACCCTTACTACTGTGGCTAGTTAAGGTATGGTATACATGTGTGAGCTTGCGTGCTTTGCTCAAATTAGCCAACTATCATCACCAGAGCCCCGTTGCTCGAAGGCGGGTTAGAGTTAATCTCCGGCAGGGTTAAAGTCCATGTTTTTCTTTCGATTTAACCCTGGGTTAGCGCTAATCCACCTTCGAGCAACCACTTACTGTTAAGCCATCCGTCCACACAAAACCGGCGTGTTTTTGTTGTTGTTAATGTTGTCTTCGTCTGTGGTGCGAAACCGGACATATCTGAGCCGGTTTTCATATCATGGGAGACTAGGTACGAATTTACAAAGCGAAATGTATGGTTATCTGGACAATTTCTTCACGTTGTTTGGATAACCATACATTTATCTTTGTAAATTCTTAGCACTTTTGAACGGCTGCATGTAAATCGTTCAATATTTATCCGAGTAGCCTGCGTTGCTGGCGGTCTGCGGTGTTTGGGCGGAGCCGGGAAGAAATGTCTTTCATTTCTTCCTCCGCCCAAGAACCGCAGACTGCCAGCAACGCAGGCTATGATCCGAGTAACACCAAACTTAGGGATTTTGTATAACTCGATGTGCTCTTTCCATGTGAGTGTTGTGTTGCCAATGTCACAATTTCCAGTCTCCCACGATATGAAATCCGCCTTAAAAACTTGATTTTTAGACGACTAATGATCATGTGCCATGCATTCGCTAAAGCAAGTGTTTATGACACATGAGCCGTCTGCTTCAGACTAGTAACGGACGGACAATTTGAAAAGTCATGGGGGACCAAAAAAATTGAGTACAGGACTGGAAAACAATTCGTACAAAGAAGGAGATAAAGAAAACATTCGTTTTTACCTTCAAAAACATCCTACACAAGCAATGGGCAGTCAGGCACTCCGACAGCTACAGTAGCTCAGTGGTTCAAGGTGTGGTAATACGAGCAACAACATCGCGCAACTTGTCACGCAACAAAAATCGATGTTGCAGGTTGCGGTTACTTGTTGCAGAAAGTAGAAAGTGATTCTACTTTGCGCAACAAATTTTCGCAACCTGCAGCATCGATTTTTGTTGCATGACAAGTTGCGCGCGGGGTGGTCGAGCAATATCGCTCTACAACTTGCAACGCAACAATATTGCGCGACAAGTTGCACGATTTTGTTGCTCGTATCACCGCACCTTCAGACTAAGAATCTAGGAGACGAATGAATGGGGTTATTGTATACAGGTATATGTTAATGTTTTTGTACTTTACTCCTTTTTACATCTGATATAGGTGCAAAACACAACGTTATATAATTAAGCAAATGATGGTTAATAATACTATACAGTAGCCTAAGAGTTCCTTTTCATCTTGTATCTCTTATTCTTCCCTTTCTTGTTCTTCACTCGCCAATATTCAGCAATAAATCCCTTCTTATGCGTTGTCAAATCGGTGCTAAAGTGTATAAACATTCTGTTACCAGTGGAAAGAAATTCTCGTGTAGTTTTTTTGTCGTTGCCACAAGCTCTACCGAGGAGAGGTGACGTGCTGTTGTTGCCATCGCGTACAGTCACCACATCATAGCTACAAAAATTCTCGTCTTCGAGGTCGAATTCTTTAAAGCGTAGTTTAATGTTTCCGTTACGCGTGGTTATAATCCATGTACACTTTAGTGAGGGATTGTAGTTGTCATCGCCGTAAGCAGGATGCGAATAAAATACCCTTTTTTGGTAGGCTGCATGAAGTCGGGCACCGCAGTCTACAACAGAAAATCGGTAAAAAATTGGAAACTGATTATATAATCTATATGAAGATTAATATAGTTAAATAACTAGCTAATCTCAACCAGAAAATCGACATTTAAGCTGATTATTACAGAGAAATTTTGGTTTAAAACCTAAAAGACCAATAGGGTTGATCAGTAAGTGACTTCATAATGATGTCATTTACTCACAATTTAGATGCTAATGCTAATGACCTTGACAATTGTATCCGTCTCTTTTGGACGTGAAGGAAATATTACTTTATGGTGATTATTGGTACCGCGTACATAGGTGTCACTAAGTTTCAAGTCATTTTCAATTTTCATTGATTTTGATCCAAGTGCTCCTTTTAAAAGAGGACAGCCCACCGAAAATATATGTACATATGGTACGTACCACCCAAAAATGGTCTGGACGTCTACTCACGTAAAAGAGAAATTAACACAAGGACCAAAATGGCACATAATTTCCAAAGCGCAGTTTTTTTTAATTGGTATCAAAGGATACTGAGGAAATGCGCCCAGTGATCGACCAAAGTCCGCTACGAAATACGTAAAGCCAAACGGAACTATTTCCAGGATACCCTGACAAAAAACAAAGCGAACCCTAAAGATTTATGGTCTCACTTGAAATGCTTGAATCCAAAAATATCCAACATTGGCCCATCAACACAAGGTAAATCTTCAGATGATGAGATAGCTGACCTTTTCAATAAACATTTCACATCTGACCGAGCTTTAAGCTATCCAGAAACAAATCCTGACTACCAAAGCCTTATAGAATTTATCAGTGAACAGAAGCCATCAGACACCTCACTACAATTTTCACTAATCAAAGAAAAGTTTGTCATCGATCAGATAAAAGGTATGCCTGAGAAAAAAGGAACTGGACTTGATAAAATTAGTGTCAAACTGCTTAAAGCATCACTACCATTTATAGCTGAGCCACTTGTTGACATAATTAACACCTCGATAACATCTGGAATCTACCCTTCTCAATTCAAGCTGGCCAAAGTATGTCCTATATATAAGAAAGGAGACGTCAACGATCCAAACAATTATAGACCCATAGCAGTGTTACCAATTATCTCAAAGATCATGGAGAGACACCTACATAATGAAATGACGTCATACCTTGATAGATTTAAGCTGTTGAATGATAATCAATCAGGATTTAGAGCCAAACATTCATGTGAGACTCTGCTCATAAAATTAACAGATACCTTCTTCGAGAACATGGACAAAGGAAATATAAATTCAGCTGTCATGATAGACCTTAGTAAAGCCTTTGATATGGTCAGCCACCATGTGCTTCTGCAAAAGCTGAAGTGTTACAACATCGAAGACACTTCTATGAATCTCCTACGTTCATTTCTTGATGAAAGAAGGCAGATAGTTATATTTAGAGGAAAGCTCTCAAAAGAATGCAAATCTCAAGCCATGGGCATCCCCCAAGGGTCAATCCTTAGTCCACTTCTATTCACGATATACATGAACGACGCCTCACTTCACATTGACAAAAGTAAAGTCGACATGTATGCAGATGATATCACGTTATACACAGCAAAGAAACAACCTAACGAAATCGTCTCTTGTCTAAACTCTGATCTCCAACCATTAACAAATTGGATCCAAGCAAACCGCCTAGTCATCAATAAAGACAAAACGGAGATGATGTCCATCTGTACAAGACAAAAAAAGAAACTCAGTGAAGAAATCTCCTTAACTATTGACTCAACTGAAATAAAAAATGTTGATTGTCATAAATTACTTGGTCTGTATATTGACAAAAACTTGACTTGGAAGCAACATGTTACACATATCATAAAGAAAATTAACAGCAGACTGGCGCTACTGAAACGTATCAAATGCTTCCTGCCACATTTTGCACGTATGCTTTTTTATAACAGCATGATCCAACCAATAATCGATTATGGCCTAACAATCTACAGCACGTGCGCCAAAGAAGATCTCAAGCGTATCCACAAAGTACAGAAAAGAGCTGGGCGTACTATCCTGGACATACACAAAGCACGAGATATAAGTACGGTTGAACTATTCCAAAAGCTCGACTGGCTTCCTGTCAACGAAAGAGCAAACCTTCTTACTGGAACTCTAGTCTACAAATGCATGAATGGCCTGGCACCATCCTACCTAAGTGACAAGTTCATCAACAAGAGTGGACGTACAACACGTGGGAAATCAAAAGGAAACCTAACGATCCCGTTATACAAGACCACTTCAGGGCAAAGAACGTTCCACTACCGTGGAGTAACCATTTGGAATACACTATCAAAAGACGTAAAATCAAGCCCCTCTATTGAACATTTTAAGAAGCATTATTTCAATAATAATTATTTCAATATCTATCATCAAAAATTTAGCTTAGATATCTAATTGATCTAGTTGATTTATTTATTTACCTTTATTCTCGCCAATTTTATATACAAATAGTTCTATTTTATAGTTTTATAGTTTTTAATATTGTTGTATATTGTACTGAGGGCCACCTGAAAATTATCAGTAATGGTAACGGTGTTACCCTGACCAATAAAGTTATTTATTTAAGGGAAGAGTTGCACAAAGAGGTAGGGTACGATTTGTGCCCAATAGGAAGCTTACATTACTGGGCACCACTTTCTTGAGACGACAGCTCCTATTTAAAAATTACCTGATACCTCCCCTTCCTCCCCTCCCCTCCCCACTCTTTCCTCCCCTCCTCCACCTACCCAAACACGTGCGTTAGGTTCTCGTTTATGACCGGTCTCTGACATTTCGTTATTCTACTCACATGTTTCATATCTAGCTTTAAATCCTCGCTTAGCTATCAAAGCGTCAGAGTGAAACTTTATCATCATTTTAAAAGACGTGGACGAAACTGGTTCTGGTATCAGGTTGCCGCATGCACGGCCAAGACTTTCGGCGTGGTTACCCGTTCCAGAAAAGACTTCTACGTAGTCATAGCGACAATCGTTAGCTTCTTCGAGCTGTAAAAACTGAAATGAGATTTCGGGTTGTGTTATTACATGAACAATTTCTTCAATGAGCGGAATTGACGTCACTCGCAAAGATGTTAGAAATAAATGTATGCTTCATCGAGTGTGAAACATACATTTATTACTACCCATGATACTTTTCGGTCAAGGTGCGTGGGCATGAGGCTTCTCTCTTACGACAACCTTTTATTTAATAGGGGTATGATGTGTATTGGCTTGCACCTAAGGTTGCAAGCGAGGTCGTCACTGTTAGAAAAATATAAACAAAGATTCCAATTTTATACATTGAAATGTAGGAAGAAACATAGAAGTATAGGTGACATTAGCTACTCAAGTAGCTTCGCAAGCGTGCCTCCTAAGTGATCACTGTTGTATTTAGAATAAATACGAGATTCTATACAATGAAAGGAAGAAACATGGGAGCTTATAAATGACATTAACTACTAGCTTACTCTATATGACAGCTGTATATGGCTACCAGGTGTCACTATTATCTTCCAGGTACAATCCTTATTGTGTTGGTAGACACCAGGGTAGTTGGGAGACGTGACAACACCAGCAAGGGCGTTTAAGGCAGCACCACACTCTGCCGCTGTAACACAAATCACGTGGTTAATCGACAGCAATGCAACAACTTTTCCTTTGTCATTAGTTGTTGTTGTTGTTGTTTCGTTTTGGATTTAAGCAATATCTATAACGCGCGCACATTGTCTCTGCACAAGAGTGGACTTCGTATAATTATGAAAACGGCAACGCACGATCACGGTATACGGTAACAGCAGGAATTTCGAATGTTTTTATAGACATCACGGCACTGACACGGACACGGCACGGTCCGTTCCACACATACGAAATCCGCTCTATGAAATAAAATACGATGAGATATGTACAGCACAAGAAAAACAACCTCAAAGAACAAGAGACGCAGCCAAGATATTCTCTTAGTTTTTCTTTGTAAGTCTTCTATATCATCCAGAGTGTTTATATCATAGTACATAAATACCAGCGACCGTTATATAAAATACTTTTCAGCGCTTTTGCGAGACAGTGTCGTTCTCTGATATATACATAAGAATATTTTGCAGGATAGGTGGTTTGCAACTGGGCGGGTTCGGAAGAAAGGGTTACAATTGGGATATAACCATTTTACCTTCTTTACAACTGCGTTTATCATGATGTAGAGCAAACCCAACTTTACATTCACATCGGTAACTTCCTATTGTGTTCACACAGATATGTTGACAGCCGCCTTTGTTTTCTTGACATTCGTCTTCGTCTGGAGAAATAACGAAATAATAAAGAGAATAAGTAACGTACGTCACATGGTCGCGTATGCCAGAGAGTCGATCAGTTTTATGCAGTTTTATGCAATGCAGAAAAAAGTGTTTGATAGCTATTTCGTACATCCTATATGGATGGATGGATGTATTCGCGTTAATCAGAAGCCTGAGACGCGTGCGCCACTAGACGTAAAATCTACATGCGTTATCTACGCAATGTGCAGCTGTGTGAGTAAAACTTGCAATCTTAGAAGAAATTTCCCATTAAGGAACGTAAGAGAAAGTACGTAAGAGAAATTTTCTTCCGGCGTCGGTTGGATCAAGAAACCGTATAATAATTATGGGTGGGATATATTCAAACTGGATGTACACTCCAATGTGAACGTAAATTCGAACGTACGTAAACGTAAATTCCAATGTAAACGTAAACTACAACATAAACGTTAGCTTCAACGTAAACGTAAACTCCAGCGTAAAATTTCATGGCCAAGGTAAGTTTTATCTTATCAACGTACGTAAACAGTAGCGTAAATTAATGTAAATACCAACGTAAACTTAAACACGTTTACACGTCTTTACTAATTACAGTCAGTCTGGCGTTCGATCGACGTCTAATACAGGATTACTAAAGTAGAGATAAGAAAGTTACCTGCGTAGTACATGGCGACAAATCCTTTTCGTGACTGGGTATGGTCCGAATTAAACTCTACAAACATGACATTAGACGGTGAAGTGATGGTCTTTGGGATACTAGATCCACAAACCTTTGATAGTAATTTGTTCTTTTGGTCTCGAACTTCGACGTAGTCATATCTACAGTTCTATCAACGAGAGAAGAAATCAATTAGGTTGGGTGCATGGAGAGGGTTTTTGTGCGCCCCTCTCCCTCTTTCCTTTCCTTAGTACATATTATCAGATACCTTGTTGCTGAGAAGAATGTCTTTTTTCCTTGCTTTATTTTTTCCCTTTCTTTCTTTCATTCATTCATTCATTCATTCCGGCTTCTTTCACCCTTTTCTTCTTTCTTTACTTTAGCCTTGCTTATTTCCTTTCTAATAAATCTTTCTTTCTTACATTCTTTCCACTTTTTTGTTTTTTGTTTTTGTTTTTGTTTGTTTTGTTGTTATTGTTGTTGTTTGTTTTTGGTTTGTTTTTGGTTTCTTAGTTCTTTGAGCTCTTCTTTCCTTCGCTATTTTCTTCCTTCTTTCCTTCGTCTTTCTTTAATTTCTTTCTTTCCTTCAGTCTTCTTTCTTCCTTTCAGTCTTCTTTCTGTCTTTCTTTCTTCCTTCCTTCCTTCAATCTTTCTTTCTTTCTTCCTTTTAATACCAACGATAGATGACTTACTCCATTTGCACTTCCTTCTAATTTAAAGTCTTTAAACTTCAATGATATTCGTTGACCCTTTGGTCCTGTTATTTTCCATGTGCACTTCTTATTCTTGGGGTAGTTCGATGGATAGTTTGGAGACATTATTGTACCATTACCATTAGACAGAGTACCTCCACATGCAGCTATGAAACAACAATCAAATCAACTATTAGCTCAAGAAAACTTTACTAGTACTAAGTGTTAGCATTATTTGCATCATATACAAGTAGTTCCACAGGCAGCCCAAACTTACTATCTGTATTGATTTACTAGAGATTATATATCAACTAGCTATAGAGTGAACTCAATATCGGGAAAAGTACTGAAAATTTAGAGAAATAAGCTTATAACTCACTGAAACATTTAGACCATTTCCATGGGTTGGAAAGCAGATTTCCAATGCTTTTTCCTTCGCATTTCCTACCAATTTCCATTCTTTGGGAAATATTTCTATAGGTTTGATTTGAGCAAAAGCACGGAAACTTGGACCTCCAACTTATTTCTGTCTTATTTCCGACGAATTTCCATGGAAATAGTCCAAATTTTCCAGCGACTGGTTGAAGAACCGTTCGGTGGGCTTATCGTTTGGAAGGGCTCATACAAAAAGAAGATATTTTGAGACAGAAGTTTGCGTTTCCCAAATCATGAGTTGAGCTTGGTTTGCGAGATGAGTGAGCTGGGTACGTACGTAAAAGCAGGGTAAGGGCTTATTCCGAAAAGTAATGACATCCGCTTGTTGATCAGGATCCCCGATGAGCCCCTACCCACCCCTCCACCAAGTATAGTTCCTCCTTGTAAATAATTATTATAGAGATATTAGAGAGTATAGACGCACGGGAAAAGGGAATCTATTTGTGAACCCCAATACAACTGAACTAAAGCTATGACCAATATGTGCTGAAGAATTAAGACAAATGGTTTGTTACTGCTATTGCTGTTCGTTTACCTTCGCAGTCTTTGCCGTTTGCATGGAGTTCAAACCCAGGGTAACAGTCACATTTGTAATGACCCAGTGTATTCAAACACAACTGAGCACAACCACCATTGTTGGTCTCACACTCATTTTGTTCTGTTTACAATACAATACATATGATTATACTTATGCAACGTATTCTTGGATTGCATGTGACGTCACGGCAGCCATCTTGGATGAACTTCAACAAAAGATTTATCATTAGCGTCTCTTGTTCGTTCATCCAACATGGCTACCGCTTTATTGTCTTCTGAATTCCCAAAGGAATGGATGAAACCCAGCAATTCTTGGGTTTCATATGACGTCATTTTCAATCTCGTTGGAATTTTCATCAGCTGAAACACAAGTTTTCAATAGAATATTTTCTGGTTGAGAGCACATGGTGGTCAAACATTGACCACCATTTAAAGCAGATAATGAGATTCATCAGCTGTGTGAAACCCAGCAATACAATCATGAAAAGTACTTCAGACCACTTTTCACATATTAAAGTGTACGTACGTAACATAATGTACGTACGTAAATACATACGTACGCAAATACCTAACTTACGAGCACTCGCAAATCCAAAGATTTCCGAAGATTTTCAAATATTTTAGCCTTCTTTAAAGCAAGAAGCTTTTATTGTGCAATTACTTACTCTTTTATCTAGGTTATTTGTGAAAATTCTAAGTTTACAATATAAATATTATTTTACATGCAACTTTACGAGGACTCCTAAGTTACGCAAGCTACGTTACGTTTTCATTGTGCGATGCTGTCATATGACTACAAATATCGGATAATGCTTTGCCTGCTTTCGTTTGTGAAGTAATTAGTGTCAATTGTTCTACTCTTCTCAAGAGGGAATAAAAATCTGGATAAGATAGAAAATTCTTGATGCATAAGGTAATTGTAGTGAAATTACGCATTCATGATAATAATCGCCTATTATAGTCAGAGATCGATCGACAGATACCCTGCGATAAACATACACATATGAGCCACCCTACCAATAACTTGGCATACAAACAAGTCCGACTGAGGCCAATTTTAAATGTCTTGCCGTTACTAATATAATTATGCGTTCTAATGTCAATTGAAATAGCACATTTACATGATGGTGTCACATACTACAACTACCAGAATGCTTTGCCCACTTTCTTTTGTAAAGTAATTAGTGGCACTTGTTCTACTATTCTCAACAGGGAATAAAAATTTGAATAAGAATGAAAATTCGTAAAGCATTCTGTAAAATGACGCCATCGTGCAAATGTCCTATTAATTCTTCAAAGGATGGACACCCTAGCTGTCTGCAGAGGTAAAAATCTCCCTTCCTATCACATGATCGAAGATTGAGATCACGTGACTACTACTTACCAGCAAAGAAAGACACATAGAACCCTGGTTTGGATATGGACGAGTCTGACTTAAACTTGAGAGTCAAGAAACTAGAGTTACTTCTGATGTCAGATGGTCTTCTCTTGCCACAGAATCTGCCAAGTGACTGCGACATCACGCTTGGTCCATTAAACAGTTCCAGGTAATCGTAGTGACATTGCTCGTGGTCTTCGATATCAAAGGCTACAAACCGAAGACCAACGTTGAGTTTCTATTTATAAAAAGCAATAAAATTGATTACAGTTAGCTGTGTGATATGATTTTATGCTTTTAAGACACAAGCGCTCATACGTTTTTCCCGACGTTATATTACGGAACGTTATGTTCCCTGCGTTTTCCCGGTTGGCTAGACTACATTCTGCACATCTGCTATGAACCAGAATCTGTTGTGCGTAATGATGTAGAACTAGTAGAATATACAAAACAATACACATTTGCACATATATCAGAGCCAGCGAACCACGCCACTAACTAACTTACGGTAATTGCATGGGGTACGCGAGCTTCGCGCAATACATAGTAAACCACCTCAAACGTACGTGAAGAGACACTCCTCACCTTTGAAGGAAGTTCAATGGTCCAAACACATTCTTTGTTAGAAGGGTACCAACTCGGGTATTTCGGCGACTGTATAGTACCATGTGCTTTTCTGATTGGTCCTCCACATCGAGCTGAAATCAGAGATATAACTACATCATGGAAGCCTAAACGTTCGCGGTTTCTAGCGTGGTTTGGGTTCAAGCACACTTTCGAAAATCGAGCCCTGTCGTTTGAAAGACTACATGCACTACATTATAACGAGTGAAAACTTACTTTCATATCTGGCTTGAAAACCATATTTAGGTCTCTGTCCAAGAGCGCCAGACTTAAACTTGATCCACAGCCTGCTTCCGGTTGACCAAATAGTTGGTGGTATCTTTTTGCCACAGAATCGTCCAATCAGCTTCGATTTTCGACCGTGACCATCGCGTACCTCTACAAAGTCCTGCTTGCATGATCTGCCCTTTTTCAGACTAAAGTCTGTGAAATTTAGCACGATTCGTTCCCCTGGCGTCACAGAGATTCGCCATTCACAATGCTTGTCTGCTGGATAGGGTTTTGGATACCCGGGTGACTTCAACACCGCCTTTGTACCTTGCAAAGTTTTGCCACATGCTAAAAGGAAAGGACGAATTTGTACATTAGGATCCTATTGAAATAAGAAGTGTAAAAAGCTGAAAACAATATCGCCTTCCATTTCCATTCCATTCCAATCCATTTTTCCGGAAACGTCCCCCCCCCCCCCCCCCCTCCCTTGATTGTGACTGTGCGCGTTTTTGGTGTGAAGGAAAGTTTCGTTTCTTCCGTACGCATGATCATTTGTACCTGCGGGAAGGGATAGGAGGGGGGTAATGACTCATATATCAATACGGAGGAGGGGAGGGAGGGGAAAAGGGCGCATGCGCAGTTTTCACGATCTTACCAGGACATCGGTACATCTTCAGAGTCTGTCTAATGTCTCCAGGGCTCAGTTTTTCCCTCTGTCCTATGGCTGGTACCACGCGAGTGTCTGGGTCTCTCTTTGGTAGAATTGTCACGTGATTTAGTGACGAAGAAAACGTGTACTTCCCATAGTGCATTATAGAACTATAAAGAGCACATTTCATTAGCAATATATGATGGTGATGATAATGAAATCGGTGATCGTGATAATATTAAATTATATTGCCTTCATTACGACGACAGCGGCCGTGTTTGATGGCGCGTGGGAATAGAACAATATCGCTTTCAACATCGAAAACAACGAGCAGTAAACAGCAACATAAGCAGTAATTGCATTACTGTGTCTGTGTATGCTCCGCTTCTGCGTCCGTCACTCGTGAAAATCAGAAGAGGTGTCTGGTAGGGAAGAAGTACGAGGAGGGTGGGGGAGGGCAAGGCATTTGTGGGATATTCGGGATGTTATTTCCACTCTTCGCCCTAGTCCCCTCTCGTCCCAAATCCCTTATTAAACTACAACAATAGAGCCGATAATTGTAACTCACCCGTAGTCGTATTTCTCGTTGCGAGAGTCAATTTCGGCAGGAGTGAGTTTTTGGAAATTGTGTTCCTCACCTGAAAGTGAATGCGTATTTTATGAAGGCCTTGCTAGCTCTTGAATGAAAACTTTCTTGTTATATAGTTATTTCAAAAAAAGTTGACGGGGCGAATGGCGAATGGCAATCAGCGATTGGTGATTGCACGACCGAAAGGAAATTTGGGGTAACAAGAATTGCTTAATTTTCATTGATTAAATACCCAAGCAATGCCGGTACCATGCAGTTAAGACCTTATTGGAAACAGCAAGTGATAACATGACGAGTATGCGCGAGCCGCTGGACGGACGTGGCCTCAATTACGGTTTTAACCTGGCTTAGGGCTACCTCTCTCATAAAGAGAGTCGTATATAGTCTCCCCAAAGTTTTTCGGAGCATTACATTCGAGTGCAGTAGTATGAACAGCTAGAAATTATCCTTTCAAAATTATCTATTTGTCCAAGACAATAGAAGTTGGAGACATGCGCAGATGTTATCACTTGCTGCTCTTATTGGAACGGATAGCTCCTTTCAGTCGTGCAATCACCATAGCCGATTGCCATTCGCCGTTCGCCCTGTCAACCTTATTTGAAATAGCTATATATCTTTGGTATCCACGCATTGTCTACAAAAGCTTACATGGACGAAAAGGAAAACAGGGCCCGGATATTCGAAGAGCGATTAATGCTAATTCTAGGTCAAAATAAATAATTTTCTTTAGATTTAACCCTGGATTAACCGGTAATCGTCTTTCGAATAACCGGGCCCAGACGCGCAACTGATATTTATGATTGTAATTCTTGTCTCCAACCAAGCTATCATTGGTAAGTACTTGGTGTATGCAACACCAAGCTTTGTATCAATAGATGATACACCATTGATATGCAATCTATTTGATACACTTGGTGTTGCATACAATTGGTGTTTCATACACCAAGTACTTACCCTGTTATTCGTCGCATCCTATAAACCCCTCTTTAAATAATGCAGGATTTTCTGACACTAATCGGAATAAATTTGAAACATCCTCCTCTCTCCCCTCCCCATTTTCGCTATCCATACTAAAATGGCGCTCTTTTAATTCAACAAAAGAAAAACGTTGTCTTAGTGTGGACGGAAGACATGATCATAGCAAAAAAGATGCGATTTCAAATTTATCCGAATTACTGTTAGTCTCCTTCGTAACCTCCGAGGATTTTGTCACGCAACGTTTCTCACCCTAGAAGCGTTGCGTGACGAAACTCTCGACAGCTACGAAGTAGATTATAATTGTAGATTACTTAGGACATAGCATTATTACAAAATTTGAAAAAAATATCCTAACTTAACTATTAAATCAAACTCTACCTTTTTTGATATTTTCTCGGATGATCGTCACGTATTCCTCACGGTCAGGTCTCGTGTGCTCGTGCCAAAAGCCAACCACGTGACCTATCTCATGCACCACGATACCAAATTTGTCACAATTCTTACCAATTGATATACCCTGGCGTCCATTGCCTTTTCGGCCAACAAAAGAACAACAACTACAAAAAAACGGAACTGAATGATTGGGGAATTCAGAAGAAGACAATAGAACGGTAGCCATGTTGGATGAACAAACAAGTGACGCTAATGAGAGATCTTTTGTTGAAGTTCATACAAGATGGCTGTCGTGACGTCACATGCAACCCAAGAATAGCCCGCTGCCTAAAGGCTCTCTGGTGAGGAGAAGGGGCAGGGAAAAAACATTATTTATGAAACGTGGGGAAAAGAGGTTTGTACATTGGGTGTGACCTACTAGGGATCCTGTTCAATTGGAATGCTAACTCTGTTGGCCATCCCCGCAAATATAAATGTTGCCATGGATACCATGGCTCTAGCCCAGAACATTGCCATGGTTACAACTCATAAATAGTAATAGCCTTTTCCTCATGACGGGCCATTGACGTGGAACGACAAAGCATTCTGTACATGCTTTGAGTTTTAATGTTTTAAATCTTTTTAACTCAACGACCTTTAAGAGAATTGCTCGTTTTCGCACTAAAATATTACTATTATTATTATTTTGAATTTGTCATCCATCAACGTATAACGAGGCTAACGTTGAAGTTCAAAGGTGCACGCAAATACAAAATAAAAGAGCTGTGCTTATTGCTGGGGTACATCCATACCTTTGGGAATCCAAAGACAATGAAGCGGTAGCCATGTTGGATGACCAAACAATAAACGCTAATGAGAAATCTTTTGTTGAAGGTCAACCAAGATGGCTGCCGTGACGTCACATGCACCCCAGCAATTGAATGTACCTACCCACATCGCCCTTTGTGAAAATAAATATAGTCTACGTCATCAGAGGTTTTTTCTACAAATGACAGACATGTGTACTTTTCCCAGTGTCGCATGGCTTGTAAAATAACAGCCTTTTGGTCACCTGTAAACAAAAAAGGCAAATAATCAACCACGTCATTTAAAATCAGTGTACAACTCCGCTATATATCTCTTCAGCTATCAATAATTCACAAGTCAAGCGAAGACGTTGAGGCAAACAAATATATAAAAGACAAACAGATAAACTAACATATAAGCCAATTCAGAGTTTAAGAATCGTTTCTAATGCGCATGCCATTTTATCCCGAATGTCTCACCTTCTTTGTTTGATTAAAAACAAAAGAAGGTTTAAACAAAAGAAGGTGAGAAGTTCGGGATAAAATCGCATGCGCACTTAAAACCATTCTTAAACTCTAATAATAATAATAATAATAATAATAATAATAACGACTTTATTTATAGAGGGTAACACTTAACAGTAATTTTGGTAACTGATGAACTCGTGGCCCTCTGGTATACATATACTATTGTCGATAATACATCAAATTATAAATATTAAAAATAGATGATTAACTTATATCATATTTATCGAAACTAAAGTGCTATGCTGAATAATTAAATAAAACACTATAAAATATATCGATGTCGTATTTCACGTTATGTAGTTAAACTCATTTAAAAATTATATGAATCTGAACTGGCTTATACATATAAATATGTATAGTCACCAAAATCTTATGGACTATTAACATTAATAAGCATATTAATTTTCAGTGGATGAAGTGGGAAGAGCCTCGTCGTCTTTATGCCACATGAAAATGAGGCTATTCCTGCTTCACCTATTGAAAATTAACATGCGTATTAATAAAGTACGTAGATTTTGTATGAGTGTGAAACGAAGCGCGCCGTTTACATGAAATCCCTGGGGCCCGTTTCTCAAAAGACCCGATAACTTTACGGACCCGTTAACCTAAATAAATCGAATAAGTTAATGGGTCCGTAAAGTTATCTTTTGAGAAACGGGCCCCTGGTCACTGGTCTCATTTGTTTTGTTTTCCCTGGGCACACTAAAAAACAAAAGAGCTATCCTGGCTACCAGGGAGAACTTGCCCTTATGTAAACAGCCCTTAAAGGACAATGTTTACACTAGTAAATTTCCAAATAGATTTTCCCAGTTTACGCGAACAAGGACAAATGCATTTGTCACGTGAAATTCGGTCAAATTTTCCCATTCGCATGAGCAAAAGTTATTTGTCAAAGAACATTTGTTATAAAAATCTCCTCGTGTGGAAGGGCTTAACAGTCATCAATGGTGCACACTCGGATTGCCTGTGTCAAATACATCTTTTACTTAGAGACACCAGCATACGTCATAAAATGTACATGGAATAGAAATCCCTGCGTCCTAGACATGAATCACCGCTGGTAGCCCGAGTAACAAGTATTGTTTAGTTCATAGTCTATACTTGATAGACCACGCTAACCGACAAGGTAATGATACAATAACAAGACTTATCATTCAATATTTTATAGGGCACTTGACCTGATACACTGAATTTTAACCAATTGTGTCTACCAATTAAGATATTTTGACAAGATACTATATTACACTGTAATGATATGCGCCATAAATACCTTTTAACGGACTTGTAAATGTGCCAGTAAAAGTAATAAACACAAGACGAGAACTTTAAGCGCATGCGCAACAATGTTTTGTTAAAAGCTGGCGCAGTGTAACTACAACTTTTAGCACATTGTATGTGCAGCATTTTACATGTTAATGTTTGAACAATGTCCTCTCAACCTTTCTTTCATCGTCTTCCCACATTGTTATAAACTAACGTAACTACCGCAAACAATTGTCGAAACGTCTCAACCGAAGCTTGCGCAATAGTTTCTGTACTTTAGTAATTAATTTTCCGTGTTTTATCATTGTCTTTCCACATTTTAAACCAAGTACCGCAAATAACTGTCTAACCATTTCAACGGGAGCGTATGTTGTGGTTTTTGTACTTCAGCAATCTATTTTCCGTGTGGAAACCTAACATTCTTCTTGGTCTGAAAGGACAGCCAAGCAATGAATCAACACGCAACAAAAGAATTCTAGCTTTCAACTTTTTATTCAAGCTTTCATCACAGAGCTCATCTGGTCATCAGACGTCTACCACTTCATAGTTTCAGACTAAAACCCAAAACGTTTATGGACTGAACTGCAGCAGCAGATGCTCTGCGTCCTCGAGGACAACATCATGGCAGTTTATTGAACTATATTACGCCGTGCCTTTCGCAGCCAAGACTCTTCAGCATAAACCGGGTTGCTTCCGGGGTAGTTTCAAAATACGCTGACATTGGACGTTGGCCAATCTAAATCTGAGACGGACCTTTCTTATGTGCTCCCTGACTACATCAAAAAGCACAATTCAAACTCAAAACTCATAGTTTATATTCTAATATTCCAATATTAATTACACTGACTTAACTACACAGCATTCGGATTTGTGCATATCAAAATATGCCGCTAGTTACTTGGACTCAGATCATGTCAGATTCAAATCTCCGGCCGTCGACGCCTCGATCGTGTTCCTAAGCTTACTTTTCTCTTGCTCTACATCTTCCATCGTGTTTATACAGAGTACAGAGACATGCGCGCGCGTTTTATATTCCTTAATATAAACTTGAGTTTCAGACCGGTTTAATCACAATACATAATTTTGTAAGAAAAGATATTACTTTGACATATCTCTAAACCATAGGGAAACGGTTAGATTCTTTTCTTGGTCCGTGCCTGGAAATTCAGGCAAGTAAAAACGTTTTTCCACATAGAAAACAGAATATACATTTGTACGCAGTATATATAGAGGTGCCTATGCTATAGAGGTTACTGTATATATACATATAATTGACATCTCGCTGGCTGAGAAAACACACCAACGGGAGAGCTAGCAAAAGAACGGTTGTTTTCTCAGGCTTGTGAACTTGAGGTGATCCTAATTAATCACAGTAAAAAATTACCTGGGGATTGGGGAGGGATACTCCCAGAGAATATGGGTGGGGACGTGCGTGGGCCCGCGCGCTTGATCGATGAAACCATCACCCGCTTTCAGACTGACGAAATGTGATGTTTTTTCTCTACCCCATCCTTCTTTTCTCTTTTAAACAAATCCAAGGGCAATTAAAATGCACCCCATTTCAGACCAAAGGGTCATAATCTATACACCATTTCAAATTCTGGAAGCTATACCCTATTAAGAACCACCTATATAGAGAAGTACCCTCCCCCCTCCCTTCCAGGAAATTCGTACCACACCTACCTTTATAATCTAATTCAATGGCATAGGGAATAACTCCGTCCTTCCATAGTCTCCCTCTATGTCCTGTAGCAGCTCGTCTGAATCTTGATTGTCTTCTTTCTATAGCTATATCCCCTTGAATAATGCTATCTAAAAAGACATTAAAAGAATGCTGAATTTCGATAAGCGCGTTACTAGTAGCCTAAACTACTAGACCGAAAAGGAATATGGGGAGTTGGAAAGCTTCACTCGCTTTTCAGCTTTGGTCTTGATTTTAAGTATCAATGAATGAAGAAACGTGTGTATAAGCTTAAGGCAAGTTAATTGAGAATGGTCGTGTTGGTATTCCTGTGGTTTTATAACTTTTAGTACTTTCCACCAGTACTGCCTTTAGAGTGAGTTATGTAGGCTTGAGGCGTTTTGCCTGACTCTTTTTTGAAGCAGGTGTATATTAGGCTTGACGAGTTGCCTGGCTATCATAAACCGCGGTATTTTTTACAGCAGTTGATCAACTTCCAGTCGCCTCGACTCTTCCTCAGTCTCTCAAATTCTAGCCATTAAAGGCAGTCAAGGCGATTTCCTGTTCCAGGCAATGAGGTGCTTGTCATAGGTTTTAACAACATTAATAGTAATGACAATTACATTGGTAATGATTTATATAACAATAAAAATAGTAATGGAAGATAAGACCTTTAAAGGTACAAGTGAACACCCGTCGCTCTCACTCTTGGGAGTGGCGTCACGATTGTGAACTCGAATCGGGGTTTTAAGCCTAGCGAATTATTACTCGTGCCCAGGCCGTAGGCCGGCACGAGTCTAGGTTTACCGTTTCTATCTATCGTCTAGGTCGCAAATGTGTATGCAAATTAGGCATGCATGGAAACGAGGCCACGCACGACATCATGACTCAGCTCAGTTTGACTTGCATCATCCATATCGAGGCAAAGCAGTAAACTTTCTGAGCAAAACAGAGAGTTATTTTCACGAGTCAGCAATGTTTAGTAACTTAAACTTCACTATAAATGCAGTCGGATCGAGCCATTACGTTACAGCAGTCTCTCGTGAGTCTCAATCAAGGTAAATTCAAGCTTCTTCATTCAAAATTTACAAATCGACGATATAAATATTAGCTTGCCTTGTCAATTCGACGAAGCAGCAAATTTCGCTTTCTAAAACATGACTAAGCTGGTTTGAGACATATATTTATATCCCTCTGTTGTTTAGACTTTTGGAATTTTTAGATGACTGACATTTTCATGTTACTGACAAAACTTTCTTAATTCGAGACAGTTGAATTATATATATTAGCCAAGTTTCTATGATAACCTCTGTCTTTCATGAGGAAGATGTATAAAAGGAAGATTGGTGCAATAAATCACTTGATGAGAAAGTTAATGCTGAAGGGTTTGTTTTCTGCCTTGTTTAGTTTGTTTCTTGTGCTTTTCTCCAGTAATACACTACGGTCAGAACGGTGCTTGTGATTTGTTCAAGTAACAAAGAATGGTAAAACAAAACAAAGGAGAGAGATTAAATGTAGAACAAAAGGCATGTAAAAGTGAATGCTAATGTTAGTAAAAGAACTGGCTAACCGCTAATAGCAGACTGTAAATCGGCTTTTTGTATTCTTTTGTTTTCAGTAACAATATTACTAATACAATTATTTTCTTTCATCTGCAAAGTAACTCTAGAACACACGTATTGGACACTTAAATTTTATTATTTGAAAATATTACAAATTGGATGGGCAACCAAGCAAATAAACTGATGGCTGCCAAAGACCATGCAGCTTTGGCATCTAGCTTATGTAAGACCACAGGTATCCCAAGCTGGCTCAATTCCTTGGGCTGGGCACGAGTAAACGCACCATTGTGCGTCTAGTATTTAGAATACAATCCAGACCTTAAGCAAAAGTAGCTCATAAACGTATGCTAAATCGAACTATGTCCTGAATACAGTAGGCGTGATAAATGTTATTTGTATTAGATTGCGTTTATTTATATCGATACCAAAGTTACCGTATTTGTTGTTATGTTTTGCAAACTCAATTGTCGACCACTACGAACTTGACTTCGTATCTCTTCAAAAACCCCGTCGCCATGACCCCGAACAAAATGACAACAGAGCTTATCAAGACTATTACCATTTCAAAACAACTTAAACCTTGAACTATTCAATTATGAATAATTACTGAATGACGATGTTTCTATTGATATTCTACGAAACTTTAAAGTGATTTCATATTTTCGTGGGAATGAAGAAGAAATTACAAGTTTGACAGGCGATATACAGAACGTAAATTCCTAGTTTGCTCGAGAACGTGATATCGGGCTGCAGCAGCGAGACGGGAAGAAGAATCGTGATAAACGGTGCCAATTCAATTTTTTCTAAAGAATTCCAATAAAGGTTTTCTTGGTCAAAAGGAGCCTCCAAATAAAACATTAATAATTTGGAATTCAGTGCTTATAAAGATCCCTAAGAAAATTTCAGGGGATATCATGGCGCATTTGGCTTGAAATCTCCTGCGGCTCTAGGTTTGTGTGGGGGAAATTCCTATAGAATGAACACTCCTTCAAGACATAACTGACTCAGATTACTGCTCATTTAAAATCAATAAAATGGAGCCATTAAAAGCTAGCTCTATTCGCATACTTTTACAAAATTCAAGTCAGTCTTGTCAAATACTTTACCCGCTTTGCAAGGATCGTAATCTTCATCATCGCTGCGTACAGAACCAAACGCTACTATCAAGACGAACCAATGACACACAAACCAGTTGAGCGTCGTCCACATACTGCATATATAATAAAATCCCGGACTGTTTTTGCAATCCGAAGCTACGCGAACAAAAGGTTTTACTGGCAATGCTTACTCCGTGTATTCGAGTTTGGTTTCAAATGAATAATCTACAACTACGTCATCGTCTTACAGACACATTTCTTTCAGCACTGGGACCGTGCAATAGACCGACGCTTCCGCTACTAGGAACGCACAGAAATGTTTCATCACATAGGTTTCTTGATGGAATTTGATGAATGTGGAATTTATTTTTGAAGTACGAAGAAAAATATGGAAAACAGATTAAGAAAGATTAAGTGCTGAAAACTGGGTAGATATAAGCCGATCAATGTAAAGCTGTGGATGGCGTTTTATAATTCTCAATACGACAATCTTGCAGCTTACATCAATCTTACAGAGGAGCTTCTCTTCAGTTCGCACTAAATTTTAAAACGAACTTTTTTTCAAAAAGAAAGTTTTAGTGAATGTAGGAAGACCATTTGTTAAAAGCCCACATAATAGAGACGGAATATTCTGCAACTACTTATCTACAACGATGGATCTGACGTATTCCTTCATCGCCAGGTCATGTATTGTTGCTGGGTGGACATAAAACGCTCGAAAGAAGGAAATGAGAACAGGAAACCTTAGATCCTATCTCCACGGGAAACGAAACGACCTCTGCTGTCTACAATTCTGGTCGTTGCTAAATCTGGTTGTGTTCGTTGTATGTTCTTCTCGCCCTTGGCCTTTGCGTAAGAGTGTCACAGTGTGAACTTTGTTATTTTTGCTTCGTGGGTTTCTTTTTTCAAAAGAGGAAAAATCGACAACAAATATGCACACTGCGAGTAACTGTTCGTTTGACCCGTGTTTTACGCTGCCAAAGAGGCTGTAACAAGGAGCCGAAATAACTATTGCGGCGAAATTCAAGTTTACTTTGCAGTTAGGGGTCTTAATTTTTTTCTTGTTTTGTTGTTGTGGTTGTTGTTGTTTGTTGTTGTTGTTGTTGTTGTTGTTTTGTCGTTGTTGTCAGTCTCTTTTCAGTGGAGGAAAAGTGGACAACTGTTCCTTCGTTTGACCCCTGCCAAAGAGTGCACCATAACACAAAGTGACATTGCTATCGAAGTATTTAATCATTTGAGCACGCCAAGTCTTGATTAATTTGAAAACACTTAAGTGAATTGGAAGATGACTGTTGAGACGTCACTCCCACGACAAGTAGTCGGATCACGTACTTCAAAACGAGCATTTGGCTCCAAGACAAATAGATTTGACTGACAGTTAATGACATATAAACTGTTTATTAGCTATTAATAATGCTCTAATCTGTTTGCACAGACTTACTTTAACACCCATCCAAGAAGATAAAACGCAATACAAATATCCCTACCATATGTGCCAGGGTCATAAAGTCTTATCTTTTTGATTTGGATTCTCTTGATTACAATACATAAAACCGATGTCTGGTATGAAGTATTTCTGTTTTCAGTACCAATGCCTTGAAAAGGAAGGAAGGAAAGAGACAGGGCGGTCAAAAATCACTGGCACTTAGCATGCCAGAAGTACGCCTTCGATCTGAATGACTAGTGACATTAAGGGTCATTTGGCCCCGTTTTCCGTCGTTTTCGAGTTTAGTTTCAAGTGAATTATCTGCAACTAATCTACTAACTCATCGCTTTGCACATACAGGTAAAGCACTCGTCCTTTTCAAAACGCCAAGCAGAAAGAAAAAGTAGAAATTTCTTCTCAGTATACTGATAACAAAGAAAAGAGGCTCTAAACGACAAATCCGCACTGAGTGAATCCTACCTACTGAATTACGTTGTCAACTCTTTTATACCTCGACCCGGCAGTGTCAGCTATTGATAGATGCGTATTTTTTTAGAATTAATCAAAAAAAGAAGAAGAAAAAGGATCATTGACTGTTTATTTCAACGCCATTTTGTATGGAGAAATCCTCAGAGGTATCCCAATGATGCATTGCGCTGCGGATGCGGGTGTCTAATATTTTCCTTGCGCATGTGCATAAATACTCGCGGGTTTCGCATGCGGGTGGTGATCTCATACCTGTCTAAACCCTACGCTCTTTGCTCCCTGAATAAAATATTAACTATTTTCACAGCCAGTTGGAAACAAAAACAATTTTTTGAAACTTGAAATCGAACACAACTAGTTGAAGACAAACGGTAAGTGAGAAGCCGCGTTGATTTGCGATATGTAGGAAAATTATCTGGTAAAGTTTTCAGTGAGTTGGTTTCATCAATTAACGGGGATCGAATCGATATTTGCGACCAGGTGGCCATCATATTAGTCAATAGAGCATATCTTTTCACGGATGTTCGAAAAATTTCTGGTTTTTGTGCAAGAATAGTGATGGGTCATTAGTAACACACGAACCAGAATTACTATTAAAAGAAAACGAAGTGTTTTCTACAAAAGAAACGCGAAAATGGGCATGCAATTAGTTGTGTGAATTTTTCCTAAGTATATTGAGTTATTCCTCCGTTATTTAACATTGTCAGCCTAAGTTATACTAACTTGTATCGTGCCGGGCGGTTGTTTCGCTGAATTTCCGTGTCAATTCCTATAGCTCTTCTAAGGGGTATAAATCTATAAATTGCTTGTCAAGTCTAAACAAACGTTTTGTAGACCGCTTGAAATGAACAGTAAGTGGTTGTTAAGAAAGCACAGGTGTTTATCTTCGTATCGTATCCTGTACTCCGTTGCTCTTTTATGAAAAGCATTTTATTCTCACATAACATGGTTTTTCAGATTGCAACTGATAAAATACTGTAGTACTACTTCAGAGAATTGAAACGGTTTATAGGGATGAAATTAGAGATGGATCTACTAAAATAAACAAAACAGGTAGATTTAAGAAGTCAATTGCCTATACCAGAGGAGTCATTTTCTAAGGGGGTTTTCTATTTAGCGATACCAGCCATTCAGAACGGCTAGATCTTAAATGGTACATGCCAGTTCTTAGCATTAGTCGAAACCAGTCCTAAGAAAACAAGTGTATCATTTAAGAACTAGCCGGCGTTGTTATTCCGGTTGTCTGGTTCCACCAAATGGAAAATACCCTTCGATTGCTATATACCGTATAGCATACACTTGTCGGTTGTCTTTTATTAAACTTTGATTTATTTTAACTTAGTAATCCGGAAAATTTGAAAACGCACTTTTTTGCTATGGGTTCCGTATTTACTCGTTTTAGCGCCGCGGCGCTTAGTAATTTTTGGGGTTTTCTGATGCAGCGCTTATTCGGGGGGGGGGAGGCGGGGGGTGCTAATTCGAGGACGGCGTTTTATAATCGAGCGCGGCGGTTAATTGGAGATGGCGCAATGAGAACGAGTAAATACGGTAATGAAACCTGTCGCCTACACTAAAACAACATTCATTTGTTTAAGAAAACACCGTTGTAGTCAGTTGACAGTGAAATCGGAGAAAATATAAAAAGATACGTTAAATTCAAAGTGTGGATATACATTTAGGGTGCGTCCACACTAGAGCGGTTTTGGAATGAGTGGGAAACTTACCGCGCCATATAGTAATCGTATCAGTGCTGTAATGTCTATAAAAACATTCGAAATCCCTCCCGTTACCGTACCGTGACCGCAGCGTTTTCCCACTCATACGAAATCTGCTCTAATCAGAACAAATTATTTGAGAATGCACTTTTTCTCCTCCGCTAACGTAACTTAGAAAAACGAAAACACGCATCAACGCATCAATGAGTATGCGTTATAACGTGGCGTGCAACAGTTGAAGAATATACGTAGGATCAAATTCAGCTTCTGTTACGTTGCGTGATCACACGGCACAACTTCTTGCTTGCGCGCAACGTTGCAAGAAAATTTGTATCGTGTGTCCAGGCCTTGAGGGGTTGAAAGAGGAAGCACCCGCCTACTTGAAGCTCAAGCCATAACACTGTATAAAACATTTTTAAATGAAATGTACTTCTGTGTTACATAAGCTAGCCGTCAAGTATTTTGACGTGTCACTGCTACACCTTCACTCTAAGATGAAATATCAATCGAACAAATCTCGTTAATTTGTTTCTTGTTTACAGGTTAACATAATGAAGACGCTGGTTGCTCTAGGGTTTGTTCTATTTATCTCACACGTAGACGCTCTTAGCGATACACTCTCTCCCGCGTTAAGTAAGTAACCAGTACTATCCCAATACCCCCCCCCCCCCCCCTGCGCCCTTACCTGTTTTCTGTCAAGTATATAGAAAATAATGATGACTTTATGACACACATTATAGAGTATATATTAGCTTAGAGACATAACGCGCGCGCTGGTTGGCTGGCTCTCATGTTTATATCAGTGGACAGGGACACGGCTTGCGCTAAAACGGACGTCAAAAAATATTTTATACCGTGATTTAAACACTCTGAAAGATGTCAGAACTCGAAAAACAAGACGAAAAAAAAAATCCAAATAAAAATAGGCCTTGACTTTCGATGTTTTGGTTTCGTTTTAGAGATGCTCACGGTGACGGAAGTTTTTGTCATTCATGATATCGATTGGCAGTTTAAACAAAACAAAAAAAGAAAAATGGCTGGCATATTAGCATCAAAATATGTTTGCTAGTAAATAGTGGCAAGCACTACTGATTGTCGCCGGCCGTCGCCCTTTTGTAACAAAGGGCGTGTTTAGTATCGCAACCATGAACGTAGTGTCCAAACTTTGCAGCCTGTTTTTCACGAGCGACGCAAATGCAAATGTAGGCGCAAGCCAATATACGTGGGAACTTGAGAAACGTAAGTGCAAGCACATGTGCAAATGTAAACGTAACGAATGGTAATTTTTTTTTTTTTTTTTTTGCGCTTGTCATTTATGCTTGCACTTGATCGAGTTTTTATCATGTGAATCGGGATTTGCGCAAATGCAAACGCAAGCCATTGTATCTTTGTCTTTGCAACACCTCAATTGCGCATGCGTATCCACTTGATATTTGCATTTGCGTCCTTGGTGTGAACCAGGCTTAAGTTTTCCCACCCATCAACTAGCTCTTTACTAATTGCCTGCGACTTTTTTTAGTTGAACCTTTCTCAGTGGATATAAGATGTCCGAAACGTAAAGAATTCCAGTGGGTAAAATCGGCACCAAAAGGCCTGGACATGGTTTTAAGCTATAGCTGTGGAGCAGGTAAACTTTGATTTGTTTTTTAGTACGTAATTTCACCTAATGTTGCGTTACATATGACTGCTTAAAAGTTAGCTTCGTGACGCGCGATTGGACATGCGCCTAAAAATTACCATTCTAAAAATTAAAGTAGCCGCGTAATTGCGCAAAAAAACCATCAGTGTGTGATACGTGATTGGACCAAAATAGCTTCTTTGCCAGCTTAGTAATCCTTCGATCTTTGTAGGCTGCCCGGCGGATTTGAATTTGACATACACGAGCAATCACTTACAAGACTTCGATCCAAGCTGACTCTTCTATCGATAGATAATTATTTCTTATGCTTCACACCAACAAAACTAGTTTACCTAAACAAAGTTTAGATTTTCCCGTTCGCCCATTAACGATAAACAGGTTTTTGTCTTGTTCAGTTGTTGGATGCAAACGCGGTGAATAACCAATTTTTATTCTTGTTTAGTTAAACTACTTTTTAAAGGATTTTCTAAGACAGTTTTATCATCATAAATTGCATTGTTCCTTTATTTATTTACCTCCAGGGATAATGGACCAAACTCTTCACTGTACCAATAACCGTAGAGCCACATACCGTCGTGACCTTATTCCTGATGAAATGAAAAAGGCAGCTATCCCAATGGCCATGAAGAGAGGAGAAATTACCAAGAGAGACCAGGAACCCAACTTTGGATTATTTGCAAGCGGCCCTGACTATACTATCAAAAATGGTGCAGTCGTTGTTTTCGCTTGCTTGGCTCCATAGGGTGGGCACTACTTTTCGCCTTCCTCCTCCAACATTCCTGCCCCGCCCCAACTGGGTCTAGTTGCATACATAACGGCGGACGTGTCTGCTAACGTCAATCGCTACTAACAGTGGTTTAACTGGGCTGAACGTTCAACGTTAATATTTACGTCCAACGTTATGTTTTATGCAACTGGACTCTCAACCTTGCCTAATAGTATAATATACTAGACTACAGCGAGGTTCTAAGGGAAAGGAGGAGTAGGAAGGAATCGGGGAGGGGGAATATGTTCGTTTTTGCGTAATTAGTTCGAGTTGAATGGTAATGGAAGTTAGACCATTTCCAAAAGATGAACTACACTTGTGTAACTTGTGAGCGTTGCTATAGTAACCACTACTATACACATATATAGTGTATCACAGTCTTAGAATGGAGAGAATCCTCAGGATAAACATTAGCGACATAGAAATAGGAAAAAATGCAGTAATTAGGGGAAATATTATCACATAGTAAATATCTATCAAAGCGTGTGAAATCGTATGAAAAATTATTCCAGTAGACTACAATTAATATAGTATTGGTTGTAAAGGGGTTGTACTCCTGTTTGTTCATATTAAAACAATGTCAAAGACTTGGAAACTTGTCTTTTTGTTCTTAAGCCAGGATCATTTTACCAGTCATTAATGTTAAATGAATTTAAACGTTATTTAAAAGTTAATAACTGTTTATTGTTCCTGCTGTTTTCATTGTCTTCGATATATCAATAATTCATGGTAAATCACTCATACACTCAAGACTGTTTTTGAAATGGTTTGCGCAGGAAAGAGCAGTTAATATTGGTTGATTAGTTCAACAGGTTTTACCAGCCGTGTGCAAGGAATGTGCAAAATCAAACTCATAACCCGATAACTTTAGAGAAAAATTTTTCATCAATAAAATACATTATCACTTTCATAATTATTTCTCAGGCAATTAATCACTCTCGAAAGAATATCACGGCAACCATCTTTCTGATCACAATATAATAATCGAGCTTTTCTCAGTTCAAGTGAAATAGTCTTTTGTCATTCAAAAACCTTCTTTTTAATAAACGTGAAATCCCTGAAATTCCCATATATTGCGTAAATATGCGAAGATCAAGTAAATTGTAACAGAAGTAAGTATATTGGAATAAGTTTGATTTTGTTCTACGGAAGTGTTATGAATCCAAGGCAGAGCGCATGCGCAAACAGGTAGAAATCTTGGCCTTCACTGAAAATGACGTAATGGTGGCAATGCATAATTCATGATCCACCAAAGAAATTGTCACAAAACGCCAGCTCTTGGATAAGAACCACCTACAAGAGGGCGGCCAAACTCGAGAACAGATTTCTAGTAGAGGAATTCTGTAGTTGTGATGGGAGATGACAGGAGAAAAAGGCTTAGAAGTGTGAGCAATGAAGAGTCAAATCAAAGATCAATATGTGGACCTCGTTTTATGGCCATTACTGGTGTCTTGACAATATTGCTGGTCATCGCAGTCATACACGTAGCAACGAGCGAAAACAAGAAAACATATTTTGACGAACTGTTAAGTACTGGGGGAGCGATTCGATCAACTAGATATGCTCGCTCCCACGATGAAACTAACCGAGGTGAAAGACAGGGAGGAGTTTGCGAAACGAAAGAATGCCGTAAAGTCGCAAAGTACCTCAATTCTACCATGGACATGACACAAAATCCTTGTACTGATTTTTATGAGTATGTATGTGGAGGATGGAGAAAGAAGAACCCCATTCCTCGTAGTTCGTCAACTTTTTCTACCTTCACCAAACTTCATGGTAAAGTCGAGAAGTCGTTAAGACATATATTAAATGTTGGGGTTAAGGGTATTGACGGAGCAAGTGAGGAACTTCAGAGGATGCCATCAAATATATACCAGTCTTGTATGGATTTAAAAACTATAGATAACCTAGGAGACAAGCCACTCAGAGATCTTATTAAAGAGATAGGGTCGTGGAGTATTGATGAAAAGAGTAGCGATTGGAATGAGAAGACATGGGATTTTGAGAAAACCCTTCTTTTAATTCATCAACATTATACATCTGCCGGTGGACCTTTGTTTTCTGTACATGTCAGTGATGATCCAGTGAACAACAGTCGTCATATTATTGATGTAAGTTGAATAATTGAGCTTAAACCACTAATTATGATGATGATGATATTATGAGGAGAACTGTGGTTGTGGTATAGTTTATTTATTTATTTATTTTTCATTACTTTTTGTCAAGACATTATATGTTACAGAAAATCCAAGATGAGATAAATCATCCAATAATCTCAGTATATGTTGACCTATTTTAAACAAATACTTGAAAAGAGGTGTGGAAACTTCCGCCTTACCTCACTAAGCAAATGACACCAGTTTCAAGAGGTGATATTTGATATTGATGACATGATTTAAGCATCGAGTAGGCCGATTGAACAATAGGAATACACCTGTATGCCTGTCACTTCTTCATTGATAAAGTCCTTGAAATCAACAGATCGATCAAGCTGGACCCAGCCTTTCCAGAGAGGTTTACTTCAAGAATCCAAAGGTAAGATATGCTTGAGTTGAGTTGTGCGGGATTCCTGTGCTTATGGGCTCCAAAACTTTTTCAACGATGAATTACCTGTACATATACTCATCAATATAATGATATTTTTACAGATCATTAAAGCTTATAAGACGTTTATAATTGATGTTGGAACTTTGCTTGGTGGAGGAAAAAACATAGAAATAAATGCACAAGAACTTATCGATTTCGAGACAAAACTTGCAAATGTAAGTGGAATACTGGCTACTGCAACCAGGGTAAAATTACTAGTAATTTTCCCCTGCTGCAACATATTTGCTTAGTGAATATGACCTCGCGATCATCGAACGTTTGCTGCCTCATGTTCAAATCTATTTTCTTTGGATACTTAAAAAAATGCCGTTTGCTTTGAAACTCGACTATTAACAGGAGTGTTTACTAAAAGGTATCGAGCCTTTTGGGACTAGGTGGAACTCCTTATAGTATGTACTTCAATTCTAGACTCGCTTATTTTCATTCTGTCATATAAACTGTCAGAATTCACTGAAATTTAATACCGGACAACATATTAAAGGAATTATCAAATAATCGCTTTTTTATTTATTTTTAGATTAGTGTTCCTGACGCAGATAAAATTGAAAACTGGTTTCACAGAATGACTATCAAAGAATTACAGAAAGAGGTTCCCAAGGTAAGGAAAGTTATAAATCAGTACCTTTAATTAGTGAGCCGTCTTCGAGGGGCATGGCTTCTCATAACGACACGATAAACGTCTTTTGATATACTTACTCAGATTCCGTCTGCTTTGATAAAAGGTTAAAGTATGAAAAATACAACAGGTACTAAACTCAGAGTCTACATCCTAAACTAGCGTACGCTAGATTTCCTTTTTGTATGTTAGGTAGTTTCTAACTGATGATTAAGATTCTCATCTCTGGTTTTCAGTACAAATGGCTCGATCACTTGAATACCATGTTTGCCCCTGAAAAGGTTCATGAAAACGAGGAAATCACCGTTCCAGCGTTATCCTACCTGAAAAAGATGATTGGTGTTATCAAAGAAACACCAAAAAGGTAACATCTTCCTTTTCTTTCCGTCAAGTAGGAAAAGATATCTTGTGCCCTTTTTTGATGGAAATGGAGCAAGTTGACGATACGTACGTTAAGGAGTTCTATCGTCCAATCAAATTTCACGTTACAAATAAAACCAATTAGAATCCCTAATACATAAGTAATTCAAGCTGTTTTGCTTGTCGGTTCTGGCGAGAAAATTCAGTGGGCTCGTAGAAGTGGCCATCTAGGCTTGGGAGTGAAGAGAATAGCTCTACAAAAATACGATAAGCCCAAAATGAGACCCATGCACTGGAGGCTGGAACTTCATTCCGAAAAAGCCAGTGCAACACTTGCTTATGGAAGCAAGTGTGTCGGAGCCAAACGGTGAGAGCGCCGGTCTAGCTGTCATCTCTGTGGTTTCTGGTTCGCCTCACATCAGAAATGAGTTTGTCAGTTCGTTCTCGCACTTGCTTTGAGGGATGTTCTCCTAGCCCTCCGATTTTCCTCCAGTAAAAACGAATTACAAAAATGTGAGTTATGTGGGGTGACAGCATAAAAGAATATAGTAGTGGTGTGTTCGAGTGCAGTGTCCACCATCTAGTGCATGCAGTGCGCACGCGCTAGAACTGACACTGAAACAAACGGTTTTTTGTAAATAAAATTGTGCCTTTATTGCCAGGGTCTTATCCAACTACCTAGTATGGAATGTAATTCAGGATGAAGTGTCGTTCTTATCCAAGCCATACCGTGACGCGCGTACCAAGTACAAAGACAGTGTTTTAGGATCTAAAGGACAAAAGAAGCGTTGGAAGACTTGTGTGTCGTACGCTAATGAGTTAGTGGGTGACATCTTGGGTGCTGCATACATTAGAAAACACTTCGATAAACACAGTAAAGAGATGGTGAGTAAAGGAATTTAAAAAACCCTGCCTGGTGTTCTTTTTACTAATAGATTTAATTTTCGATGTGTATGTACTCTAATAGATGACGTCAAAATATGGTGACAATAAAATAGTACGCCACACTGAAGACGTTTCCCGGTTCATCTGTTAGAGTACCAATGCCCGAAAAATGGAATATATTTGTATATTTATTTTATATTTATCAAAATATTTCAGCCAATCAAAAGCTCGCATAATATTCTTTGAAGTCATTCAGTGTTTGTATCTAAACCACACTAATCTGCGCGCATATTATATTGATAATTATATAATTCTCCTAAAATACCATATAGCTAACTACAAAATTACTTTTGAATTTTTCTACCTATCCAAATTAAGGATTAATTTGGACAGTTTTCATTTAGGGTTTTCTAAAGAAAAACTGAGCAATCCAAATTAATGAGTAATTTGGATAGTTCGTGTTTGACCAATGAGAATGCAAGAAAAACAATAGAAGTAAGAATTCAACCAATAGCGCGGCGCGTAGCATTCATTCACACCTGATTTTGTGGAGAAAAAATGGCGGAATGTTTTGGACTGCAAATTTGCTTTTTACACCTACTTACTTAAAGTTTTCTGGTTTATAGCGTTATCGAATGAGGTGAGGAAAGTATTTATTATATTTTTGTGTAGTTTTTCTGAAAAAATGACCCATTTTGAGAGAGTTTTTGAAGCCAGTTGAAATTCAGTTGGCTTTCGCGAGTATCGGCCTCGCTGCTTGCATGAAAACACTTTCTGAATGAAATTGGTAAATGAAAATGTTCAGAAAAAGTTAATCATCCAATAAAATGTATTTCATGGACCTTACAGTGTATATTTTTATTTTCAATAAGATGTTTTTTGCATTCAAAAACTCATCATGAATAATGTACTTCGTTGTGTACAAGTTGTCTTGCTTGGTTTGCAAAGAAGCTAGATGAATCGTACCGAAAATGTTGGCCAGTTATATAATTAATAATTAATAGGACTCTACGCCTGTCCAATTTGAAAATAATTGAACTCAAAAAATTCCTCTGACTGCCAAATTGGACTCGGCCTACGGCCTCGTCCAATTTTGGCAGTCCTCGGAATTTTTTTCGTCCAATTATTTTCAAATTGGACAGCGTGGAGTCCTATTACATATACTAATCATGAAACCAATGCGCCTAAATCCCTATGTAAACCAATTTATGAGCTTAAACGCTGAGAATCATGCCACATTAATTCGGCTGCCGAAGATTTTGATAAGGGCGCACGCGAAATCTCACTATCCTGATTATACTCTCTTGGTTAAAAACACAGGGCTGAAAACGTGCGTTTACAAATGTATACATGCATGGGGTCATTGTGTTAATTAACAATTAGACCTCGAGGCCGAATGGACTACGAGTCAATAGCCCATGAGGCCGTAGGCCGAATGGGCTATTCAAACTCGTAGTCCATGAGGCCGAGAGGTCTAATTGTTTTAGTATTCACCAACATATTGGGCCAAAGGTGAATGAGACTAAACAAAACAAAGAGAGAAAAATGTTTTATTGATATTATTACTCGCGCTTCCTCTCAACTCGGGCTATCACCAATAGCCCGAGGTTAGGGAGCCAATCAGAATGCAGGATTTGTAATAGCCCTTATGTTGGCGAATACTAATGCACAATAGACTGGCAATAGAATCATTCCATATTCATCTTGGTATGATTTAAGTAATGACCTACTTTAACTAGCCATTGCGTAATTACTTGCTCTTTGCATCTTTTCAAGGCACGAGAAATGATTGTTGAAGTTCGGGAAGCTTTCAAGCAAAACGTGAATGCAATTCAATGGATGGATCAGCTTACAAAACTGGCAGTATCGGCAAAGGTTTGTAGTTACAGGGGTCTTTAACTTCTGGTAGAAATAAGTTGTACTCACGTGTTAGTCATTCAATTAATCGTCGGCCATGCGCCACACTTTACTACATACATGCAGGATAAGGGGTTTTGCTAGGTAGATTTACAGGAAATAGAAATGGAAATGGGGGTACTGCTGCTCGGTGAGAGCTAGCACGATTATAGATAAGCGGACCTTTGGCTTCTACAGGGGGTGCACGTGCACCCAGCAGTACACCCCCTTGGATTCGGCCCTGGCATGGTACGCATTTTGTACTGAACTCGAACTGCAAACACGCCATCACAGTCAAATTGATAGTTTCGTTACTTGAGAGTCATTTTCCAAAACAAATTTCACCCATTACCTCGAAGCACACTGATTTAAGTAGTTGATTTCCATTCTCCCTTTTCAATACCCATTGGAGCTGATAACAGTGAATGTTTTCCCTCCAGGCTGATGCAATGAGTGATCAAGTGGGATTCCCTGATTACCTCATCAAGAAAAAGAAATTTATTGAAAAGTTTAAGAAATACAAGGACGTAAGTATTTATAAGAAAGCACAGACTCCTCAAAAAGTATTATTTATCTGATTCAAGGTCCTGCTTTTTTCAGTTTTTTTCTCAAGGTCCTGCTTTTTTTAAAATTCTAACTGTATGAACGTCATCATTTATTAAGAGTATTCGGTATACACCCTATATTTAGTAATGGTTCAGTGCTCCGAGGTGGTTTAATTTCTGCGTATTGTACTGATTCCAAGACCGCAATTCGCTGTGGTTCATATAATTAGGGCAACTCTAGGCAGGCCACTGCGTACAGAGAGTTATGTTGGAGCATCCTGCTGTGTGGAATTTTCAAGAATTTATCACATGAACCAAATTGATATGCAATTCGAACTAATTGGATACGTATAATTTACCCAGTACACAATGTTTGAAACTGCTGCATGCGAAGGTACTTAATTTTCTTCCGTTCACAGGTTATAATAAAAAATAACACACTATTTGATAACCGAATGGCGATACTCAAAATGGCACATCAAAGAATGCTGAAGAAACTGCGCAAATCCGTTGATAAGGAAGAGTAAGTCCATTTTTACATAGGATGAAAAAAATACACTTTATTCATGAGATAGACGTCTCATCTACGCTGTTTTTTCAGATATTTAATCCAAGCTTTCGGGTTCCAGACCCATCATCAGGGAAAGATGTTACAAACGTTCTTCGATCTACATGAATCAAATGATCCCTACGCACAAACATATACTTGATACACTTTGTCAACTTGTACATTATAGCTAAATGTAATTGGTTTTATTGTATCTTGCAGATGGCCTTTGGACCCACAAACTATTAATGCTATGTACAGTTTCAACGAAAATGAAATGAGTAAGTATCCACGAGTTATCCTAAGAATAGGCGGTTCTGTATCCACGAATCTGTCTCGAGATTCATTAATGAGCATGACTATTGAAGCTTCGTAGGACAAGCGGCCTGTGAATAATATAAAGAAGTACAATCTCATGTTGTGTACTTGTTTTTTTCAGTTATCCCAGCAGCAATACTACAGCCACCATTCTTTTACCCACACGGAGCACCAAGGTAAGTCTATAAAATAAATATAATAAATCTCTTTTATTTAAGTGCCTAGTCGTTCTAGCGCTTTCGCACTAATTGGGGGCACTATCCACTCACACACACTACCACTACATTGACTGTTTTAAGCATACAACTCTCAGCTCACATGTTGATTTTTACGGAGGGAGGAAAACCGGAGAACCCGGAGAAAAACCCTCGTGGCAAGGGAGAGAACAACACATCTAACAAACTCTACTCACATGTGGCATCCGCAGGGCTCGAACCAGTGACCCGACCCGTTGGACCACAGCGGTGAGAGGCGAACGTTTTACCGCTACGCCACCCATGCCACCCATAACATGTCACTCATGACACACAAATGGCAAAAACAAACCATACCACCGAAGAGAAAATCTCCTGTTCGTAAATTTGGAACTTGGTCGCTGTGTTCTTAACTACATGGGCTACAAAAGATTTACATAACCTTGCCAGCCGTCCATCCCAATGCATCAGTGACTCAACATAATATATTCACATCATTAAAACCTAGATAAAGTGGGGGTAGCCACGACAAATTCCTCGATCTGTGTACACAAATGATTCATTTCGACGAATCCACGATAGGAAACAAAGATACTGAAGCGGTAATTGCAGGTCTACGCTTCACCAACACTCTCTGCCAATTGTAAGTCTGTCAAAGTGTTTTTCTCTGTCGATAATAAGGGTTTTCTTTTCAATTACAGCGCCCTTTCGTTTGGTGCCATTGGATCAATTCTTGGACATGAAATGACGCACGGTTTTGATAATACCGGTAAGTTGCATAGAAGCATTAGATTCATCACTGCGCAGTGGAAAATCATGAGAGGAAAATCATGGCACATATTGATCTATTAATTTTACGTTTCCTGCGTTTTAATTTTTTGTCTGCCATTGTGGTCGTCATTAATTAGGGTCTGAAGTCTATGTTACATTCGATAATCGAAATCGTTAACGAAAGACAATTTGTGCGAGCGCATCGAAAAATATTGTTACCCCTCGTCGCATGACCACAACCTTCCCCCCCCCCCCCCTTCCATCACTCCAATCACTGCTGTTTTCGTTATTTGATGATCCACTTTCTGTGTCCTATAGAACTTATTCACACACTTTTTTGATAAAGCAAACAGATTTCTTCACTGACCTCTTCTATATAATGGTAATTCTAGGAAGAAAATTCAACAAAAAGGGAGAGCTGACAGCGCAATGGTGGTCAGACGGCTCACTGAAGGAATTTAACGTTAAGGCTCAATGTATTGAAAAACAATATTCAAACTACAAAGTGGCAGGAAAATGGCAAGTAAGTAACCATGTCTAGGCGTTTTGGCCGGACACTTTACTTTGGCGTCCCGACTAAAAATATTCAAATATAAATAGTTTGGGGGATAAGCAGCATCCATTTAAAATATCTAAGACTTCCGTCCTTCAGGCCTCATGATCACTGAATGACCTGAATGTAATATACAATTACAAACAAGGTAAAATCAGGGTGCCAGTGTACAAATGCTCTCTTTTGTTCTTCATTAGATCAACGGTAAACTCACCCTGGGTGAAAACATCGCAGACAATGGTGGATTTAAGTCATCATACAAGGTATGTGCGCATATCGATCCTATGCAACAACGTCACTTGCGTATCGGATATATGCTTAGTTTCTGATTGGTCGACCTGACAAGACTTGATCACGTCGACCAATCAGCTCCTAGTATGCATAGAAAACTAAAATAACCGTAAATGTTATTTTAAAAAAACTAAATGTTTACTGTAGGCGTATCGTAACTGGTTAAAGAAGAAAGGCAACGAAACGTGGCGACTTCCAGGACTTGACCTTACCAATGAACAGTTATTTTACGTTGGATTTGGTCAGGTATATACTTCATAAAATATTCTATATACAGTGTCCATTCCATATATACGACATATAACCTTGCAGAACTAATTACCAATGTTTAGAACCCTAACTTCCAATATACCCTACAGAACCCTGTGATGTTGTCTATGCGATGTTGTCTATGTGTATGGGCGTGTCATGCAGTGCTAAGAAAACATTCAGGGTTCGTTTGTTAGAAGGTGGGTTCAATAGTGTTAACCCAGGGTTAAAATAGGTTTTCTTTAGACTTAACCTTGGGCTGACGCTAACCCGCTTTTGAGCAACCAGACCCAAAATTCCTGTCGTGACCGTGCCGTTTTCCCAATCATGCGAAAACTGCCCTAAAGGGTAAAAAATATGGTTACCTTAAATTAACATTCTACTCATCCATTAATATTCTATTATATGATATTTTACAGGCTTATTGTAGTAATAGTAGACCAACAGAACAGTACCTTGCAACACTCAATGATCATCACTCTGAAGAAAAATTCAGGTTTGTACTCAGCATGCTGACAATGAATGACCTATGAACATACATCACACACATATATAGTTAGTTTGAAAGTTGCTTGCTCCGCGTATTGCCAAGGAAGACCAGACTTTGTAAAAGCCTACGAAAAAACGGCACGCACATGTGTACTTCCGGGAATAAGTCGATCGCTTACTTTAGATAAGGCCAGTTAAGAATGAATAGCGTTTGGGTTTCCTGTGGTGGACTACCCGGCGATCATGAATTAATCTTCCACCTCGAGTGACGCCCTGTTGCATATCCTGTTGTTGCTAGTTGTTGTTGTTGTTGTTTTGGGTGTTTTTAACAGAGGTTAGCATAAAGACCTGAGCACACAATTATGCAACTTTTTTTTGCAACATTGCGCTCAACACAGTTGCACCGTGGGAGGTGCAACTGTCTGTGCATGTTGACGCAAAAAAGAGCCTGAAGAAAAGTACGTTGAATCGTGTCAGTCAAGGCCTTAAGTTTACTCATGTGTTATATCTAACCTTTGTACCAACAGAGTAATTGGAACCTTATCCAACTCATACGAGTTTGCCAAGGCCTTCAATTGCAAAGCCGACAGCAAAATGAATCCCAGCCATAAATGTTCAGTTTGGTGTAACGATGGCATACTAATTGAATAGATCACCTTTTGGAACAATGTCATTTCACTTATTTTATTAAAACCTCATTTTGCTTTTTATCATTTAAAACACCAGTCGACCTCGATGTCCTGGTAGATAATCACGTGATTTTCACTTGATCGCGTGATTGGTCACTTGCAGGAATCTATTTGTTGTGTCTACAGCGACCTCTTAGTCGCGTGTTGTTTGTCAGTTCGCCCGATGTAGGTTAATGTGCGGATTTCGTATGAGTGCAAGAAACCCACGTTACGGAAATGCAGTTGGATTACGATACGGGAAGTACGACCAGTGAGACACAAGTTGCGGTTACAGTACACATGTGCAGTTATGTTTCTCGCTTTTACGAAATTCGCTCTAAAATATCGTCCATGAAATTAAGGTTGAAAGACCATTGTGAATTAAGACGCGTTATATGCTGTGCATAATATAGAGAACATCAACATTTGATGACATCTAGGCCTGGAGCCTGCATTGTGCAGTAGGTCCATTGTTGCACACTTTCCTGGGTAACGTAGTAGCTAGCTACGCTCCAGATAACCAATTGAAACTTCGCATGGTCACGTGACAGCGGCCATGTTAGATGGCAGGACTAATAAAATCATTTACAATAATTTACAATTTTACAATTATTGCAAAAAAAATGCACTAAACAATCAGGGAAAAGAGATTTTTCCCATCATCCAATATGGCCAACTTCACGTAATCGCGTAATATATAAAAGCTGATAGCCACTGTCACGTGATCATGTAAATGCTGATAGTAAGTGACTAGGAAACGGTCTAATAATTGCTTGCTAACAATAGACGTCATATCCTGTCTCGTGCGGAATTTTTACCAGCTGAATTACAAGTTTACAAAAGGACTCTTTCTGGATGAGAGCTTTTGTCCCCCAGTCAAACCGGTTTTGCCATTCAGTCAAGACAAAAATAATGAGATTCAACAGCTGATTGATAGCAAGCAATTTCAAACTATCGGGGCTTGAATGAAGTTGCAATTGTTAGCTTTGTAAGCAAAAGTTATGTAACTTGAATTGGCCAGATTACAGCAACGAGAAGGGAAGTCGTGAAAATGTAAAATTTCCTTTATACCAGAATAAAACGACAAAAACAGTGAAGAGTTGGCTGTCTTAAATTGTTGCGTGAGGGTAGTTAAGATCTTGAATTGAAGTAGTCAATTTGTATACATTGTATGTACAGTTTCGTGTTTATAAACGGAAAGCCATTATGATGTCAGCGCAATTAGGCGTGTCGACCATCACATTTTAAGCACCGGAAATCCACTTGAATCTATTGCCACAAAAATAAATACCTCGACAATCAGAGCAAAATTCTTTTTTTTAATGCCCTATAATACTTTAATGCAATTATCCAGAAACCTTGCGTAGATCTCTCTCGTGAAACATGGGTACAGGTGATTATGGAGGTCACAAGACGTTACAAGGTGTGAAAGCTGGGGGGTAATAACCGCAGGGCCATATAAGTCGACACATTAGTAAGAGTCAGCTGAGTTAGGGTCACCATGTGACTAAGAGGAGGGAGCCCAACCAGATTTGAGAAAAAACTTAGTGACCAAGCTGGGTCATATAATGGTAGGAAATAATTCATCTTAAATTCAGGAAAATAATCTAGCTAATATACTGTGTAGGTTTGCATGAACACTAGCTTGATAGGGTTTTTTACTCCACTTGGCATGAATTGTTTTTATTTAATATGAAATCTTATGAAAATCTAACAAACGTATGAAAACTTAAAACGGGGTAAATAAAGTCTGACATAGTTTAAGATAAACAAGCGGAAGAATCGAGCTATCATGAGGCGGAAATATTTGCATGGAATCATCAGATTTGCCTTTGGTAAAATAAAAAACCATGTCGTAACGTAAAACTGTATACGTAAAATGTTTTGAAATACCCTAAATGTGGGCAGACAATCGTGGGAGTCCGTAGGTTGTGGGTATCGCACTACGACAGTGGTGCCAGCTGAAGACGCAAGTCCGCCATCTTGGCTAGGAACAAATCGGCACTCGTCAGCCGGTGTAGGGAGATGTGCTGTTAGAAACCAGTAAAATCCTTGAAATAATAAAGATTAACTTAGTAACACAAAGATAATAATAGATTCGGATTAAGTTATTTTTGGTGATCAGGTTCAGTATTTTAAAGTTATTTTTAATGTTTTGTTGATAGGGCTTGTTACCACCTGATTTTCAGAAGCCATATTTGCTCTGATGATGATCTTTAGTAACCATTAAAACCAGTGTGTTGGATAGAAAATGAAATAAAAAGCGAGGATTAAAACTCGATACAAGGGAGAAAGAAAAGAACACGAAAACGAGAGAAAGAAAAGAAAAAACAAAAATTAACAAGATATGAAGACCCCAAGCAATGAGAATCAGTGCTTTCTTGTATGAAAACAAAACTGAGCTAAAAATTGGATTATTATTGTTATTAATGTTATATCAGCACTTTACAACGTATACATTATTGCCTGTTCATTTGCAGTCCACCTCTACAAATATTTACGTCACGATTTTGCTGCATCATTTCCGGTTCGAATTTCAAATCACGAGAAACCATCTCTCTAAAAAGGTTATAATTATCGACTTTCCACTTATGCCAAAGATTTACAGTTTCCTTAGTTCTATCAAATCCGTCAGCTTTTTAGATTTTCATGTTATTTTTAGGTCAGATTCTTTCGATATTGAATTATGACGTCATAAAGTGCTACTTTAGACGTAGGGTAGGTGTTGCGACACGTCTCCCTTTATGTTTCTCGAGAGACTCATTTCAGCAGACTTTTCCTCTCTCCTATAGTGAACAATAAGTACCTTTTTTTCCTGTTTTTAAGCATGACCTTATAGTATTACATGATGCAGTGAGGAAATTGCTCAGATTATGAAACTGTACATGATCATGACCGAGAATTCCAGCGCCTAGTTGACTGTAACAAGTTTGACCTGTAGGCGGTGATGATCACAAATTATCCCACAGAATATCTAGTAAAGCTGGATTTCGGCATTCCAGAGGCGCCTATATCGAAGCAGTAATTGACAGCTTACTTTTCCAAAGTTCATTTTCAGATATTCAAAAATAAACACATTAGATTATTGAACTTTGATACACTGTTGCTAGCACATCTTACTCTAAATCCTTATAGGGCTACAGACTAGCCTCTGACATATGATGCGTGATCTTCATATACAGTAAATTATAGCATATCGCTGTCACAAAGTGTTTCAGATATTTTGACCAATCAGATACTTCGATGATTGCACGTGATTATCACTAGCCAATCATATTGCTAGCTAGGCCATTATGGATGATGACTTCCGTGTTGTTCATAAATCGGCCAGTGCCTAGTGTAGAGTTATGAACGTCTTACATGTATTGTGGTAAACCGAGTTTGATCCCATATTGAACCATCAAGGCTTTTAGATCCATCCAAGTCGATAAGCCATGGATACAGCCGATGTTATATACTCTGGAATCTTGAAGAAATCGCCTCCAGAACGAAGACTGATGCGAACGGTAGGTATTTTAGATGCATGCATAATTTGGGGGCAGCCGCCTGTAGTTTCAGCTTGGAAAAATATCAAAATGTTGAACTTTATTGAATTTGGCTTTGTGGACTAACCATCTGGATACAATTTCATATCTTTATTCTAAATCAAACCAGAATTAGAATGTTTTCTAGAAGTTATATAGTTTACTTCCGTTGCGAAATCTGTACGTACATTCCTCCACATGATGGCAGCTAGTACGCTCAATCAAATAGCGCAATAAACTTAGGGGAATTTATAGCTATTTTCCGCTTTTTTAAAAGTTACTTCTATTTTTCTTATATACTGTTCATAGCTGTAACACTTTTGGTATCACTCTGTGATGGATTTGTTGATCTGATTTGTTTGTCTAAGCTATGAAAAAAATTGTCTTTGGTTCTGTTTACATTTTTGCTCCTTTGCGCTGGATTGCCAAATCTGGATCAAGTTTGACAATTTTCTTGGCATTCTTAGTTACTATATTGTAGATTTTGTTTTCATAGTTATGTTAGATTGAGTAAATATAAAAAAAAGAAGTAAATTGGTCAGTTATTTTGGTTTTCTCCTCGCGGATCCCTAACATATTGCGACGTGCAGGGCTCCAGTTACCAATTCAAATCCAGTGGATAGACACTAAAGCTGCAAAAGTGGCTATTCAAATAGTAAAATCGTGAATTTGTGGTTTTGCTGCTATTCTAGAGATATTATACTGCTAGACTTCCGACTACCAAACATGCTGTGTTTGTGAAAATAGCATTTGTTTCGTTTTTTCCTTGTTATTTAGCTAAATGAAAGAGCTGATTTCCTTATTGTTTCTAATTTTTTTTTTAATTTAATATTTTGAATCTAAAAATCAGTATTCAAATAGAACTTGAATTTGTATTTCAACTACAAAACTCTGACGTTATGCTCCTGAGTGATAGAACTTGCACATGGAATTGGACTATCAAATAAAGGTCTTCCTGTTTTGGAATTACAGACTTTCACTTTCAAGAACTTCCTCATATTTAATTTGTTTACCGTCCTGACAGCTATTTGAAGGTAGACAAGAGTACTCCTAAGTACTCATATTTCATCTAAAGTTATCGAGATGTGCAAGTAATTCTGTGAATAATATTATCATATAGAAAGCAATTGATTAGCTATGGAAAATTGCCATGACATTGCTATTATAGATCATGTACACATATTTCCAAATTACTTATAATGAAATCACATAGCAAATTGTGGCTGCAGAGTATTTGACCTCAAACAAAAATCAATAAGTACATATAGTCTTTCAATTTTTGTAATATTCTGGCAATTCAATGGTTAATTTTGGCACAGTCATTATGATATTCTATTATCATGCAAATTAACACTTTCTCTCATGTATTGTTTGATTGTTCTCCGTAGTGGCACAAAAGATTTTTTGTTCTGAAGTCCAACAAGACGTTAACCTATTACCCAAGTGAGAAAGACAGAAAGGCAGTCAAAGAACCTATAGACTTGAATTTGTGCCAGAGTATTGAAGCCAACCTTCATCACAACAATAAAAACTTTAAACATGTATTCAGTATCAACACCACAAAAAGGGTTTATTATTTGGTAGCTGATACCAAGGAGGATATGAACAACTGGGTCAAGCACTTGTGCAAAGTGTGTGGATTTGAAAGGCAAGGCTCACCAGGTAAGGAGCCAAGATTGAAGACCCGCCGGTGAAAATGGCTTAAATGACATTTCTGATAATTTTTCATGTATTTTAATGGACTAAAATGATTCCATAAAAAAGTTAATGCTTTAACATCAAAAAAAGCCACTTAAGTCACATAAGCCATTTTCATTGTAAGCCCTTCAATTGCAAGTAAAAAAAACTGTACGATTTAATGATAAATTCTGATGCATTGTATGAAATAGATTATTATATTGCCCTCAGATGATATCTATTATGAAAACTGAAATACATGTAATGCAAGCCAAACTTGTAGTAATATTGTCAGAGAAGAACAATTTATAAAGAAGTGCCAAAAATGGAACTGTATAAGACTAAAACTTACTCCATATGCCCCTCCACTCATGTAATATTCTTGCCATAATATTGTGGAATTCAACTTTGGAGTGCTAGCTACACGTAGGTGATTCAAATGATATACTTTAAAAAATGCTGTTGGCAATGTACAACAGAACCTGTAAAACTTACCAAAGCTGTCAAACCAAATAAAAACTGACAGATTCAGATGCTGCTCTTTTCCCAAATGTAATTCAGAAATTAGTAGGTTTGGCAATGAGTGTAGCTGAATGTGGAATAGACTTTAGCACAGTTGAATGTACTCGACTACTATTTTCTTGCTTCAGATTTCATACAAAACAGATCTACAGCCAAATCATCACCAAAAGCAATCAAGTCTCCACAGCAACAAACTGCAACATTACCTAGTCCAATGACACCATCACCACCACCACTTTGCCCTCTGTCTCAATCTATGCCATTACTGAATTCATCAGTTAAACCCAGATCAATCAGTGACCCCCCTGAACATGATGTCATGATGAAGAGGGCAGAACAGCAATATGTTGCAAGTACTTTAGATCGCCGTAAGTCAACAGAAGTTACTCCACAATTGGGAAGACCACATATGACTTTGCCTGTAAGAAGTCCAGATTTAAGTCAAGTTCCAGAGTATTATGACTCAGTTCCACCTCCTCAAACAACAAGCTCACAAGAAGTAGATGGGGGTTATGCCTCTCTTAGACAAGGGGGAAGGACACCTTTGGATCTGAGTAGAAGTCTACATCCCCATACCCCAGAGAATTATGATGTTGTACCAAGACCACGTCCTGTTTCTCAAGATATGTATGATATAGTGCCACCCCCTCGTCCAGCATCAGAATGTAATGATGAAATCTATGACACACCACCTATTAGAGGCAGTGAAGGGGCAAATAATTATGATGTAGTACCTCCACCCCGGCCATCCAGTCAAAATGGTCAATGTTATGATTATTTGCCACAGCACAATCGCTACAGCTATAACCCAGAAGAAACTTATGACGTAGTGCCTTGCAGACATAGTAATCAAGAAGAAGAGTATGATTTTCCACCAAATAGAGATGATGTCTATGATACTGTGCCTCCTCCAAGGCCACAAAAGAACTTTAATGATTCTGATTATTATGATACACTGCCATCTCCAGTGTCTTCTGATGATTTATATGACATTCCACCAAATTTACAACCCCCTGCAAGACCACCTAAATCAAGTGCAACTACCAATCCAAATGATCATTATGATATCGTTCCTGTTCCAAGTGGTAAAACATCTAGACAAGAGAGCTTTGAAACAGAAAACAGAGACTCAGGGTCTTTCACAGATGATATTTATACTGCCCCCCCTACAAGAACAGGTGATGATATCTATGACATTCCACCAAGGTCTGCTGATTCTGAGATTTATGATGAAATTCCAAGACGGTACAGTAGTGAAGAATATTATGATACACCTCCAGCTCTAACTGACCAGGGTAAGATACATGTGTAATGAAAATATATTTTTGACAACCATCTGTTTTATTTTGCACAACTGCAAAAAAAATATGACTTATTAACAGTAGAATCCCAATTTCTTAAACCCCAAAGGGGGAAAAATGATTTGAGAAATCAGGAGTTCAAGAAATCAAAGTTGCCATTAAATGATGCTGAACTGCTGAAATATTGTGCTATCAAGGGCAATTATGCAAACATTTGTTTGACAGACATGGGAGCTGAGAAATGGTTCAAGTTAGTGGGAGTTTCAAATAATCAAGGGTTCTAGAAATCGAGGGTAAAATTACTGTGTAGCAAATCCAAGAGAAAAATACAACTGGTTTGAATTATTGGGAGGTTTGAGAAACCAAGGGCTTGAGAAATCTGGACTTGACTGTAATTTTTCACCTATTTCTATGACTTTGTTGTGGGCCAATTAATTGCTTTTCCAATTCCTATTAATAATTATACCCATTGTTCTAGAGAGAGATCTAGAATAGGTGGCCCTAAATATGACCCATCCAGCACTTGTCAATCACTTTAAGCTGCATGAAGAGTATACATTAGTAAGCTCTATTTGCATGATACTGTAATTTGCCAACAAAAGGAGCTGGCATTTGTGGCATCAATAAACTATGAAAACACAAGCTGCCAGCATTTCTGGAAAGCTCTGTTTATGGACCAACAGCTGACAGAGAGTTAACTTAAGGCTTGAATTGCTGTTTATTGTATTCAGTCATGTAGGTGTATATCTCCAAATTACATATTGGTTTACTTGCTAGTTCCAATTTACATTTTTGTCATTTTTCACAGGTTCTGTTGTCCCACCATCAGTTGATAGGTCTAACAAGCCACCTCCCGTTAATCGCGGCATAAAACCAGCGGATCACAATTACACAAACCTTGCTCCACCAGTTGATAGAAAATCCAAACCTCCTCTTACAAACCGCACAGAAAATCACAGTTATGAAAACATGCGTACTCCTGCAAGCACTGTCAGAGGAACATTATTAAAGAGTCAATCATTACCAGAGACTGAAACTAGTGTACTATTAAGAAATTGCCAGCAAACAGACTATTGTGATATGCAACCCTATAGATCAGAAGACACAAGATGTTACAGTTTCTCAAGAGATCTCAAGGATGTTAATTATGAAGAAATGGAAACACAGATATTCAAAAGGGAGTCAGGTGTGCATAGCAATTCATCATCATCTGAAGATGGGGACACAGAGGATTGTTACATGACAATGGGACCCCCAGAGCAAACAGTAAGCGCAGTACATGTTAGACATCTAATTGATTAATAAACTGGATGGGTATTTAAAGAAGGAATTAATATTAGTAAGTCCAGTTCTGAGATATGCTTCACCTGTCACATACAAAAGAATTAGAATGAGACTATGTGCATAAAGCTAAAAAACTTGACAAGTGACCAAGCTTTGTGCACATAATCTTGTTTTGTTTCTTTTGTATGTGGCAAGGAAGTACATCTTGGGTGTTGGCCATTACAGATGAAAATTTTACTCTTCCTTATGGCCCTTAAGCATATACTCTTTGTCACTGATAACAATAATACTAATCTTTACTGATGTATAACATAGTATTGTCATGTATTAACCCATTACTAATAAAAAAACTAATAATAAATGACTAAATGCTAATGATTTGTAGGGCCATACACCTGCAATGAGCCTGCTTAGAAGATGAATGGTTTTTTTTTTTCATTTTCTTGTATTCAGGCTCATCAGCAGAGAAAAGCTGCTCTTCAGTACTGTGAAGTCCAGATCATTGATGGTCAAGCCAAATGCCCAATCCCAGCACCACGTCGAAATGCAGAATCACATTACACTACCATCAATGAAGAGTCAACACAAGCTTTCTTACAAACTTGTCGGCAGCAAGAAACATCACGAAATTAGACAGAAAACTAATAGATTTGTCAATAATGTAATTTTAATGAATTGTAGACTTATAAAACATAAAATATATAAGTTGACACTGACCTAAAAAAATTAGGTCAGTGTCAACTTCTTATATATTTTACATTTTATAAGGATGCCTGACAGCAACGCAAGTATTTTTAAATTGTATACTAAGTATAGTCTTGCAAGGTGTTAATGTGTGTGGTATTCATACACAGATTTTGGGACGTCTTATATGTACATAATATAACTATTTTTGACAGATTTTGGTACATTTTGATGACAGAAATATAATGTACATCCCAAAAAAGTTTTTTTAAGATTCCTGTACTTAGTCAGGTTAAAATGATAATTAAGAATAATAATTTCAATAAGTGTATTTTTAAAGGTACTTAATTTTTACCAGACAAGAAAGAAATGTTCTTTAGATGATAAAGTTGATGATATTAACTAGAATTTTGTAGACTTGCCTATAAATAGTATCTCAGAGAAATATCATTTCATGATTGATTATTGAAGACTAAGAATGATTTTACTTAAAGCACAATTTTAGTTCAGTAAAGTTTAGTATTGCCTTCAAGATTTTAGTCAGCTTCTATAATACAAGTTTATGAATGTCATAATCTACCTTTAATTTGAATGATGGGCAAATATTGTCCTTCTCACACTATCAACCATGCAGCTTTCTATCAAAAATTTCTCATCAAATTGAGAAACACTGCTCACAGTAGACCAGAAATGATGCAATATCTCATTATTAGACTAAAAAGGCACTTTATTTCCAGTGTACTTTTCATTTTTACTGTTTGACTAAAAAACTATAGATTACGTTTAACAATTACAATTTTGTTAATTGTGGAAACTAAATCTCTGGAATTGACGTAACTAATATGTTCCATTTAGTTAACCATTTCCTTATAGTTTTCTAATACTTCTATTCGATTGAGCTGAGTCCTTTCCTAAGATATAGTTAATAGACAAGCCAAAGCCTTGATTTTAGTGATTACCTTATGTTTTATTCATTATACAATAAATTAGTTTCGCTGGACAATATTGAAGAAGTTTCCATGAAAATAGCCTGCATGACAGACTCTGAGAGGAGGAGAAAGGGGAGAATGGGATGGACATGGTCCTCCCTTTCCCCTCCTACCTGCCTGCCACTCAGAGCCAGCCAACACTCTTTTTCTGTGGAGGTATTGAATGTTTGATAGGAAAGTCCATTGATACCGCTTTAGCCCAACTTGAACAAAATCATCTGAAATGGCACATGAATAAGCAATTTTCATAGGCACTGCTTCAATTTGTCAACAAAGCAGCTACATGTACATGTTGATAGTAGTTATCTCCCCAGACACTCTCTCTCCAAGTGAGATTTCCAGTTGATATTTAGGCATATGAGTATTAGGGAGGTGTGAAGCATTTTTGCGGGTGTGAAATTTAATTTTCAGTTTTACATTTCTTGTATGAATTTTGGGGGTTGCAAATTTTATTCTTTTTGATTTTATGGGCGCTGGGCTTTTTTATCATTTTAACTTCTTTAACACTTCCCATCGCCCAGATGGCTAATTAAACATTATGGACGGAGAGCCTGGCCACCCCAAATGGCCTCAAAAATGCATACTTTACAATGTATCTGTAATATAGAAATATGGTGTAATATAAAAGAATCGGCATTACAGATTTTTTGTTTCATAAAATCGTTATTTATCAATTAGACAACAGAAAGCCGCGCGCCCATGGCGTTATAGACGCACGAGAGAAAATATAAAGAACGATTAACAAACGTAAGAGTGGCACGAGGCGTAGCCGAGTGCGACTCTAGTTTGTTAAGAGTTCTTTATATTTTCTCAAGTGCGTCTATAACGCAATGGGCAAGCGGCTTTCTGTTGTCTAATTGATTTATAACAGAGCCTAGAACGTTAGAAACGGAGCCGTGCAGCCCATGGGGAAATAGTTCATAGACTTTTCAACCAATCAGAGCGCGCGTTATATGTGTCGCCATCTTAAAAACGAACGATTTGAAAAAGATGATGACGAAGATAGTGCGCGCGCCGTGCAGCCCATGGGCAAATAGATGATAGCTTTCTGGCCAAACAGAGCGCGCGTAAGATTGTAGCTATGTTATAATTTGCGTTATCATATAACCCGTATTGCTCTTTAGAAAACCATTGAGAAGTCACGTGATGGGGTTGATGTGAGCCGTAACAACCCGTACGGACCAACCTAAAATGCGCACGAACCTACCACTTCAGTTTTGGCAAAAAAACATATTATATTTTTTTATTATATGGCAGGCCGGTCCGAAGGAAAAAGGAAAAATCTGATTGGTTTTCGGAAAGTTGGAATCCTGGCACTTTTTTTGCCTTTCTTTGTTATTAATCTCGATTTGTTTCTATTATAAAGCTAACAGTTACGGTGGCCGAGAAGGGACACTCAAAGTCGTAAATCGAAAACCCGAAATTACAAATTCAAAAGTCTGTAAATCGAAAAGTCAAAATGCAAAAGTAGTCCATTGTTGAATCAACAAGCGCCAAAAGACAAACTCACCATTGTTCTGCCTACAAAAAAGGCTGAAATCACTTTGACTTAGAACACTTTCGCTTTGCTCACTTTCGCCTTTCTCACTTTAACTTAGAACACTTTCGCTTTGCTCACTTTGACTTAAAGCACTTTCAATGTTTACTCACTTTGACTTAAGGCACTTTCGCTTTCTTCACTTTGACTTGGAACACTTTCGCTTTGCTCACTTTGACTTAAAGCACTTTCGATTTGCTCATTTTGAATTGAAGCACTTTCGCTTTGCTCACTTTGACTTGAAGCACTTTCGCTTTGCTCACTTTGACTTGAAGCACTTTCGATTTGCTCACTTTGACTTGAAGCACTTTCGCTTTGCTTACTTTGACTTGAAGCACTTTCGCTTTGTTCACTTTGACCTGGAACACTTTCGATTTGCTCACTTTGACTTTCTTCTAGCGGCCGAGAAGGGTCAAAAGAATACCGCCGCCAGGCGTTCCTCGGGCTCGGAGACCCAGGGCGTCAGGGACGGGAGGGTCACCGAGGACGGGTGGGCGTGGGCGTTCCTGGTTTTGAGACAGGAATCCCGAAAATAATAAGTAATGAATTCCCGCTCTATCAGATATCCAACATGGAGATTAACGATGAATTCTGGCAGGAGTTGAATCTCCTGCAAGATGATATCCCCAAGCTTTTTAAGGAATACAAGGTAATATCAAAGCAGATGAGAATATTGAATGAGAGATTTGCATAGTACTCATGCATTTAGGAATTTTTTTGTAGATAAACAGTATAAGAACGTTTGTGAGCTTAACAAGTGAAGAACTGAAAGAACTAGGAGTTAGGCATAATTCGGACAAAATAAAAATACTTGGAAAGATTTTATGCTTTTATGATTATTATATTCACCTTGAATAAGTGTCTAGTTGGCTTGTAAATTCACTTTAATGGAGCCGCGTGTATCGGTATCTTTATGCACTTAAAAATTTGTGACCTCCGCCCGTCGTGCACCCTGGAATTCTTGAATTTCCTTGTTTTTGATAATCTTAAGGGGGCAACCCTAATTTTTTTAACTCTTCTTCTTATGCAAAATATTGATTTATGAAAATATGGAATTCTTCGTGGGGTCTCAAAAATGCATGTCCTCAACGGGGGGTATAGAGGGGTGCTGTGGATGGAGTCTATAGCTAATTAAGTTCTTTTTTCATATGAGATTTCAATACATTTTCAATAAAATCAATTTTGCTTAGCTGTAATAATTAATTTGTTGGAATTGCCAAGTCTTTCCATAAAAATTGTGCAAATAAAAGCATGGAACCCTAAATTAAAGTACCTAAGAATTGATGATATCTTTTGGTAATTTATCCAAACAGACAAACAGAAGCAATACATGTCCTTGCATGCACATGCACATGTAAATTCAGAAAGTGGCAGAGGTATGTGAAATTTGGTCATATGTGTCTGCAGTTTATCATACCTACCATAAGTCACTTCATATCATTACAATATTTATCCTCTTATTGCATTGTAATTGAGATATCCTTAATTGACCTTCATATCTTTTGTAATTAGTTACGTTATGCAGGTCTGTTTGATGAGTATTAAAATAAAAATAAATAAATGAAAATATATAAATATTAGTACTAGAATACAAATACTAAAAGTGTGCAACATAAATAGCACTAAATTGTGCAAATTGTATTGTTATCTATTGTTTAATTAATGCTATTTAGTACTAAAGTTTGAAAAGTATTGTACACTTTTAGTTTTAGTACTCTGTCATGTACTAACAGTAAGTTGTGTCTTGCTGACATCAGTTCAATTTTTGATGTATAGGTCAAAAGAAATTACAAGAGCCATCTGGAGCAGGAGGGGGTGAGAAAAAAGGCTTTATCAAATCCAGGAGGAATCCCCTTTGTGAAAGGGGGCCCGCGAGGGTGCTCGGTGTCCCTTTTAGGGTTTGGATTGGTAATTTGGTACCACTTAGGGTGACTATAACATAAACATGATGTCTGCAAACTGAAATTTCTGGGTACAAGATAACAACAAAACAGCTTTTTATAGACCATGTTGTCCTACTAGTTAAACTCATGTAATTGGATGACATTTGGTGCTACAAATAAAATCAAGAAAGCAAATCAAAACGATATACATGTTGATAATTGGTCTCACTGAGGGGTTACATAATTATATTTACCCACTATATCTCAAAATTCGGGTTCCTTTTACTGTCATTTCCAAAACTCCCACCAAGGACTTCCACACCCTTTTATAAGGGAATCATATAGAACCATGCACCATATATATGAGACAGCAATTAGGTGTTTTCATGCCCAGTGTTATCCACAATAATATGCAGTGTCAATACGTTTTGCAAATGCCCAAACACTTGAAACAGTCTGCACAATGTAAGTCATTAAGTCACCGATATTAAAACAAGGCTTCTACAATGATCGTTGGCGTTGTGGCTAGCTAACCACTTTCTCTAAGGTTGAAGAGAAAGTTGTCCCCTGAAAATGACAAGAAGCTCAAAAAATTTCAAAAAAAGATAACCCGTTTCTCATATGACAGGGAACTCGCGCGGGAATCCATTACTTATATATTTTCGGGTTTCCTGTCTCAAAACCAGGAACGCCTAGCGGCGGTATTCTTTTGACCCTTCTCCGGCCGCTAGAAGAAAGTCAAAGTGAGCAAATCGAAAGTGTTCCAGGTCAAAGTAAGCAAAGCGAAAGTGCTTCAATTCCAAATGAGCAAATCGAAAGTGTTCCAGGTCAAAGTGAGCAAAGCGAAAGTGCTTCAAGTCAAAGTGAGCAAAGCGAAAGTGTTCCAAGTCAAAGTGAAGAAAGCGAAAGTGCTTCAATTCAAAATGAGCAAATCGAAAGTGCTTTAAGTCAAAGTGAGCAAAGCGAAAGTGTTCCAAGTCAAAGTGAAGAAAGCGAAAGTGCTTCAATTCAAAATGAGCAAATCGAAAGTGCTTTAAGTCAAAGTGAGCAAAGCGAAAGTGTTCTAAGTTAAAGTGAGAAAGGCGAAAGTGAGCAAAGCGAAAGTGTTCTAAGTCAAAGTGATTTCAGCCTTTTTTGTAGGCAGAACAATGGTGAGTTTGTCTTTTGGCGATTGTTGATTCGATAATGGCTACTATTGCATTTTGACTTTTCGATTTACAGACTTTTTAATTTGTAATTTCGGGTTTTCGATTTACGACTTTGAGTGTCCCTTCTCGGCCACCGTAAACAGTTGACATGAGTGTAAAAAGACAGCCAAAAATCAAATGACCCTTATTTCTTCGAGCAAGCAAACTCACCAAAAGTGCAAAAGATGCTGTTTATACAGCTAAAAAAATTACTTACGGCCCAATTACGTGTTGCCGAGTCGGCAAATTGAAGCAAAAAGAGTAATCTCTCCTTTTTCAAACTATATTCGATTTAAAATCAGCTCAGGAAATTTTTCGTAGTTGTTTTGATTAGTTTGCGAGGAAAAAAGTTTTTCTAAAGTTGTTTTACTTTAGATTTTTGGGTATTTTTCTTTGGAACGGCTCTTTATTTCTTACAGCTTGTGAAACCGGAAGGAAGTCAACTGAACGGAGCCAGTCGTTCTTTTTTGCGTTTGTACGAACCTGCACGGAAAAAAGAAGCACGGAAAAAAGAACGCTGTGGCTATTTGACCGGCAGCCGGTCAATGACCTCGAATATTCCTCTTTGAGCCGCAGTTGAGAAGAGAGAAGATGCTTAACAAAAAACAGTTTTCAAATTTTCCAATATTTCCCCGAAAAAAACATTCGTACACCATCTAGAGTAAACTATCTTTATTTAGAAATGGTAAGCGGTCATAGTTAGCGCTGTAGTGTCCAACTAGCTCTTTTTCTCTAGCCCCGGCTTGTACAGGTCAGAGTAGAACGAGCGACCAAAAGTTCAATCCTGGTCGTTCTGACTCTGGTTCCATTTGCAATTAACTTAATTTGCGCGATTATCAAAATTTGAGATCTTTGAAATACACACGAGTGTAAATTAATTCCAAAACTGTTTTTTTCCCGAGGAAAGTTCATCAAATCAAAAATGAATTGCTTAAAATTTTAAAAACTTACAATTTTGACGAGTCCAGCCAGTCAGCCTTCCATTGTAGTACGATTTCTGAAGTCAAATCTTTAGTAGCAAAATCTGTATTTATCTTTTCTCTTCTGTCCAAATAAGAATAAAACTGCATATATTTCCAGGTTTTCAAATGCCAGCTTGGATTTTTCAAGAGAAAAACTGAGTCTGTTCATTTTATATTGTGAATTTTTGGCAAATCTTGACAGTTTGCTGATGATCGAGTTTAGCAAATGGCGGCTGAATCTGTCTTCGTACCAAAAAGCAGCTTTGGGCTCTTTTCCTTTGTAAAAGATAAAGTCTAGGCTCCTTCACTTGACAACGTTAGACTTCTAAATGGGAAAAAACACTTTCTTTATAATCCACTGAGGTAATAAACACAGATAACTTCAATTTACTGCACTAATTTGTCAGAGCTTCACTTCACTTTGAGCGACCACTTTGAACAATCGCTTTTGTTTGAATGGCGGGAAATTTGGCCACGCGCGCCGTTTGAATGTACAAAACCCCGCCAAAAATGCTAGCGATATATATCGAGTCAGAAAATATTTTTTAACCTATGGATATTTATTTGATTTCTGTTTGGTATTATTAATTTCGCTGCTCTCAGCCAATCAGAATCGAGAAATTTTTTCATGTATATTATTAAATTTATTATATGACAGACCGGTCCGGAAAAAAAAAAGAAAGATCTGATTGGTTCTCCGAGCGATCGGAATTCTGCTGAGTACGGACAAGCATTCCGGACCGGGACTGGCATTTTTTACCTTCCTTGGCCGTTTTCTAGTTGTATCAGCAATTATAAAACAAGTACTAAGATAAAGGGGCTGTTTACATGATACCGGAATGAGTTTCGTTCCGGTACGAGTTCATCCCGGTTCTCATATATGGCTAGATAATTTCCTGAATTCTGATTGGCTATCGCATGCCATATCAGGACCGCTGTCCCGGATGAAAAGAAAAGTTTGTGTTTGGCAATTGTTTTAGCGGGACTTCTCAAAGCCATATATAATAAATAAGTTATTAACCTCGTTTGCTCGCGGTCTGTTTGGGAAAATATCAGACCTCGGTCTTTTTGTACAGACCTCGCTGCGCTCGGTCCGTACTGTCAAGACCTCGGTCTGATATTTTCCCATACAGACCTCGCACTCGGTTAATAACCCTTTGGTATACGTTTACATGATACCAGCACAAACAAGTCGTACCGGCGGAATGAGACTTCCAGTTAGACATACATTACAAAACTCACCGAGCCATCGTACGTAGTAGAGAAAGGGTCTATAAACCTTTCGTTCATTCTCTTCAGTAATAAACTGAAGACTTGTTTTTCCGGCTATCGTTTTCAAGAGCCATGTAGCCGATTTTGTACCAAAGCGATTGTACACATTTGGGAATCTTGGAATGAGTTTAACTTATTTCTCCCTTTTACAGTCCGGTGAAGACCTGCATGACCTTTTTGGCGACGATACCGATCGAGCAAGCAAACTCACAAAAAGTGCAAAAGATTGCTAGTTTACAGCTCCTAAACTGAATTGCTTACTCGGCCCAATTACGACAGCTTGAAGTCGACAAATTGAAGCAAAAAAGAAATGTTCTATCCTTTTTTTCAAACTATTCGATTTAAAATCAGCTCAGTTCAAAGTGAAAAGTGAAAAGTCAGTTTGCTTTATTTTTATCAAATTCAAGAAGCTCAGTATATACTGATTCGATTTGCCGCCGTAGAAAGCGCGGGAAATTTTTGCTGATTGTTTTGATTTGTTTGCGAGAAAAAAAACTTTTTCTAAATATATTTACTTCTGACCGGTTACTTGAGATTTTTGGTATTTTGTTTTGAAATGATTCCCTATTTCTTACGAAGTAATGATATCTTTATTTGACAATTTGTGTTCCTTGCTTGTGAAACCGGAAGTCAACTGAACGGAGCCGGCCATATGGTCAGTCAAAACGGGCGATTTTTTCAGTTTATCGAGCTTAACTTAAAAACTACTTTTTTTTAAATCGGCTGATGAGCCACATAATAATAACTTCTTGACCGAGCTTGTTCGGTCCGGAAAGGAGGATATTTAGTCGAGTTTCTCAGGGGTTTTTTTTGCGTTTGTACGGACGTCGGCTCGGTCCGTACCTGCACGGAAAAAGGAACTCGACATCAACTCGACCAAATATTTTAAATTATATAGTATCCTCTCACACGGGTGAAAAACGCATTGCGCATGCTCGAAAATTCGGCGGGAATTCGTAGACGCGTTCGTGTTTGCTAGTTCGTGTTTAATTTACAACAAATGAAAGTAACGTCGATTCAGCTGTCGTGTAGTATGCAAATTTCTCGTATATTATTTGACCAGAGAAAGAGATCAACTAAAGCAATGTTTTAGGAAAAAAATAAGCACCAACTTGTCACGGACAGCCTTACCGTACCTTTCAAGATTTACTAAGGGACCGATCGTTTATTACGTCGCAGGGGGGGGGGGGGGGGGGGCGGTGTTTTTTATGGGGGGGGGTACATTTTTGAAAAGCTCTCAAAAGAGGGGGGTACATTTTCCAAACATTGAAGACTTTGGGGGGGGGGGTACGTTTTGATTTTTACCGAAAAAAGATTTGACATAGCAACCTGATATGTTATGGTGTAATGTAATAGAAATTTGGCATGGAGTCCATGCGGATTAGCGCTATTCGCATGGACCCCAAATTTCTATTAGCATTACACCATGACATATAGTCACGGCGCTTTGTGTACGTCCGGAGCCAGCATGTAAAAGTTGCTTAGTTTCTTCCATGGGAAGTTTAACGTTAGGCACGTTCAGAAATTTAGCGTGTGTATATAGCTAGTCGTATAGTTGTTATATTCATTCCCTGAAGAAGTCTCCGTTAGAGATGAAACATGTCGGAATTAAAAAGAAAGATTACAACTACACGAGTTCTCCTCTGTGCTGCTCACTAGTCCTAGTTAAAAAATTAAAAAATTAAAAATAGTATATGTGTGTGTTTTATTCATTCACATAAATTTACTGTGAACAGTGCAAAAAAACTTTGTGTTGATATTTGCACATGTGTATAGGACGATATTAATGATATTGCAACTAAGTGCAATTAAAAATTTGTCTTATATTTTGATCATAGAAAAGTTAAGGCGGTGTTACACGAGACGATTTTTAACGACGATTTTCCGTGCAACGTTGCAACAACTTGCAATATTTTACGTTGCAAGTTTCTGACTTGGATTCAAAAACTCGCAAAGCGTTGGCGAAGCGAAAATTGCAAGGAAAATCGTTCCAAGTGTCTTGTCACACGAGAAAGATTTTTAACGCAATGCCGTTGCGCTGAAAATCGTCGTTAAAAATCGTCTCGTGTAAAATCGCCTTTAGAATAGTATATGCTGAAAAGTACCTCTAAAAATTAAGGTCATGTGTTTGTAGGAAAGACGGGAGGGGGTACATTTTTGAAAAATCAATTTTTAGAGGGGGGTATGTTTTTGAAATGTAAATTTTTTTGGGGGGTACACTTTCCCAACACAAAAATATTGGAAAAAACACCGCCCCCCCCCCCCCCCCCCCCCTGCGACGTAATAAACGATCGGTCCCTAAACCTCCAATGGTTTTATTAGATACTGCAGATTTCGTATGAGTGTAAAACAAGCCGCGGCACGGTCGCGGCGCTGTCACGGCAGAATTTTCGAATGTTTTGATAGAGCGCTTTTCGTATGAGTGGGAAACTGACCGTACCAGTTACGGTCAATGCACGGTACGGTTACGGCCGGAATTTCGAATGTTTTTATAGACATTACGGTACTGACACGGTCACGGCACGGCGCGGTCCTTTTCACACTCATACGAAATCTGCACTAAAACACGTAATATATTCAAGAAACATAAAACCGTTTTCAGCATACTCAGCCCTTCTAATGTGTAAAATGTCCCCTTTCTTATATTTCTCCCACAAAAAATGTACCCCTTTCACATACCTCCATCACGAAAAAGTTAATTCTTTCGGGTTGAGCCTCCCCCTGTATTCAATCATGATCATAGGGTGGCCATCCCTTGGTTTTAACCTTATTGCAGTTGTGGAAGGGTACCAAAGGAAAATGATTAAGGTCTCAACTGCGGGGAATTGGTTGATAACGGTAAAGGCTATCCAACTCAATTTTCAGACAAAGGCAGTGTTTTCACCATTGATGTCTAAACACTTTGTTGGCTTCACAGGTAGCCAATCACCCTAGTCAAGAATTTTATCTGGCAGGATGTATAATTGTGCAAATGGTGGTAACAGATTCTGCCTAGTTGTTCCTAGATAGCATTGTGTGGATTATTCTCATGTGACTTTGCAATCCATTAAAAAATTATTTTCCATATAAAATTTGAAATTTTTAAATGCGCTCAAATCTATAAACATCAAGGTTCAAAGACAAGTGCATGTGCAACAAACCAGTTATTGTTTGCATAAACTTTATTAAGAATTAGATATTAAAGATGTCCCAAATTAAAATTAGACAAGTGTCAAAAGTACAGACCTAGCTGTACTGTATAGAGACCAGTATGGTAGAGAAGTTGTATCATTATTGATCAGAAGTTAAATCATTATTAAAATTCTTTTCAATATTAATATAATTCAATATTAAGCCATAGATTCAAAAAATAGTCAATTCTGTTAATATAGCATTAAAATTTTTAAATTACAGTATATCAATATAATAAGTTCAATAATAATTTATAAGAGGTACTTGAGTGAAAACTTAGAGAAAATGATTTACATGAACATATGCAATCATGTCATCTCATTCAGCACTTACTCAAAAACAAATTCATTACAATAATAAGACACAGATGTTTTCAAGATAAATTTATGCTTTGGTTTACTATAGCAGCACTGGTGAAAAACATTTGCACATGCAAAAATGTGGGAGACATGTAAAAAGTTAAGCAAGTCCGGCAACATAATTGGCTTTATATTTTCAGTTCACTGCATTTTGGGCAAAAGTACAGTATACATATAAACCCAAATAAAGTTGAATCATAAGTGAGTGTGTTCAGTCTATTTTAATTAGAAGAATTACCTAAAGGTGTCAAAACTTTGTAAACACAACATCAAACTACATGTACTGTACCCTACAAGAAGAGGCTCTTCTCTCTAGAGAAAATAGTGTTAGCTATAGCTAGCCTCCAATATAGCCTGACTGCTTGCAGAGTAACATCAAACAAGTCAGGGAGTCAAATTTCCAAGTGAGTCTTCACAAAGACTTGAAAACAAACAAATTTACAAATTAATGCAAACATTATTCTTTCTTGCATTTTAAGGAGTATTAAATGAACAATTTACAAACTGTCATAAGAATAAGAATCTGAATACAAAGCCTCTAAAGAGGTCAATAAATATTTAATATTCATTTAAAAGGTATTTCTACTTCATACTACTTTCCTTGGCTGCAAAATAACAGCAATTCTTTGATTCAATTTTTGAAATGGAAACTTTGAAAAGGAATATTAACATTCCCATATATGGCATGCTCTAATATAAAATATATGTTAATAAAGTGTCGTCAAGATGACAATGTAGCAAGAAGTTCCCGGCATGCAGTGTCATGGTGGCAGAACACTACAAGACCAATAGCTACGACAATTGTAACAACAATCAGAATTAGAAGAATGCCCAAAATACCACCATCATCTTCAACTGCAATGAAAATCAAAACACTATATGTCATCAATGCATGCATGTGTGGAATGAAACAACAAGTGGTGAGCACGTTATGCCCCCACCTCACCCCCATCATTATTGCAATTATACTGCTTTATTTCCCTGCAAAAGTTTACTCAATATCAAAAATATATATGAAGAAGGAGAAGAATTAAAAAAGGAACATAATTTATCAGAAGAAGAAAAAACATTAAGGAACTGGGATAATAAAAAGGAAGATGCCGAATTTAAAAAAGGGAAAAGTTCAAAAAATGGCTAACAAACATGACAGAAATTGACCCACAACTGCTAAATAATATTAAATGTAATTGCACCAGCAAGTCAGAAAAACATATGTCAACCTGAAAAATTTAAAAGCAACAATAGTCCAAGGCTGTGCTCTAGCAGTGCCGAGGAACCTGAGAAGACTAACATTTTGGTCTCTGGTGACTGAAAATGAAATATGGTATGGTACATTGTTAAACCTGTGGTAGGTTGCCCAATGGCTCTCTCATATTTGTGCTAAAGCACAGCCTTGCGATAAGACAATAAGACAATTGTTTTCTTTTATGGTTGGTGGCTTGTTGGCCAAGTGGTGGAGCACCGGCCTTTTACCGCTGTGGTCCGGGTTCAAGTCTCGACTCAAACATCGGATCATACGTGAATTGAGTTTGTTTGATCCGTTAATAATATTGTTCTCTACCATGCTATGAGGGTTTTTTCTCCGGGTTCTCCGGTTTTTCCTCCCTCAGCAAAAATCAACATGTGAGTTGAGCGATGTATGAAAAATATTTAATGAAGAGGTAGTGAGTGCCAGCAGAAGAATAGCCACTACGTGGATCTGCTGTAGAAAATTATTTATTTGATCCAAAAAAGTCTCATTGAAATAAAATGAATGAAATCCTCAATGGTTTATACCTATTTGGGCTGGTTCTTGTACTGGTCTTGTCTCCATAAATTCTTCTTGTGCTATTGATATCATGATAAAGACGCAAATTAATAAACCAATACACACTGCAAAGTTAATAATGCACCAGTTATGATTTATAAATACTGTACCTTTGAGATCTCTATTTATCTCTTCAGCCATAAGCTTTTTTTGACGTTCCATTGCTTCATAAGCCTCTCTTTTCTGTTGTCTTTCTTGTTGCTTTAGTCGACGTCTCAATTCTTTTTCTTTCTTTTCTTCCAAAAGTAGATTTTCCTTTTTTTCTGTAACAGTAATATTAAGGCAAGGTTTTCATGTAAGGGGGGGAAATGATTTCAACACAATTAATGCACATAATAATGCATATAATCATAATAATTTCAACACAATTAATGCATGCACATTATCTAATAACAAGCTTGAAATGCAAATTGTTTTGGAAAGTAATTCTTCATAATTATATACGCATAAATTTTATAGTCATCATTGAGTTCAACTAAAGGAGTAGTCAATTTCCAATTTTGACCAATTTTCATCATCGTCCCCCTTTACCATAAGCAATCTGTGCTTCATTGATTTACTACCATTTTTAAGCTACCATGAATGACAAACTTGTTTCCACATTTGTTTCGAGTGTGAAACCTTTTAGTTTGTCTAGACAAACGACCATGTTTGTCACATCACTAATTAATGCTCAGACATTGAACATGTCATGTTTGACAAGTGCTCAACTACAGTAGTATAAAACAGCATTCTGAGTTCTTAATTATGTATTTTGTAAATATTTTGTAATTATTATAAGGAAAGTTTTCAAGTCTAGTGAAGAAAATTAATAAACAACCATTTAAATATTTCTCAACCTAATAATGTCACAAAATGAAAGTGGAGATGTCATACTTATATTTCAAACCTGGTTATTTGTCTACTAGACAAATTAACTAACAGGTTTCATGCTTGAACAAATGCAGTAAAATGTTCAATGCTGCTCACAGTAAGCTCAAGAATGGTAGCAGGTTGAATAAAATGTGAATTACTGTAAGAACAGCACATGGGTGGAACTGCATCTGAACTAGACCCAAAAGTATAAATGACCAGTATACCTCTTTCTTTTGCCAACATGACTTGTCTTTCTCTCTCCTCTTTTGCTTGTTCTACCTTTAGGTATTGCAACATCTACAAGAAAACAAGCACGCAGCATCACTGCTAAATGTTGTGCATTACTGTAAATACAATTGGGACTCTCATTTATGGCTCATAGCAGGCCAAGTTACTGCCAAGTTAATTAATTAATTAATTAACTCACTGACTGACTGACTGACTGACTGACTGACTGACTGACTGACTGACTGACTGACTGACTGACTGACTTGCTACTTTAATTAATTAATAAATATTGCCTAATACACTTGTAACTCAAATTCACAAATGTGAACACAGTGCTTGGTGAATTGCAAGATGATATATTTCTACAGAAACTTACATTTTTAGCACATTGCTTGCAATCTTGTGGTTTCAGACAATCTCCCACAACATCTGGTAAAATTGTCTGTATTGGATTACTTTTCAGATCCAACCACTGAAGCTCTACTAACTTATAACAACTAGTTGGTAGACTTGAAAGGTTGTTGCTATATAAGTCTAGCCTCTTAAGATTCTCCAGCATTCCAAAATCCTTTGGTAACTCACTCAAGCTATTGTTACTCAAATCAAGTCGAATAATGTGCCTTAAACTACAGAATGTATCCTGAAATGGAGAAGAAAACTTTTAAAAATATCAGAGAAGACAAGGCAGGAGTGCAATGTAAATTACAGATAAAAAGACAAGTTGCATAAGAAATCTCTAAAATAATAATATATGTGATGGTAATAGGATTGAGTGGAGTCCAATTCAGTCTGTAATCATACAAGGGATAAACAAAATTGGACAACCGCATAGCGGGAGTCCACATATGATTACAGACCGAATTGGATGACATGGAGTCCTGTTATCAATTAATCCTAACTATTTCAATTTCTGAGAAAAATATTTACATGCTAATCAATGCTAAGCTCAACTAAAATGACCAAATTTTGTTGAAAAAACATGAAAAAAAATGGTGAAAAATCTCAAGCACACACTTAATCGTGTAGCAATTACGTGACAGTGTGCACTCAGAATGCAAAATCTGATTGGCTCTGGCAACTGTCCAATTACAACAACTACTGTCCAATTACAAGTGTCCAATTACAGCCAGCTGTCCAATTACACTATCCAATTACAACCTACAGTTTGATTAGTGGAAAATAGAGCAATCTTTCAACCAATCAGATTTGAGGAAATTGTAATAGTTATGATTAATTGTACAATGGTGCAGATAAATGCAAATTGCATGTGAAGTATCATAGTTCTACATGTAGGCGTTGTGTTATTTAGATTTAAGGGTAAAAATAATGTTCACTCTTTCAAAACAAGTCATATTTTGTGGTCCACCCTTAGAGTACGTATTCTTTTAAGCAGTTATGTTCCCACTTTCCAAAAGGTGCTTAAAGAGTTGACATTAAGCTAAGAAGGCTAGTCTTCTGGTAGAAGCATATACCAAGAATCTACAGGAAATAAGGCAGTAAGGATTAGCCTTCTTTGAGGAAGTGCAGCATTGTAGAAATTAGAAACCACCTAGAGAATATTTAGGAAAAGTACATAGTACATACATACATACATGATTGAGACTCCCTCAACAGGGCTTTTCAGCTCAATTTACATAAATCCTAACTAAATCATACAAATCAAACATAAATGGATTAAGAATCCCAATTGGCAAGGAGGCAAACCAGTTGGCTACATGTATATTTCAAGCATGGCCGAGAAACTGAATTTGAACTAATCGAAATCGGAACAAATTCAGTCTCAGCTAGTGGCCAGAGCGGGAATTGAACCTGGGACCACCAGATTGCGAGACCAACGCTCTGACCACTCAGCCATGCTGCCTCCTACTAAGTACTAAGAAGAAAAGGGCCCAAAGTCATCTCGGGAGATGTCATCCCTTCACCTGTCCCCTCAATCCCTCTCCCTCTCCCCCCCGGGTCAATGATTGTCAAAGTTTGTGTTTTGTTTTTGTAGTTTTGAGATTTATACAGTGTATATACCAAGATGGTAGTCAATAGGCCAGCTCACTTGAAGAAAGATGTGGCCAAACAGAGATGATGAGCCACTAAATCACCTTTCTAATGAGCATGCATGTATACACCTCAATTTAATGGTTTTGAGTTTTTTTCCTGGAAAATATGACTGGTATATTGATCAGATTATGGTTTCTGTGGATTGCAGACCCTGAACATACTTTTGAGAGCTCCAATATGTGACTAAAATATCATACTGTATTTTACAAGTATTTGAGTGCTCAAGGCATTCTGCTCTAGCAGGGTACTGTACAGAGCAATTATACAATTCAATGAAAATCCCCTGATAGTCGAAACACGCCATGCAAATGTCATTCAAGGGTTATATGTGCAGTATGAAACCATGCCAAAGTATGCTACAGCTTTTTGCAGAAATACAAAATCATTTCTAAACACAAAACAGTTTTATTGCTTGTTTTCAATCAGAAAAGTCCTTGAATCTCATTATCTAGCTTCAAATGACTGGCAAACATTGCCCTTCATGTGCTCTCAACCATACAGTATTCTATAGAAAATTTGTCAATGTTCACGAGAGCAGATATGACGTCTATTGCAAACAGGCAATATTGTGCCTTACAGTTGTTGCCACACTTCCATGACAACCTTATATTTACATTTATCTCTGTGAATTTTTTTCCAGTCAAAAAATATCAACTGGTCACCCAGGTGGATCTTTATAATTATTAATCACAATGGGTCTAAAGGAACACTTATTGAGCAATAACCAATACTTGTAATAAATCATAAATTTGGACCTCCTACGAGTGGCAACAAAATTTTCATTAATGTACTGTCAACTCTGTGATCTTCATTTCCTGGTTTTACAACCACATATATATGCATGCATATTGGAAGCTCTCAAAAAATCTGGGATACAATTTTTAGGAATTGTTAGAAAAGAAAATTATTTCTTACATGAACAGGGCTACAGTTGGTTAAAATTCTTAAAAAGGGACGAAAGCCATATGCGTGATGGGCAATAATTTTATATTTCATACGTGGGAGTGAAAAATGCAGATGTTTTATTTGTCCATGCAACTTGCCCGCAGGTGAATAAATTGTAGTCTCAATATAAGTTACTTACCGGGAGACTCGATAAGTTATTGCGGGACAGATCTACGATCGTAGCTTTAGGCAAATTTAACTATTAAGAAAACATTTAAACAGTTAATTTTCATTTCCATCTAAAATGTCGGATACAGCTTATGTTATGTTATGGTCAATGAATTGGATTTTAGTTTAAAGAAGAAATATTGGAAACCGATTATAATGGAATTATCAATTCTAATGCTAAATATGAAAACACAGCAAATACATCTCTAAACAAATCATTATGAGGCCATGATCAAACAGCCAGGTCTAAGTAACACGTAGGCGATTCAGAAATGTTCACGTCTCGTCGGACTTTTAACCCTCTAAAATTACAAATGGCTCCATCAGATATAACCTTTATAATCCCAAACTACAACCTCAATTAGTCAATAATTCCATAAAGATACAAAAAAATAACTTCCTATGAAAACATGATCATCAAGTTTTTGAGAAAGAGTAAATTGGCGATTGATGTCAGCTGATAGATTGCTAGTAGCTGAACAATTACTAACCATTTCCCGTACTGGCACCTTGACAAGATTACACATACTGAGATCAAGTTCATTGCCTTCTATTTTGTTCTTGATCTCGTCTTTGGATAATTTTCTGGTCATATTTTAAGAGTTTGAAAATAAAATCTCTCTTTTGCTGCGTCCGGTGTCTTCTTCGTCCCATTCAGTGTTGTGAGCCCGCGATATTCCGTAGAACTCAGTCCCTCGCGACCATGAGGCAGATGTGCGTGGGGCGCCAATGCGGCGAGTGTTTTTACTCGAACTTAAAAAAAAAATAAACGTAGAATAAACATTTTATTAACTTAGTATTGACGTCACAGCCTTAATAGCCAAGAAACTTTCGTTGGTTAATAGTAAAATACTAAGGGTAATATTCATGCTGCAACTTTAGCTGAATTTGTCAATCAAAATATTGAAACAACTTTCAATATTATACAAGATCTTTCACATGAATGTTCGCTCGGGGACAGTTCTTGTTGTTTTCATAATTGTAAGTATCATTGTTTTCTTACCAAGAAATATTGAAAAACTAAAACGCCATCCGGAAAAGTCCTGAAAAACAAGAATGACAAATGAGAAGAACAATACTTGGGATCATTAAATTCCTCAGAAGAACCAATCAAGTATATTCCGCACAAACTTTGCTCTTTTATATCAAGCTTTTATCAATCGGTTAATCTCGTCATTGACGTCTTTCATATCCTACAATAAGTAGCTTTTTGATGCGTTTGCCAGAGAAGGTTTATTAATAAATTCAACCCACTTTCTGAGGTCATATTGATCATGATGCAGGGCACCTGCCGCGTGAGCTCACTTTGCTTTTCCAACACAGAGCAAAACACTAATTTAGTTTTAAAATGTAGTAATGGATTTCACGTCATAAGTGGGCAATATTTTCTTGCTTTCGTAGTTAATAAAGGCCAAAACGGTAACTCATTGGTTGAAAATGTTGTTTTCGTCGAAAACAGTTTATTAATACACTCTCAAAGGAGAGAAAATTATTTTGTAATCGTTATTTTAGGTTTAGAAGTTCCAAATGTAAAACTTCTTAGTTACCGTGAGAAGCATCAACGGTACAATGATCCCATTGGAGAAAGGGGAAAATTTCGAGTTGCGAGATTAGTTCGAGTTACACGTGAGGCCACACCCATCTCGGTTGCTAAGGCCACGCTCACTTTGACATTTTTGCATAACTCGATGACAAATGTCGTCGAAATGAAAGTCTAATCATGTAACTAGCTCGAACACGACATAGTGAAACTTTATTTTCGAGTTGCGCCGCTAATTCCGTAACTCGATTATAAAAATCGACAACTATACTTTTTCAAAGTTACACTTTCGTCAAAACGTGCATCAGGGTAATCAGGGTACAACATGTCCTATAACAAGATATTTTTGTCTTTCAAGTAAAAAGGTTTCTCACATTAATGTTTGGGGACATTTTCTTGCTGTTTTCATAATTGTAAGTATCATTATTTTCTTACCAAGAAATATTGCAAAGCTAAAACGCCATTCGGGAAAAGTCCTGAAAAACGAGAATGACAATCGTCGAGAAGAACAATATGAAATCATAAAATTCCTCAAGAACCAATCAAGTAAGTTGTTTCTTATTTCCGCACAAACTTTGCTCTTTTAGTCTCAAGCTTTTATTTATCAATCGGTTAGTCTTGTCATTGACGTCTTTCATATCCTACAATAAGTAGTGTTTTTGACGTGTTTGTCAGAAGCTAAGAGCGTTTCATTGTTAAAACAGTGTATCATTGGAAATCAGGGCACAACATGTTCTATCATAAGATGTTTTTGTTTTTCAAGTAAAAAGTCAAGTTCGATAATAAAAAGTTTTATATCAGTCAGTGGGGGAACAACTAATCTCATCTCGGAAGACTTTCCTGGGTGCTTTTCCAGCAAATTCACTCAAGATGTTTGGAAAAACGTTTTTGAAAATGAATTACTCAAGCGAACCGAGCGGCAAAATGAAACAGGCGAGAAAAGAAATTCAAAACATAACTTTAGCTTTAACATAACTGATGGGGAGGCTACGTATTACTAAATCCCGAAAAAATATCGAGCAAGCACTTAAGCCTCTAAAAAATATCGTGCAACCTCTCCTATCAGAAAAAAACATCGAACAAGCACAAAACAAGGGTAATGACGTGAAGAGCTATCGATAATTCTTAGTGTTTACTAACTTTGTAATTTTGGAAAGATCTTTGTCGAGTCGAGTAAGATCATCTGGAGCTATATAATACGGAGCAGTCATTCTTAACTCCTTCCGACCGCAAATTTTTACAGGCGGCTAGCGCTTCGCAATAGCTAGAAATTATTATTTTCGAAATATAAGCTATAAAACAATTATTGGGAACTACAGTTGTCACTGCAGCCATTTGTGGAGCGTGACTCCCATTTTGTGCCGCAAGAGCACAGCCCTAATCGAAAATAGGCGCTACAAGCACCAATACCGCAATTTTTGCCTCAGCGGCTCGCGATTCGCGCTCGCGTTTGCAAATTCATTATCCACTGTATTGTCCTGATACACTATTCAAACACAGGTACATATCAACAGAAATTTCTTTGTTGTATGAGTGAAGAGTTATACCAAGTTTGGTGGCCATGGAAGGAGGGTAGGAGATACAATTTTTGTCAATATTTGAGGACGGTAACCCTTAATAAATTTGAACAATTAGTTTTCAAGGAGTAACTAAATTTAATTAGCCTAACCCTACATGTATTTTGAATTACCATTCAAATTTCACAAAATTAAACTAAAGTTAGTTTAGTTAAAAAAATATCGTGCAAGGTAATGGCTCCCGTCCCTTACATACATTTGGAGACCAAATGCAAATTTTATTCATAAGGGAGCATTCATTTTTTAGGAGGGGGGGGGGGGGGGGTGGGCCGGAGGAATTGCAGGAATCAAATACAAAAAAATGCAAGCCCCCACCGTAAGGAATTGAACTATATTGATGACCCACCCCACTTACAAATATGAAAATAGGGTCCCTTGACCTGGTTTAAGTTTCAGAAAAACATGACCCACCCCCTTTTCATAGAGTAAATTTCTTTTGGCCCACCCTTCAATTCCTCCGGCTCCAGTCCGCATTATGAGACCCCAAGCTGGTCACCCCGGCAGGGAATTCTCCTTTCCGACCCACTTTTGCAATCAAAGAAACCAATGTCAGTTTCGATTTTACGGCCATTTCTTTTCTTTTAATTTTCAATCTCAATGAGAAACATTTCACAAACCTAAGGAAGTAGATATCTATCACTAATAATTCAATCATTTAATATTTAGAAGTTATAAAACACAAAGGGTGGATAGCACTATCCATTCGATAATTAATCTTTATTCAATGGGTAAATTAGAAATGATGGCGTTTTGCAATAGATTCATCCACTGGATAGCGGTATAGGATAACACTATTCACCCTTCGTACAACCAGCGCCAATTGTTTTATATTAAAAAGATTTGAAATACGATTAGCTAACATTGCTTCATAAATTGAAAAATTACGGGGAGAGACTTTTATACTAGTTTATAGCTTCTGATCTCACTACTGACCCTATCCCTACCCCCCCCCCCCCCCAAAAAAAAAAATTACTAAATGGTTGTTGCACTGCGATATGCTGTGATCGTTCAAAGAGGCGCTGCTACTGTCGTAGTTTGTGTATAGAAATCCAACGACAATCTTCCTCCAAAGCAACCATTGCCGCTTTGCTTGTGGCCGCCATGGGGCATGTTTGGTGGGTTTAGCATCCATCCGTTTATCCACACAAGACTGAAAACAAATAAATGATTAATTGATTGATTGATGGCATGATTGATTGATTGATTCAGATTGGTGGATTGATTGATTGTTTGTTTGCATGTTTGATTGATTGATTGATTGATTAATTGATTGTGAGAAAGATACTATATAATACCCGAGTAACTGTGTTACACCTGTTTTCAAACTTGACCGACGCGCGCGCGTCTAAATGTAAATATGGCTTCAACCCCAGTTAAACCAAGCACTGGTCCATTGAAGAAATGGTCAACACTCAGCGTGCGTCCATTGAGTTATGGATGCACGCGGGAGGCTGCTAAGCATGAGAGAAGCGTAAGAGTCGCACGAGGCGTAGCCGAGTGCGACTATAGCTTCTCGAGTGCTTAGCAGCCGACCAAGTGCATCCATAACTCAATGGACGCACTGCTGAGTGTTGACCATGCATTTCTTTTTTAAAGTGGTTTGTTTAATAAAGGTTTACCTATATAATGCTTCAAGCTTTAATATGTTGCATGTAGCACCATTAAATTACAATCTCAGTGATGGTTGTGAAAGTGGAATAGAACAACTTGGCAGAGAGCCAAACAATGTAGCGGGAGATATATATTGAATGAATTAAAAATTTCTTGTATTGCATTTTAAAAAACTCTGCAACAGGCTGCTTACTATTAAAGGAAATGGTTGATGTTGCTAGAAGTTGAATTCACAACATTTTCAGACTATATATTAACGACAGTTTTCAATGACTGAAGCCTGTAAAAAGATCTAGGCTCGTCTACATTTAGTGATTTGAAATGGTGTCTTTCAATCCGGTTGGATATACAAAATGAACTGCATGGTTCCAAGTAAATTAGCCTGAGAAAACAGCTGTCAGAGTCAGGTTTCAAATGCGGCAGTATTTTCTAAGGCCCACCAAGTATGGGAATGATGACGTCATATCTGAATAATGACGTCTTTGTGACGTCATCCATGGAAAGACGTCATAGTCCGCATGACGTCATCCGAGGAAAGACGTCATAGTCAGTATGACGTCTTCCGAAGCGTGATGTCATACCCTGCATTGATGACTTTAGCCAATCGGCTTGCACGTCTACCATCACTACTCCACACCGAAGCAGACAAGCCATATGGTGTTGCGTTGGCTCCTTTTATTGCTTCGGATTCCGTATGAAACGGGATTATTCGCACCTTTAAAGAAAGATATAGTAGTTATACAATGGTTTCGAGTGGAATATCCACGATATTCCACGAGAAACATTAATTGTATAACTATTTTATCCCACACCATAGAAAATACAACCAATTACCGCAATGTCTCATGGGAAGAGACAGTTGAATACCGCCGAATATACAACGGCTTTAATTTCCTGCCTTCTGATTGACTGTATTTTCTATGGTGTGGGATAAATCAAGATATTAATTGAATGTAGTTGATGAAAAAAATGCACCAATCGCGCTTGTTGCAATTTTTTACATTTTTAAGTCAGAGACAACAATAAATGTTATATGATTTAATATCACAAGGTTTTTATCAAACAAGATCACTACAGACTTAATAGCATGTGCAGGCGAAGAACATGCGTGCGCATACAGTTCTATGTCTTACCACTGGTCCTTGGACTTCCATGGTGTTGATTTGATTGTCCATGGAGGTTTTGAATCCTTTGTAGAGTTGATTGTAATTATTGAAAAAGAATACATCATTTGTTATACACTACAGTAGTATTGCCAGTAAAAACAGACGCTCAAGTAAAGAAATAATGTTTACCTCCCAGGATTGTGGGTTCCAAAAAGAACCCCTTTTCAAGTTTGCTGTCAAGCTTAGGGACCTTTCCACCGTACAGCAACTCAGCTCCATCATTGATTGCACCCTGGATACTAGACTGGACCTTCTGATGGCGCTCCTTACTGATTAATGGCCCCATCTAAATACGTCAACCACAATAAATCTCAAATCACAACTGTTAACATTTCAGTGTCATCCTATAACTAATAGAGTAGGACTGCGCGCCCTTATGAAACTCTTCGGCAGCCCAAAGTGACGTACTCAGACAGACTGCCCATAGGTATTTGGACAATTGTAAGAACTTTGTTCAGCCTTGTTCAAACCGTTCAGCTCACGCGAGACGATTTTCATAAGGGGTGTCACACGCTGAAATTTCGTCCTGAAACTTGTTCACGACACACATTTCTGTTGCAGGAGTAGAAAGTAGTTCTACTTTTCGTGAAACCGTATCGTGAAACCGACCTGGGAAAAGTTTCAGCTAAATGACCATGTTAAACGGTGCAATGTGTTGTGAAACTTGTATCGCAAGGGCGATTGAGGAAAGTTTCAGAGGAAAGTTTCAGCATGTTACAGCGCCTTTAGCCTACGTAGCCGCCCTAATGGGAACGGGGGAGGAGAGGGGAGCTAGGGTTTTTTCCTCGTTCCCCCTCTCCACTTCCCCTGGCCTTGGGTCATCATGTAAGGATGCAAGATTTCATCCCTAGCTAGTCAACACGAAGGTGTATGACCATGTTAGCTTATCATATACCTGTATGTGTGAGTCCTGCGGGTTTCCTATTTTGATCTTTTTAGCAGCAGCAATAACACGCTCTGTGAATTTTTCTTGGATTGATGAGTGTACAAAGATGCGGTTAATGGCATGTGGATGCTGACCAGCCAGACACTGAAAACTAATAAAAGGAATAAACTCTTTATTAGATTATAACACATTATCTTCATCGGCGGTGGCGCAGTTTCGTATGACTGTGAAAACGACACGGCACGATCACGGAGCGGTTACTGGCAGGAATTTCGAATGTTTTTATAGACCTCACGGCACAGCTACGGCACGGCGCGGTCCGTTTCACACTCATACGAAATCTGCTCTCTATATATGCACAGTACACGTCAGCAATCATTTTTTAGGCTTTTGCGTGTATTGAACATAACATTTCGATCGTAAGTATAAGCGTGTTTTCCCCCAAAAAGTGACGTTTATCTCAAACAAATAGTCGGGAACAATCATGACTAAAGCGCTGTCACGTGACCCTCGTTGCTGTTTGCCAGTTTCCATGTTTGTCGAAAGTCCCAATTAATATGAAGACTTCAGTGAATAACATCAACGACGCATATAAGATTTTTGGCGATGTAAATACTTGTTCTTGTCCTTTTTTAGGATAGAAATGGGATTTAGTTTTCGTTTGTAATTCTATAAGAAATGATTTTTTAAATTTAAAAAAGGAAAATATGTTTTCTCTACCTATCATTAACGACTATCACAAAAGAAATTAATTTGCATAAACGTTTTTAACAAGTCTATTACGTCATGCTTTAATGCACTTTTACTACAGATAAAAGTGAACCCCATGAGGGGAAAATCTTGTAGAACAAGTGCCATCCAAAAGAATAAAAAGGACTCAACATCAATTTAAAGTTTTAGTTAGCTAGGGAGTACGACGTCATAGACAGGTGCAATTAATGTACGTCCAACTTTTAGGACGAATAAATGTCCCCAATCGTTTCCCGCAGTCCCTGCTCCCGCGCACCCTCCCTTTCTCTTTCTTTTACGAGGTTAAATTAAGGTAGAGTGAGTTGTAGACGTGAATAAACTCTAGTTGAGACCATACTTACCTTGCTCTTATAACTGTTGGAACGACAGAATCCAAGTCAACATCATCACATACAATCATTGGATGACAATTTCCAAGCTCAAATGAGAGACGTTTGACACGGGGTGCGCACTCGATGGCGATATGGGAAGCTGTCTTATCGCTGCCGACCTGTTGTATTGAATCGAGCTTGGTTACTACTCAAGCATGTTAAGGCCTGGGTTTTTGGCCCATCTGAGAAAAACTATTTTTCTCAATATCTTGACAGGTTTTTGTTTGTATAAGACACAAATCGGTCTAAGAATTGTATTTTAGTTCCTTAACTGTTTACCGTAAAGTTATTGTGATCATGTGACTTATGACGTCATTGAATTGGAAAATAGAAAAAATTAAACTAGGTGGTGCGTGTAGGTTGTCTACCCTTAAAAGTAGCATGAATATACACATCATAATAAGATTTATAAATTCACGTTTGGAATGGTTGGCTCTCGATTTTGATTAAGGAGATATTGAGTAAAACGTGATTTGATCATCTGGTCACGTGACCTGTTTTATACTATAAGGAGATATTATCTCCTTAATGAAGAACGTTAGTCATCCATTCCAAATTAACGTGATTTTTTCATGCTTTCAAATTAAACTGTATTTAGGGTATCTGCTATTGTATATCAATATAACTGGCCACCTAGTATTTAAAAGACTGATTTGTTACATTTTCTACGACTAACTGATCACGTGACTAGTCTTTCACAAATATTTTGAGTTAAGGCAATCAAGAAACACAAGTTCTATTGATGTGCCAAATTTCAAATTGTTTGAATATGTGTGTAGGTTGATACTAAAAATCATACTTTAGTTTAAGGATTTGGCTGCTGACCCAGGCCTTAATATGCTTGAGTATAGTTACAGACTTATTTGTTCATGGTTATCATATATTGTAAGTTTGGAAAGAATTTATGAAGGGCAGCCGCGGCGGATCTAGACAATTTGAAAGGGAGCGGGGCACCATCGAGATTAAAAGAGCCAATTTTTGGAAGTGGGTTATTTTTGGCATGTGCGTGCTCATAAAAAGTAATTTTAGAACGACTTTTATCGGGTCTATATCGTGCGCGTAAGTTGCGCGTGGTTGTTTTTCCTTCTAAAATAAGAAAAAAATGGGATCCAACTTAAAGGAGGGGGCACCGGCCTCCCAGGCCCCCCTGGATCCGCCACTGTGCACTGGACAATTAACGTGTACACTGTAAAAATGAGTTGGTTGGTTTAACTGTAAAAATATTTGTCGTCACAAAATACCACGTTTATGGTTAAACCAACCAACTCATTCTATAGTGAGAGCTTATTTCGCATGACTGTGAAGACGTCTATACCTTGTTCAGTGCCCGTTCGCTTGGAGTGAAAAAGTCAAAACGTTCTTGGGGACCCTTTCCTCTCTCCCCTTCCTCTCTCCCCTTCCTCTCTCCCCTTCCTCTCTTCCCTTAGCTTCCTCTCCCCACTCCCCTCCCACTTCGCCAAGGTCCTCCGAGGATGTGCGCAGCATAACAACACAACATTACGTTTGTACATTTGCAATTTTAAATGCTAGCTGGCATGAAATAATTCGAGAGGTTGTCATGAGCTGGAGACACTGATGCAGGCTCCTATAGTTTAATTATTTTCACATTTTCGCACTATCTTATGAAATGTGGTTCATGCCTAAGCTCATGTGCTTGCAACAGAAGAATAAGCGCAAGCAACATATACGTAATGTACGTATTACTTACAAGGGCAACACCTTGGACGTTTGTATGTCCAACTAATAACTTGCCTACGACATCACCTTTGCCATATACAACATTGACCACTCCTTTTGGTATTCCTAAATAAATAAAAGAAAGAAAACCATATCCAACATTTAAATTCATAGCGAAGAAAGAAGAAGAAGAAGAATTAAGAAGAAGAAGAAGATAATGATGATGAAGAAGAAGAATTAAGAAGAAGAAGAAGGAGGAGGAGGAGGAGGAGAAGGAGGAGGAGGAGGAGGAGGAGGAGGAGGAGGAGGAGGAGAAGGAGGAGGAGGAGGAGGAGGAGGAGGAGAAGGTGGAGGAGAAAGAGAAGGAGGAGAGGAAGGAGGAGGAGGAGAAGGAGGACGAGGAGGGTTAATCGTCAGGAACCGAGTGGTATTATTCTGTCTATTCGAGCGACACTGAATCTCGGTTGATATTTAAAGAGATTCATACTGTATTTTTTCCAATCTTACCAGAGTCTTTGATGGCTTTAGCTAGTAAATACACAGACAAGGGAGCAAGAGAAGAAGGCTTAATCACTACACAATTCCCACAAGCAAGTGCAGGCACCAGATGGGACATAATGGAATGTATTGGACACGCCCAGCTTGTTATAATTGCCACTAACACCAAGTGGATGTTGAGTAGTATAGCTCAAAACTCCTAAGTAATGATAAAAATATATATCGGTAAAATGGTTTATAGTCTAAACTCTGCCTAGTTCTATGTTTCCTACTTTAGCTATATGCATGCCTTGCCTTAAAGTCTGGACACACGCTAAATCCGTTTCTTGCAACGCGCAGCAACACGCGCAGTAACGAAATTGCACAACACTTTACCGTTGCTTGCGCGCAGCGTTGCTTACCATTTAAGGACTTTTTATGAGCCATGGTAACATTGGCGAAAGTAAAATTGAGTTCTTCTTCTTCAACGTTGCAACAAATTGCATCGTGTGACAAAGAAATGGCGACTTATGGTTGCAGCTTTGCGTTATTTCGTACTTAATCTTGACTTAATATTAATATCTGTAAACATATATAGAGTTTAGTTTCCGTTCTCCACGAAGATAGTTGCGCACAAAGTTATAATTGCACAACTAGTTCAGTATATCGTGTGTGCGGACGTTCTTAGAAAGAGAGATTCATGGTTCGACTCTCGTCATCGAATCCTCAAATGCTTGTCTTGTTTTCCCTTTAATGATCTGTGCATAGTTCATCGGTGTAGATTTAATAAGCATGTTGAATATTCGTGGGACGGATAATCCATGCAGGGAGCGCCGGGTTTAAGGGGTACACCGTTCCCTCGATCCCTGAAATGCCGTGGAAGCTGCATGAACATCATGGTTTACCTTTTCTATCCTGACTAAACTACATAATTTAACTTATAATCCAATTTAGTGCCAAGGTTCGCCTATAGATTTCGCCTTGAGGTGCATATATGGGAAACAAAATCGTGAAACATTCCGCGCAATATTGCTGCGTTTCAAGCTGCAGAGAGATGTTGCTCGTTTTACCGCCCTGCGCACAACAAATTTGATTTTTGTAGGAAGAAGAAGCTCACACACTATACTCTTGCAACAAAGAAATCTATCGCACGAGGACTTCCTCTTCTTCTTCCTGTGAAGCTCCTTCTATGGAGGCGAATATTGTGAGCTGTGAGCAGCTGTGCATTTGCTAAACATAAAAGGAAGGTGCTAAGCAAGGGAGGGCTTTATAAACATAAAAATAAAATATAATGTGACGTGAAGGTTTTTCATGAGGCGTTAGTAGATATTTGGAACCCACGTCGACCAAGCCATTGCGTACCTTACCATGTATAGTCTTAAGATGTGCCTTCGAGTTTGAAGGGAGTTGAAACACAAGCAACAGTTGCAAACTTGCAACGCAACAGTGCTGCGCGATTTTGTTGGATTAATTACTGTACCTTTAAAACTAAATGGTACATGGCTAATACCATGGTGCTTAGACAATATATATGCAAATTAATTGAATCTTACCGCTTTCCGAGCTTGACTGATCCAGTTTACTTAAAGCTTGGCTAACAAGTAATCGAATGTTATTTGCCTCACTGCCATACTCATCAATGCCGTTATTCTTGGACGTGTCGAGGGTCTTGCCTTGATCTAAGACTTCTGCACGATGAATTCTTCACTTCGTTTTTCCAGTAAGTCAGCGAGACGAAACAGAAATCGGACCTCGTTCTCTCTAGGGGAAAAAAGAGAGAGAATAGAAGGTGATCTAGAGACAAGTATAGTGTAGTATGGAAGGTAGTGTAGAAACCAGTGTAAGAAAAGATTAGAAAATTTTCACAAATAATAAAGTCCTGAACCGCATGCATAATGCAACTTTCAACTTTTTCTGCAACGGGTCGAAGTTGCATCGTGTGCCCACCCCTGCAATGGGTGTTCGCTATAGTTGTTTTCTCCAACTGTTGCACGAAAATGTGGTAAGGGTGGACATACGGTACAACTGCTGATACGCGCAACTGTTCCTGTCCGGGCCTCAAAACTTCCTGTACTAGTTACAGTAGTCATATACAGTGCCTCATTGAAATTGTCAAAAATAATATTGAATCCAATCCGTATAAAAGTATATGGTATGAGCGCATTGATGTGATGTAACACAGGAAATCCAAGAGACATACCTTAGATACTGTAGACCAAGAAAAAAGGGCGCCATTGGCTGCCTTTACTGCGTTCTCGACATCTGTTTTTGACGACGCGGGGAAAGTACAAACTATCTCACCAGTAGACGGGCTGTGGTCGTTGTTTGTCTGGCCATCTGATGATGACACGAACTCTCCATTGATGTAATTCAAAATGGCTTTGTCGATTCTAGTCAAAATACCGCACACATTATATTAATATGTCTATAGACTCTATGGGGAGGAGGGGAGGGGAAATGGTGTTGAGGTGGAGGGAACTGAAGCTCCTTTTCCTCAATTTCCCGTCCCTCTCCACCCCTATTGTGTGAGTAGCAGTATCTTTTAACAACCTTCAACTTCTACTGTCGCTGGGGGTGGGGGTGGGGGGAGGGGTTGATAAGGTCTCTTAAGGTGGCTCTCTCAGGAGAGCCTGTTATAGCAGGAGGATCGACGAGTAAACATTATGTTATTACTTACACCTAAAATGGCCACAAATTAGAAAAGAATTACCCTTAATTAATTCCTCTTAAATAATTTGTCGTTCTAGGAAAATTGATGAGAATCGAAGTCCAAAAAGTGAAAAGCCCTGAAGCCATGTTTGTTATTTTTACTAACAGTAATAATAGAGAATATTACATATCATTCAAATGAGTAATGTTATGATTGGATGAGAATATCGAGATAATACGACGGTTCGTCTACATCCCACAGACTGGACACTGATCATAAATAAATGCTTAGAATGAGTCATTGTCACCCAGGTGCCAAAAGAGCAGAAATTAAATCCATTTTTTTAGAAAAAAATTGGCGAAGAAAGTAAACAACATGAAAGAGGAAAGAAAGAGAGAAATTTCTCTTAATAAATAAACCCTTTTTTCTTAGCTCATTAAATTTCTAAGCTAGAGACTTGACCGGCTCTCTGACTAGCTGCCCTAACAATATGTAACTGATTGAAAGAAATGAAATTCTGATAATCTGTACAGCAACCTAAACAATGAAAATGCATGGCTTAGAGATTACCAGGAATTTATATGGATGTAGAGAGAGGTTGCTATAAGAATTGTCAGGCGTATTGGTAAGATCAGATAGCATACAGAACTGATAAAAAACTAGCCTACTAATACTTGCAGTGCTGCTAGAACCACATGCAAGGCAAAAAAGTCTTGGCACAGGATTTCTGTTGTAATACTGCCTGGCAATTACTCAAAATAGTGATGGTAGCCTGGTAACAAAATATTGGAGTAATCTAAGCCGATCTTTCAACTATTCTATAGCCTAGCAACAGTAATCGGTTTGACTCATATAAGCTAAGAAAGCAGTATTTGGTCTAGTTGGAATATACAATAGAAATTTGGGATAAAAAAGAATGTATTTGAAAAATGAAAAGATAGTAAAAACAATATAGCAGAAAGCAAGATTTTGATTTGCATAATTAATGAGAATTTAACCGAAAGACAGATACCACATCTCAATTTTGTAATCTTGTGCGATCAGGGACTATTTGCTATTCTTATTCATCATGAACGCTTGTGCTGTCCTTCGGCAATCACAAATAAACCATGGTAAACAAGCTAATAGTTCTATCCCAAACCAAGTTAGTATATCATTATATAACTAAATTTTTACTCAAAAGCCTAAAAGGACAGTTTCGCCGGCCAGGCAGCCTGTATATTAACTGAAATAAATAGAGTTTGGAATTCAATGAGAACACATTCACTTTGAAATACCCCTCTTAAGATTTAAAGATGTGATTGGCATATTTTACTTAACGTACGTACCTCAGAAGGTTTCCAACTTGATGTAAACTGAACATTGTATTCTTACTGCCTTTACAAACACTGTCAGGGAACGAACGGGAAATTAGCTAGCGGACCACTGTGCGTATAGATTGAGTACCAGTCAGATCTTCGATTTTCGTTGATCTACATAACCATCTTATTATTTAGTCCTGTGCATAAATTGCTCGTACTATGCATTGTAAATGAGAATAACAAGCCTCTGATTAAAAAGTCAAAATTAGTTTTATTTCGCAGGTGACTGAAAGACGCCGAGGGCGTTAAACAGTTGCCATGGCATTGGAGAGGCTTACGAATGAATGAATCTTCTGTATATTCATGTATACTTATAAAAAAAATAAATCAAATAAATCTTTAAATCTCATGCAAGATACTACTAAAATAGTTGAACTAAAGTTTTTGCAGGAAAGATTATAGAAATCTTTATCCCATAAGTTCCATATACTCGACGATGGATGATAAATTTTGTCTTCGACAAAAAAATGGGTGTCTTCCACTTATATCATTCATTTTTCGACCGCAACGACCACATATCAGTTGCTGTAAATTCTACGTTAATGTAGTATGCTAAAATTCAACCCTGAGTTTGAAATTCGTCATACAGGAGCCGCTGATGTATAAAATTCAATGAATCTTCTATAATGCTTGAATAACGTTGCCTTCTATTTACTCAGTACGAATTCAGTCCCAGACAGCTGTCTGTTATATTTGTGACAAAACACTTGACGCTACGATTTCATTATGGCCACTGAATTTTTTATAACTCAAAATCTATTTACTATCGTGTATTGCATTCATGAATAACTGCTTTTATGTCGAATTATTAATACTTAACTGCATGATATAGCTTAGAAAATATCTATATCAGACAGTAAGCTGCTTTTTAATATATTTTCTTTCTTTCTCCCTTTTCTTTCTTTTCTCCCTTTTGTTTTCCTTTCAGTTTTGTCAATATAAGTTCGCCGCATCACTTATTTGATAAGTTAAACGAAGCACTGATACCAGTGCTGATACCATGAACCGAGTAGCGCTGGGTTTCTATACAATGACAACATGTCACAGTAATCAAACATAATCAAATAAACAAAAACATCAAGAGTATCAAGCATGTTGTCAGCTCCAACTCATGCTAGATCGCTACCAGTACCGAATAGTTTAAACATCAGCACAAGCACCCCAGGCTCTGTTTCAGAAAGGGCATTTCAACCGCTTTTACACTACCCTAACTTTTAACGCAATAACGTGCTAAACGTTTAGGTCTGCATGATGTAATATCACCTTTATACTAATGATAAAAGGTCGTTTCTTCGCTCTTTTTCAAAGGTTCTCTCTGGTAATATAAAGTACTTCGTATAGAAGCAGTGAAAAAGAGCGGCCATAAAAATCTCCAAAATGCGTACAAATGCGTCCAAAAACCTGCCCAGAAGACTAAAAAACATCTGATGTACCTAATCTAAATAAGAACGAGACATTTTTGTTAAAGTTAAGTAATTAAAATTTATTGATTTTTCGTAGTGTTTTTTCCCAATGGTTTTAATAAAATTGCCAACACGACACAAAAATATTGTAATACAGGCTTGTTTTGTTGCTGGTAATTTTTCAATAAAGACTATTATTATTAAGCCCAAACTAATTAACATTCTTAGCGAGCGCGTAAATTAAAATGTCCTCCAGGTCTCGTGTGTCTGTGCCAACATCAGCAGTAATAAGAAATTATACCTGAAATCAGGTCAGCGGGTCGGAACTTCCGTATCCTGTACGCGGAAGCTGTTTGCAACTGTGAAAAATATCGTATCTTGAATTCTCCCTCCCATTCCGGCCCCAAATGCAAATTAACCAATATTCTTGTTATATTACACAGAACGATTTTCCTCAACATCAACGAAATGCGTGACACGTGCGGCAGCTCTGTTTGTGTATTTTGGTTTTATTTTTTGGACACTTTTAAATTTGATTTCCAAAGAATTGGTTTGCTTTGAATAAAAGCGATACGTTTTCGCCTATCACTTTCATCCAAACGTACTTCTTGGCTTGTTTAGTATTTTACTTCGCTACTAGCTGCCATATTGTTGCGTGAAAAAATCGAAGGCAAAGATGTTATACGAGCCAACTTCAACAAAATGCGTCATATTATGTTGCAGGTTTTTGAAGGCGATTCAGAAACTCTCAACATGCTGCCGTGACAAAAGATTGCACAGAAAATTGTCCCGCGTGCCACGTTACACGAGATTGTTGCAAATCGTCTCGTAACACACCACCTAAGGCAACGGGTAAAACCTCTAAGAGAACTTCCTTCACTGGCTCAGCGTAATAACCTACAGTTTACTCGTTTGTTTCCACTTACATTTCATCATATATCAGTATAAAGGTATCACACCGTGCAGGCGTAAACGTTAAGCACATTGTAGCGTTAAAAGTTGGGGTAGTGGAACTCGCACGCAGCTGAAACGGCTATTCCTGGTAACGTATTCTTAATCGTTGAATTAAGCATCGAAAAGTACGCAACACCACCACTACAATAATGTTGAGTTAAAAGTTGTACGATAATTTATTTGGTTGTCTCTAGCTTCGTTTTTGTATGAAAAGTTGACAGACGTTTCGGCCCAAACGAGGTCCTCCGGAGGTCCGACTCGTTTTAGCCTGAGTATCAGGCCCTCTGGGGTGGGGAGGGGGAGGGGAGGGGAGGGGAGGGGGAGGGAAAGGAAAGGAAAAGAGGGCCTGACACAATCGTATATCGTGAGCCGTTCCGCCCCCTTGGAATTCGTGACGCGTGACAATAAATATCAGCCAATTAAAATCGTTTCCGGTTCGCGTTGTTTTGACATGTAGGTTCAAAGGTTCTTTATTTCCACACTCTACATTTAATACAATAATATAATATTTTACAAAAAAAAGAAAAAAAAAAATTGTGGAGGTTGCAAGAGAACAACCCTAGGGGTTAAACTGGCTCTTGCAACCTAATACAATTGTAAGTAGCCGCGTAGTCTCAGGCCAGTAGCGAACATGCCGTAAACTTCGGATGGACTTTTTTTGATTTGCCATCTTTGCAAAGTAAACATAAAAGTAAATTATGGAGTAAAAGCATCCACTGTACCTCTGTTCTGCCTCAAGAAACAAAGAATTTTGCTCTTCATTTGGTGAACATATAATATTATCAGATGTATTGCTCGCCGTCGGAATAAGTGTGATCAAAACACAAGACCAAACTGGTAAACTTTGTAGGCCGTGTGCTCGAAAGATCTTCAACTGCTGCAAAGTTTATAAAGAAATAAAAGATGCACTCAACTCGAGAACCACAGCAAAGACTCCAGAGAGAAAAACGAAGAGAGTTATGCGTGTATCAGCGGCTTCCCCCTGGGGTCGACCCCCGGGGACCCAGGGGGATGTGAGGGGGATTTGTCACGATTTGTAAGGGAATCATTCCCCCTGGGGGCGGGTATTTTTCTTACTTTAGATCTATGACACCAAGAACCCACGGGACTACCCCTGGGGATTTGTGAGTGGTCAGCGGTATCTCTTAAATAATTCCTTCACTATCAAAGATGGCTGACCGCAAGGTGAGTTAATATTTTACACATTTTATAATATTTTCATCCCTATTTAGTGATGTTTTTCAACAAAACAAGATGAGTATATTAATAATTCAATTTAAATTTCAAGGGTTTGTGCATGAGTAAATTTATTTGCTTCAAAGTTCTTCTGACTCTTGAAAGCCATCCTGACACGAAGTCAACACAGAGTTCCTTCATTGCTTAAGTTAATAGAATATTTTATAGGCAATATATATTCAAAATACTAATTCTAGTTAGTAATTTTATTGTCTAAGATTGAAAAAACACGATTTTAAAAACAAGATATCTTTATGGATAATAAATCTTGGAGATTAAAATGGATTGAAATTATTTTTATACTGCCAGTTTTTAAGCCCTGCCAAGCATGCTAGCCTTAACCCTAGTCATTATCTGTTTGTTATGTTTTATCTGTTGCAATAAATTTTCCTGATTTTTGATGTCATTTTTAATAGTACAAGATTAAATTTTCACATGTTTTCATTATATATTTTAATTCAAGTAATGTGCTATTGCAGGTTCTTGTAGAACATGACCGCAGTGCAATGACTGGTACCATGGTCCATGCGTTAAAATCACAAAGAAAAGGGCACAGAAAATGAAAGAATTTATTTGCTTTCTATGCAAAGACGTTTAGATTAAAGCTTGTTTAAATATCTATTTGTTTTCATTTTGTTCACTTTTCCTTCTCTCCCCTGGGGTGGGGATGGATTTTGTAATTTTCTACTTGCCCTACACCCAGGGGGATTTGGTTTGGTTTGATTTAGTCATTTGACAAATCCCCGTGGGTCTCCGGGGGTCGACCCCAGGGGGAAGCCGCTGATAGACGCATTACTTCTGTTAGGACACCAACCGGAAATACTCCGACTGCGAAAGATAGTACCGTCCTGTCCTCAAAGATCAGTTCAAGCGGGTTGACCACAATAACTTTGAACACTTTATCTTCATTGTGCTTCGCTTTCCACAAGTTAGAATAAATCTTGGGCACAATTTGATAGATGAAGCTTTTCCCGTAGCCAGTCGGGAGGACGCCAAGTACGTCTTGTCGGTCAACGACCAAACTTTTGACACATTCTATCTGTTCTTTCTTGGGATTTATGCCCGGAAAAAAAGTCTAGGGCTGTTCGAAAAGCTTCTTCTTTTACAGAAATACTCATTGATGATTACAGCTAAAATCTAAAAGTCGAATCATGAGAGAAAGACTTCAAGATGGTGGATTGATCTTACAGAACAAGTCTGTTAACATCCGGTTTGCGACCTATTGTTCTCTTGACCAATCAGGATTTCGGCCAAAATACGGCCGATGAACACAGCTCCTGATATGTGTTTGTGTCAGGCCCTCCTTTTCCCTTTCCCCTCTCCCCAGTCCCCTTCCCCTTTCCCTCCCCCTCCCCACCCCAGAGGGCCTGATACTCAGGCTAGACTCGTTTGGGCCGAAACGTCTGTAAACTTTTCATCAAAAAAACGAAGCTAGAGACAACCACATAAATATTATCATGAATAATCCTAGCTGCAAATTCCAAATATTAGAAGTTGTACGTTTTAACTAGATCACTTAACGACGAAAGCGCCACCTAAGATACACGGTACAAATTTTATCGCAACACTATTGTGATAAGAGTTCGCGTAGTTACGCATGGCGCTTGCGCCTGCAAGAAGTGATAGTTACAATGCGAGTTTCTGAAGATCGTTCAAAACTCTGCATCGTATTGCCGCACCATTGTTGCGCTGAACTTACAGTCTCGTGTAATTTTATTTTAAAATTGAAATTCCAGCCGTATTTCCCCCTTGTTCATGAGCCCTCCCATAACAATAATCCCCACAACATTAATGGCAACTTAAAACCAGTACCTAAATTATACACAAATCTTAAAGCAGGATATCCATAACATTAGAAACAATTAATATTTCTATGTTGCAACGAATAAAAACATCCATTTGTCTCACTATATTCGATATCAACCAGGCTCTATTTACAAAAATAGCAAAAATTTCAAGAACATAGAAGTATTTAAACCACAAATCAATAATGGAAAATCTTGCTTTAACTTGATAAAATTACTCTTCATCTTCCTCATCTTCATCTAAAAGAAAAGGAAAATTTATTAATTTCCATGCGGAACAGATAAAAAAACACTAAATATGCTAAAATACACTAGATATGCTAAAATAGGACTGCTAAATGGGTGCCCGGTTATCCTATAGTGATAAATAAACAGCATTTGTGGCAGCTTTTATTACTCTACAAACAAACCCACTTTTTCTCCAGATTCAATATGGCAGAGCATTTCTACAAAGTCTTTCTACATAATCTGTTTGCCTAAAACCCCAGGAACTAGCATAGGGAGAGGGGCATGGGGGCTTGCACCCACCTAAATGTTTGGTCATTAATTGTCAAAATATAATGGTATTACAGATTTCCCAAGTAAGATAGAACAGATTCCCAGTTTAAACCCAGGGAAACCCCAAGTTGGGAATTGACATTTTTTCCTGTGTTGGCAGCTAAAACAATAACCACATTTGTAAATTAAAATGTGTAAAAGTTTTATTGGAGTCACCCAAGATGTCACAGACACTGGCTACTCAAGGTCTCCACACTGGCTCTTTCACTGGACAAATCATTGGACTATAGAATCTAAGGAGAATTCCACACTGGCTCTTTCATTGGACAAATCATTGGACTATAAAATCTATGGAGAATTCTGCATGTACACAATGTACATAATTTCCAAAAATGTGTTGGGTGATTCTAGTAATTGCTGGGTTTCAAACAGTTGATGTATTTCATTATCCATCTCAAAAGTTAATGGTGATTAAACAATGACTTAGTACTGTGTGTTCTCAGCCAAAGAACATTCCATTGAAAACTTGTTAACCTCATGAAAATTCAAACAAGATTGAGAATGATGTCAGATGAAGCCCATCTCAATACAATATAATAATCTTTATTTCATGAGCAGAAACATATAAACTAATTGATACAAGTTATCTAACATGTGGCCCTCAAAAAAAAAGAAGAAAAAAGAAAAGAAAAGAAAAGAAAAGAAAAGAAAAGAAAAGAAAAGAAAAGAAAAGAAAAGAAAAGAAAAGAAAAGAAAAGAAAAGAAAAGAAAAGAAAAGAAAAGAAAAGAAAAGAAAAGAAAAGAAAAGAAAAGAAAAGAAAAGAAAAGAAAAGAAAAGAAAAGAAAAGAAAAGAAAAGAAAAGAAAAGAAAAAAGAAAAGTATGTGACAATCAGATAGCATGAAATATGAACTAGTTAATTATTATGTATCAGTCCTGAGCAGAAACTGTCCTGAGTAAATACTCAAATGAGGGTCTTGTTATTAAATAATGACTTAACTTCTTCACTTTATAATGTAGTCACACGTTTGCAAAATGACTGTGCATGCGTAAATTTCCCAAAAGAAAATTGCACAGAAAATCAAACCTACCAGCATTGTGAGTTAAAATTACTACTGTATTTACAAATTTTACCAAATTATCATTTGTGGAACCCCTTTATCAGGGATAAATCAGGAATATATTTCAAATTTTAGGTATATATTTCAAAAATTGTACAGCTTGGGCTACCTGTGGTTTACTTAATGAATCTATAGAAATGTTCCTTGGCTTTCATGCTGTTTTCCTCGGATCCTCGGAGTGTGAGAAAAACTGAGGGTGTACACCAAAGGCAGTTGAAGTATACAAAGTGTTGCAAGTTCACCAAAAATAAACATTAGACACTTCAAAAATTCCTTATACTAGCCTTTCACTTTGAACAATGTTTTGCACGTATGTAATGTAGCAATGACGGTAAATGTATCAAAAGTATGTGCAACACAGGGCATCTAAGTATACTAAGAGAATGCTCAAATGATGGTCTTGTTATTAAATCAAGACTTACTTTCTTCACTTTCTTCTTGTTCTTCTGTGTTATCTTCACCTTTTTGAGAATAAAAACATCATTAGCAATTAAGCCTGTACAGGATAGCATAACCATGAGACTGCTGCCCTACTTTTTAACTATTTTTAGATTGATTTTCAACTACGAGCCACTTAAGTTTGCTGAAAGTTTTTGGACATTAAATATGTTTTCCCTACCAGCATGAGCTAGAGTTGTTCAAAATAACTGAAGGAAACTGGAATGAGCTCTAACAATAGCCTAAATGTGAGGCAATACATAACATTTGGCTGCAAAAGGTTGTCGTAAAGACAGGTTTTTTTTAGTATAAGTCTCCTCTTTATGCTATCTTGATCTGTATCACATCCACTTTTCAACCACTTGGAAAACAAATATAACATTTTGTTGTACTTGATAATAATGATAATATAATAATAATAATACTAATATATAAATGCTTGTAGAGCGCCTATACAAGTCAGTTCTAGGCGCTGTATAAAAAATTAAAAAGAATTAAAAAGATTAAAAAGAGATGAGTGATTGAGTGATTTCACAAAACTAGGTTTATTAGTGTAAGTATGCACTATATCCTGGTTGAACTAAGAAAGTACCATTAAACCTCCACTAGCAATCACCTCTCCACAAATGCATGACCACCTCTCCACAACAGCCAGCATTTTCCATCCCTCCATCATTCTGATTCATACATTTACTCTATATTGACGAACCTCTGTACAATAGCCAAATCTCCTTAATGTCCATGCAATCTATACCAAAGTGGCCATGCATTGTCGAGAAGTTCAATTTTCTAGTTTTAATAATAATTAATAATAATATAATAATTTGATAAGAATAAATGCATGAGTTTTTTGTTTATCATACAAAAATTTAAAATCACTAATTAATTTTATCATAATTTATTAGTCTGAATCCAGTTTTAGAAGTCTAGATAGTTATAGAATATGACAATGCTGTGCCCTTCTTTTCTTCTTTTCTTATTAGAGAGCTTAAGCGTGAAACCTCAGATGGTAGACAGTATCAAGTGAAAAGCTTTTTTTATGTCTCACATTGTGTAGTTCCAGAAAATATCCATACCCCACCACAGAGGGAATTTCATATTATATCCCCCCTACCCCTCGGAATTTCCATTTTTCGCGTTATGATATTGACCCCCCACCCCTCTCGAATTTCCAAAAATTGAAAACCCACAATTCAATACCTCCTGGAAAATTTGTTGTTACAATTTAGTAGTTTAGAGCTAACAGAAAAGTTAACAGTTCAGCAAGTAAATCGGTAATCGATCGCCCGGCCATGTGCATCCGCTGTGGCGGTTCGTGTAAAGTATCATTTTTAAAACCATAAAATTGGACTTTTGATGAGTTCCGAGGCTATACAAAACTTATTTGGGAGACTAGTTAACAACTGGCTTATTTTAAAACTCTTTCAGTTTGAATGAAGCAGAAAATTTTACTGTATCTCTATGCCGATTATGCAAACTTTACGATCGTTCTGTAATCGAACCCCATTCAACAGCAGCATGCGAAAATTTCTTTGATTTGATTAGTTAAAAGGATATCATGGTTTCCTTGTGAAAAATGGTCATTTCTTATCGATAAATATAAAATTCCTCGAAAAATTCACCATGTTCACGAAAACTTGTTCGCAACCAAAGCGTATTAGACATTGGGTTTCCTGTGTCTGGGGACTGGATACGAATGTTGGCAGCCATGTTGTCTTCGAGTTCGCATGTAAGGATTCATCGAAGGTTGTTTTCTTCAATTTATCGTTTCCAAAGGAAAAAATCGTTTAGAATTGATGAAAATATGTAAAACCGAATTATTGTATGCAAGTTTTTATTAAAATATAAGATGTTATTCCATTTGCAGTCATTTGTGAGCTCGTTAAAAGTCCAACTCTCTGGAAATTTTGTTCGATTTGTTTATCCCCCTGTCCTTCGGATTTTCCAAGGGTATTTGACCCCCCTATCCCCTGGAATTTCCAATTCCCTCTGTGGTGGGGTATGGATATTTTCTGGAACTACACATTGCCATTTCAATGTGAAGGTGAGTCATTTTACATTTGGCTGTAAAATGCAAAAAGTCATGCTCACAGGTTTAAGTGTCAAACACTCAATGCCACACGTGAAAAAAAAAACAGGCTGTGTGATCCTCTCTGTAGCTTAAGCTCTCTCTAAGCTCTCTACAATCATAGCCGTATTCCTTCATGACACAGGAACTCCACATCATTGTTCAAAGTGTGCACAATGATTACTCCCTTCCTCTCTCTCTATTCATAATGCTGCTCTCCAGCCCAGTAGCCATACAACAGTGAAACATGGCTGGACAACCAACACTGACGAAGAGAGGAGAAGGAGGGTGAAAAACAACGAGGTACAGTACATATTAATGTGTGCAACTAAGATAAACCAAATAAAGGATTTCTTCAAATAATTGATTTGCCACAATAAGTTTATATGTCCAGGATTGTACCTTATCAGCAACAAAAACAATCTTGTGAATATACATACCACCTAAAAGTTGCTTTTCACGTGCATAACGTTCGGCTAATAATTGTCCTTTAGGGTACCAGGGTGCATTTTTATGCTTCTTTATCATTTCTTTATATCGATCTTCAGATGTTTCCTCAAATCTATGTCCTAGATATCCTAGATATAAACCTACTCCAGTGCAAATAAGATGGAGACTAGGAGCTGAAAAGAGCAAAAAATATCTCGATGAATCATTTTGCACAGCTCATGGACAGTCAAGCTTGTACATTAACGTTGATGACTGTGTTGGATGAATAACTGGTTAAAAACACTGAAATTCATGCAAACGTTGCCCTACTTACTTCTCCACATCGGTAGCCGTCTAACTAAATTACTATAGCATGCTGTAAAGAGTCCCCCAGCTCCAAAAAATATAATCGTTCTGATCATCTTGAACACAAACCAAGATGGCGTCCGATCGATTAAATGTAATGGGTGAAGCCGCTGATCAAATGGATAAGCGGCTCACTTGAATTGAATGTAACTTGTAATGACACTTGTAATCCAACAAACAAATTAAACCAATTTTTCCCGCCATTGGATGCCATTGCATTTTTTTCGAGTCCCTTCCCTTCTTTCCCCTCCGAGTTATCCGTTATATATACTGATTTGAGACTGGAAATGTCACATATAGTTTGTCATTTCTACATGTAGGTGTTGAGTGAGTGCTTCGGATTGAAAAAGAAAGAAAAGGAAAGGAAAGGAAAGAAAAGATAGACAAGGCGCAAAATTGAAAAAGTCGATCGCAAAAAGTGCAGAAGGCATTTTGGGGTAGAGGCTGGTAACATAACTATTCAAAACTAAATTTTCATGCTGAATCCGAATATGGCTGTTACATATTCTGCAATCTTATACGTGTAAATACGTATTTTGTGAATTGCTACAGTCATTTCATACTAACGGGTTTTTCATGTAATTCCAAAAGTTTCCAAACTTAAAAACAATTATCATGGCTGGAAAGAGCATACCAAAATCAGTAAAACTGTGAAGTTTGAAGGATATCAGTTAAAAAATCAAGGAGATACGAATTTTCAAAAAACGAAATTTTGTATGAAAACACTTACAGTTATGCAAGAGATACAAACAAATTTCGATATTTGAAAATTCGTATCTCCTTGATTTTTCAACTGATATCCTTCAAACTTCACAGTTTTACTGATTTTGATATGCTCTTTCCAGCTATGGTAATTATTTTTAAGTTTGGGAACTTTTGGAATTAGATGAAAAAGCTTTTAGTATGAAATGACTGTAGCAATTCACAAAACACGTCTTACACGTATAAGATTGCAGAATACGTCTTGGTAACAGTCATATTCGCATTTAGCATGAAAAATCGGTTTAGAATAGTTATGTTACCAGCCTCTACCCCAAAATGCCTCCAGGTATCTGATTTCACGAAAATGCGCCTTGTCTAAGAGAAGAAAAGGAAAGAAAAGAAAAGAAAAGAAAAGAAAGGAAAAGAAAAGAAAAGAAAAGAAAAGAAAAGAAAATATTAGAAAAGAATATAATAGAAAAGAAAAGAAAAGAAAAGAAAAGTAAAGTAAAGTAAAGTAGAATAACGAAAAGAAAAGAAATGAATAGAATAGAATAGAAAAAAGGAAAGGAAAGAAAAGAAAAGAAAAGAAAAGAAAAGAAAAGAAAAGAAAAGAAGAAGAAAGGAAAATATAAAAGGAAATCAGGAAAAAGATGAATGTGAAAATGCGCTTTGCGATACACAGCCGCAAAACGAGACAAAATAATCAATCACATGATAGGAGCAAAAGGTTAAATCTTGAATGTCATGACCAGTTTCAGCTCAATATTTTTTTAAGCAAGGCAGATACCGGTACTTTCAAAACCGAACAGGTACCAGCTATCAAGTTATTTAGTGATATCAAACCTAATAAATTGTAGTAAAGCAATTAAATCGGACTTATCTAAAACGGATTGTGTCGATTGACTTTCAACCATAGCTGCGCGTGAGTGGGTGACTCTAGTCGCTTATATAATCGCGCTACCGTTTCTTATTGCACGGCAACTGAGCAAACACTTTGACGGCGTCAGGTCCAAGAATGGCGGCTCTGTTACACGGCGTTCGTAACGCAATTATTGTCATTTGTATAGTATCTATCCTGCCTTCGATTAGAGGAGAATCATCTCTTCCCGTAGTTCTTAATACATGGCCTTATACAGATGCGTCTGACAAAGGTAATCCGATTTATTGCTAGTTTATATACAAGGTCACGTCGAGACCTACATACAATTAACACAAAGTCCAATTTCAACTCCGGATCGGATGTGTTTATGCTTTTTAATTTCAAATAGCATGTACACATAAATATAGAACTAAGTCTTAAATATACTTGAATATAATGTAAGAGTGTGTATAGCATTTTTGAGTTGCAGAGGGTCTTTGTAGATTTATAGTCGCTTATTCCCACTGATAAAGATCTCAAATGCATGCAGGACACGCTCAAATGTAAGAGAACATATTCTCTCTTCAGTGATCCATAGTGAATATTAACTCGGTCTTAAAATTTTTAATTCAAACCGTGTTCCATGTTTTCATGTCGTTTTTATTTCAATAACTTGGATGAAAAACTAAAGTGTTGACATGTGAAGCACGCAAAATGAGACGATGATAAGTACGTATTGTAATCTCTGACGCGGCTAGGTCTATACTAAGTCAACATTGAATGTTGGCTGTGATCTAGTTATTGCTAATAGGTCCCTAATAAATGTCATATAAATGCCAGGGGTATCAAATAATTACTTTAATAGGCAATAAATTAGAGCTAATTTATAATTATAATTGATACATTTTCTTGGTTTGCAACCATTCGCAGGAAATATATATAATTCTTGATTTAATTTATTCATTTATTCAATGTAATTAGAAATTAATTAGCGTATTAACTTTGGTGATCTGTTTTCAATATTGGGTCCTGGACTCCTTTACGGATTCGATTATCCATATGGCGTTTCTTAGTTCAGTTACCTTGTTTTATTTGAGCCATTAAATTGTAATAAATAAAAATAAATAAATAAATGAAAGTATAAATTGAACAAAAGACACGGCGGCCATAGTGGTTGTCTTGACAATAGACCACTGTCCTTGGAATGGTTGCAAACCAAAATTATAAGTAATGATATGGTATATTAGGCGAGCTCTGATTGGTCGAGAACCATTGGATATTTCTATAATTCCTTCGGCGATCAACTCACACTGAGCGTTTAGAGATAGCTAAGGGAAGACTGGCATTATGCATCTTCTCTCGTAGCTAGCCATTTAGCATGAATCAAACCTCGGCTATTTTACAAATGAGCAATAGAGTCGAAAACCATCCGAGCTAGCTAGACATGTATTGTTTCCACAAAATATTTCTCCTTTGACAGCTGTACGTACTTGTTTTAACTTGTTTTGTAGCCTATGAGGTTATGAAGGCTGGAGGAGCAGCAGTTGATGCTGTGGTTCAAGGCATTACAGTTTGCGAGATGAAGCCGTGTGCAATGAACCCGCTTAACCCAAACGTTGGTTTCGGAGGAAAGTATGTATAAAGTAGAATCCCCTTACTTCGAACTCCCAAGGGAACTCAGACCAGCTAACCGATGTTCGAGATGACGGGGTTCGAAGTAACTTCGCTAGTTGACTAGCAAATCTCGTTATATCTCCATAATCCGTAAACTGAAACTGAATACGAATTAAACTGGATACTATATAATGAGCGCGAATAAAGAATATATGGGTCTTTCTTGGTGTTCATCCTAGTACTGCGATCATCCTTGCAGGCGAATCATCCTACCTGCTTTACATATTTACTGCATTCTGTTTACATGGAAATTTGTGTCTTCACTTTGGGTACTAGGATCGTCCTACTAAACAAAATGCTGTAAATGTATAGCAGGTAGGATGACTGATTTGCCTGCTAGGATGATCCTAGTGCTATAGGATGATCACAGTGTCATGTAAACACTCCTTAAGAGTTCGAGTTTAGACAAGGCGCATTTTCGAAAAATCAGATACCTGGAGGCATTTTGGGGTAGAGGCTGGTATCATAATTATTCTAAACCGATTTTTCATGCTGAATGCGAATATGACTGTTACCAAGACGTATTCTGCAATCTTATACGTGTAAATGACGTATTTTGTGAATTGCTACGGTCATTTCATACTATCGGCTTTTTCATGTAACTCCAAAACTTCCCAAACAGTCATATTCGGATTCAGCATAAAAAATTAGTTTAGAATAGTTATGTTACCAGCCTCTTCCCCAAAATGCCTTCTGCACTTTTTGCGATCGACTTTTTCAGTTTTGCGCCTTGTCTAGTTCTTTGTATTGCAGAGTATTGTTTCGTTCAAAGTTCTTTGTTCTTGGCTATTGTTTTGTCTCCACGCCTCAGGTGCTTGCAACACCAAGAAAGAGCCGAATTCAACAAAATATATCATATGGTATATAGAAAAATTTCGGACTGTATCGAGGACTTTTCACGTACGGCATGGCAGACATGTTTCTGGTCAAAATAATAAGGATTTTCTTCCAAGAGAAATGAAATCTTTTCTCCTCAAGTATATTAAGGCTTGGGTTGTCTGCCAATTAGCCAGAATTTTGTTTCTTAAATAATTCTCTTGCTTTTAGAGATATTGCGTCAATATTTTTATGGGAGCTGCAGATAAAAAAATGTGACAGATTGAGACCAAGTATTTTGCATTTTCTTAGCCACGTGACTTTAAGGCAGCAAAAACGTTTTTTTTTTGAAAATGGGGAGTACAAAGCCTCATTAAATGAAGCTGAAATTCACATTGTTCTAAAGGTACTTAGAGCACATATATGAATTAGCCTTTGCATGTGGTCTATCGATGTTGAGAAAGGAGATATTTGAGAAAAACATATATGCAAATTAGGTCACGTGACCTATTTTCTTAAATAACTCTTTATGTGAGCTATTTTTTCAAATGGAAAAGGCTGATTTGGAAAGCCCTTTCCGAAAGAAACAAGAAAACATGCAATTCATAAATATTGAAATGTTTGTTCTGTACCCCATTTCTAATTGAAATTTTTCAGTAAAAACATGGTCCTGCAAATCACGTGACACTCCAACAAAAGTCAACACTTATGGCAGAAATTTCAGTCGATTGATACTTACTGAAAATTACCAAAATATGGAGATTTCCACATTGGATAATTCGTGAGATTCATAAAACCTAAAATTCATACAAATCGATCACAACCCAAGCCTTAATATACTTGAGTCATTCAAAAACTTTGTACTGTACTTGCCCACAAACATGGCTGCCATGAAATCCTTCTATATGTACAGCGGTACGCAAATTCCAATGAATATTTCTATGATGTTATATATCTTGACAGACCAAATGAAGAAGGAGAGACGACACTTGATGCCATGATTATGGATGGGTAAGCAAATGATTGGCAATTCTTAATTTGTACTGAATTGAAATATTTGTCTGTTCGGCTGGCATTTCTAAAACCCATGTGCAACTAAGGTAAGTACTTGGTGTATGCACCACCAATTGTTTGCAACACCAAATGTATCAAATAGATTGCATGGAGATATCACTATTGGTACAACTGGTGTTGCATTCACCAAGTACTTACTGCAACTTTCTGCAATGTTACATGCAACAACAGTTACACCTGCAACAAGTTGCGTGCAATGCAATAGTTGCAGTGGTCGACATAGCCTCCTCCGCATACCACTCCTTCTCCCCCTTCTCCCTTTTTATTTTTTTGAATTTTGGGCTTCCTGTGGTTGGTCGTCCAAGGAGAACAAGGCCCTTCTGTCCGAAAGCACAGGAAGGTAAAACAACTCTTATGTTACATACAGCGTTGCAAAAACAAAAAACAAAACAAAAACAAAAACAAAAACAAACGCAGGAAAATTTACATCGTGTGTTCAGGATTTTATTTAGTTCACACGATGTTACTTAAGTTTTCTTACGAATACGCGCGCACAACAATAGAATTGTACCTGTATCGACCCCCTCCAAATTCTGCAACATTTGCAGAAGTAAAGTCAAGTTCTACTTTACAGTAGTTAGTCAACTTTCTTTCGCGAGTTATATAAAATTCTCTATCCGTCACGAATATAGTGAAGTGGTCTAGTTATCTGAGATGAAGGAAAGATTCTTTGGACTTTCATGCTGTGGTTTATTTCAGTGGAACGCATTCAAGTGCTGGTGTAGGATGCTTGAAAAAAATCAAGAACGCTATTGGAGTAGCTAGAGCCCTTATGAAGTACACTAGCCACACACTTATGGTTGGCGAAGACGGTAAGGCAGTACACAGCACTAGTAAAAATTGTCTCTGATTCTTCGAAGTCGGTATAACTTCAGTACTTGGACGTTTCGACCAATGCTATGATCTTCTAAAATTCACTAACTGTCCCACAGGGAGGGGAATTTGACGCTCTTTGAAGCCTCAATAAGTGGGGATTTGACCATGTTGGTCATGAGCTAGAATTTCACCATTTTTTTGTCGAAAAGATTTGACCATGTTGACCATGAGAATTTGACCAATTTTTTGTCGAAAAGTCAAATGCCTGGGGGGAGGGAGAGGGGGGAGGAGATTGGGGATGGGCGGTCTTAGAATTGACTCATGCATGCATACATAACACCGTTATGTCTTTCATTGCTGCATGACCACTAAGCCTTCCATCAAGTGCAAAATCCCAATTGTAATAGTGTGTCTAACTTTGTTTGTTTTGAATTGGTAGCGACGAATTTTGCCAAACGCGTAGGATTTCCCGAAGAAGATTTACACACCAACAATTCTCGGTATTTATATGTGCTATTATAACCGTATTTCTACTTACAGCGAATTGTTGTTTTCGATCATTATTTCTGTCAACTTTGTTAACTACTGTTAACTTGATCTCTTAACTTTGTTGACAAAATTGGCCACTTGAAATACGATAATGATATTGGTTGTTGAGCGGTTATTTGGAGGATTCTTCAGTGAAGTGTTACAGTCGCGGCTTGGCTTAAAAGTAAAAATCCTTATCTTCGGTTTATGGTCTTTATTATGGGATACCTACCTTCGAGCAAAGGCTGGTGGATCAAAGACGTTTCTGTTTTGTTTTGAGTTCAATCAGCATTTTAGGCATGCATGGAGTTTTGAGTTTGTTGTCGTGTAACCTGCGTGGCTCTGCGTGGCTGGCCATCGAAGATGGGGAGGGGAGGGGATGGGAAGTTAGGGGAAGGAAAGTTAGGGGAAGGGAAAGGAGGAGAAGGGAAGGGAAGGGAAGGGAAGGGAAGGGAAGGGAAGGGAAAGGAAGGAAAGGGAAGAGAAGGGAAGGGAAGGGAAGGGAAGGGAAGGGAAGGGAAGAGAAGGGTTCCCTTACTGGTACCAGCCACGCAGGCTAATTGTCGTGGTATTTTTACTTTTTTTGCAGTAAAACATGGGAAGACTGGAAAAAGAAAAAATGTCAGCCCAACTTCTGGAAACCGGTAATCAAGACCTCAGTCGTATACTGACACGGTTTTCATTTGGCCTTAATGGCCATGTATTGGCCAGCTTGCCTAGCTTAAAACATATACCTAGATATCATGTATTGTGAATTAACTAGTTTACATACGACAAAGATTACGCGTTTGTTAACCGCTGCAACAGTTGCGCACTGACAGAAATACTTCTGGACCCTTCTGCGCAGCTTTTTCTGCAATATTTGCACAACTGAGAGGGGTTGGACACGCTGTGCCACTGCAGTGGCGCGTTGCAAGAAAAATTGCATCGCGATTTTGTTGAAGTAGAATGTAAGGGTTGCGCTCAACGCTGCACAAAAGAGGTGAATCTGTGGACTCTTTGAATGAGAACAACTCTTTTTGTGCACCAAATCGCAGGAAAGGCTACATGGTGTACACGAGTCTAGATGAGTTAAATTGCGACGGTATTATTTCCAAACAAGAACACAATTTTCCATAACCCCTCTTGTGAACGAACAAGAAATATTAGAATGCTCTGAAAAAGCGCGCGCACCACGCACGAAAGTGGTGTTAGAGATGACAATGAGCTTTTATCATGTAATTCCAAAAGTCACAGTACAGAAATATCATTACCATAGCTGGAAAGAGCACGTCAAAATTAGTAAAACTGTGAAGTTGGAATGAAGTAACTTTCAAACTCACGAAGATATGAATTTTCCGAAACCGAAATTTTGTATGAAAACATTCGCTGGTAGGCAAGAGATGCCTACCAGCAAAGGTTTTCTTACAAATTCACACTTTTCAAAAATTCATATTCTCGCGAGTTTTTGATTTAATTCCTTCAAACTTCACTGTCTTGGTAATTTTAACATGCTCTTTCCAACTATGGTAATTCTTTTTCTGTTTTACGAATTTAAAAATACCTGATAAAAGCTCATTACAAAGTAAACAATAGAAATTGAATTGTGATATATTTATTAACATTGCAGATTGTCCCTGGAGCAAACAATAGTTGTGGGCCTTATAACGTACCACCTCGAAAGAGAAGGTAAACCATAAAATCTTTGAATCCCATATGACCAGATACTAAGTGTCGTCTTTTCCTTGTTAATCTGTAGAGCACTGGGTAGCCAGAGGATTAATGAAAACAACCACGACACCATCGGTAAAACTTGGTTGACACTCAGCAAACTTACTAATTATTTAAAAACAGCTGTGTTCAAGGGCGGATCCAGGATTTTGCAAAGGGGGTGTCCCAAATAGGCCTCTTGAGAGATGACGTCACATCCAAGATGGTGGTCTCTTAACAATAGAATCTGATGACGTCATCTCGTACGGCGCTAGGGGGTGTCCGGTGCACCTATGGACACTCCCTGGATCCGCCCCTGGTGTTTTTGCCAGTTCGATCGTTGAACCCTGCGGTACTGACAGGAGTCAGCGAAAGGACGTCACGGCTGTCCTTTTCTCTATCTGACCTCGATTTATGTGTTTGTCCTATCTCTATTTTTACTAAAAGTTTTTCCGTCCGTCTGTCTTTCTGTCTGTTTGACTGTCTGTCTAGTGTTTAAGAGGTAAAAGGACTATTTCTTCTCACAGCAATGGTAGCCGTAGATAGTAATGGTAATGTGGCAAGTGGTACTTCTACTAATGGACTTAGTCATAAGATTCCAGGGTGAGAAAAATCATACTTTTTACATAAAAGTAGTTTACTTACTCTCTAAAAGCAATTAAAAATAATTTATTCAATATTTCCGATATATATTTTACTTTTACATTCACCAATGTACTGATACAAAAATTTGTTTTCGTTGAATTTTTCTGATTTTCTTGACAGACGTGTCGGCGACTCACCCATCCCTGGTGCTGGTTCATACGCCGACAATGAGGTAGGAGCAGCTGCTGCCACGGGCAACGGTGACGTCATGACAAGATTTTTGCCCACGTGAGTATATATCTTCATCATAGTCTAGATCTCCTTGGTAACCACCTATCAGTGCTAACCTCTCTTTAGACCCGACATTTTAGTGTCGATACACGCGCACTCCGGGAATTCATTCTCTAAATTCTAACATCAAAATGTAGATTGTATAACATTGCAATTTATGGTTATATTTAGCCTCAACGCTCGTTATTGGAAGTCCTGTGGAAATCTCGAGTCGATTATTATTAGGATTTGACACGAAAAAACAAAACCATTTGTCCCTGGTCTTTATCGTCTCCAGTTTTATACAGGAATCCCACACCCATAGGGTTTTCTGACGAAAGGTTCTGAAAGGCTATATTGATGAAATAATTCGTCTTTATTTGGAGTTTAAACAAACATTAAGTTTTTTCTTTTTGTTCTCGATTCTTTTCCTTTGCGGCGAACGATTGCGCATGCGCACTCATATTTAGCTCGTGCGCATGACGAAACTCATTGATTACCCAATTAGAATAAATCGTTAATGACGTCAAAGTCACGTGAAAGCAATTACGCTAATTAGGTCTAATCATAGAGATTTTGAGAAACGCGTACCTGAAAAGGAAGAAATATTTTGTTTCAAAGTTTTAAGTTCAGGTCGACGATGCCTAATGTTACAAGAATCTTGACAGGTGTATTTTGCTGTATTTTTATTTTGCTTGTTTGTATTTGTGAAGGCGAGTCGCTGTTTCACTATGCAAAAGGTAAGAAAGACTTTGTTTCAAAAATGTTATACTTGCAAGAGCAAATATATTTGAATTCTAATAAATTCTTACTAATTAATCATTCCTCTGATGGCCTTTTGTTTATGTCTTTTGTTTCAGCATTGTTTTTATTCAGTACTTGGGACGCCATTACTGAAGAATTAGTGCAGCACAAGTTGTTATATTTTGGAAATTTCTGTTGTCTTATTTTTGTTTTCTGGGTTTCGTGGCGTATTAGTCGGTAGGTTCAACTCTTTTGATGATATCTTTAATTTGTGGTCAAGTTGTTAAGGCCCGGAGATAGTTTTTCTTGTAACTTTTTTTGCAACGTCGCCTGCAACACAGTCAGTTTCACCTTGTGTTGTGTCCACCCATATAACAGTAGCGTGACAAAATTGCAGATTTAGGATCGAGTGCTATGACTTCTTTTTTGTAACGATGTACAAATTCAGTTATAGGCGGAAAGTTGTAGAAATACCACTTGATCCTAAATCTGCAACTGTGTCGAAAGAAGAAAAGAAAAGAGAGAAAAGACTAAGAACACAGCTTAGACTGAGACTTAGACAAAACGAAACAAAAAGATAAGAGCGAAAGTAAGAAAGGAAGATTTTGAAAGCCAAACTGAAATGCAGTCCAAGCAAGTAAAGCAACGAATTGGAAGCCGGGACAGGTTAAGATTCGACGAGGACACTGACAGCCCTTTATTTCTTTCAGTCATGGCCGTCCAAGAAATCCAACAAACGACTCAAGACCACACTTTGTACCCAGCAAATTTTGTCGACACATTCAATTTGATGCCTTATTGGTAGGAAATCAAGCAGTGAAGATAAACGCTCACATCTCTTGCGACGTGTTACAACAGGATAGTAAATTCATCTTCAAAAATGCCTTGAAAACCGCAGCACCGCCAATCACTGACCATGAGTGCTGCTCGACTGAAAACGTTAGTGGAAAGAATGCTACATCATCGGACACAGTGAAAACAAAAACTTCGTTTTTGAAGAATGATCAAGGTTAGAGCGATCTAAGCATAAATAAGTAAATATTGTGGATGAATATGAATGGATGGATGAATGGAGGGAGGGAGGAAGGAAGGAAGGAAGGATCGAATGGATATCTGTATTTATCATATACTTACTTCGATATCAACACAATAGAGCGCGCAAATATAGAGGGTATCGGCCATTGATATCATTCACATGTGATGATATCAAAAACAACCAATCAGAGCGCAGGATTTCGATATCATCACATGTGATGATATCAGGTTGATTTTCCCGCCATTCAAGCTACTATGTACTCAGTAGTGTCAACATGGCAGAACAAAGAGAAACCAAAAATAATAATAAATATTTAGCTCATTTAATTTGTAGCATGTAATTAAGGTATAAGCCTTGTGATATTTCAGTAAAACTTCAGTTCCAAAACGGCGGAGTTGACATTTTTATTTCGTTCTTTGGTGCACTATTTGTTGTATGTTCAGCTCTTTTTCTTAAAATCTCAGTAATTATATGATAAAAAGAAAATTACATCGCAGCTTGAAGATATGAAGTTTATCTTCTCGTATTGAAAAACAATATTTCACTCGTTCGCTGCGCTCACTCTTGAAATATTGTTTTCACCATTCGAAGTTCATATCTTCGCTACACCGTGTAGATCCTCTATATATCGATATCTATGAATATGTATGGATACCTATATCTGCAGTGACGTGATAAATTTTGCAGATTAATAAATTTAAATTTAGATTTAGATGCATGGTTGCATGGATACCTGGAAGGATGGATGGAGGGTTGGCTTGATGGATAAATGGAAAGATGAATAAGTACAGAAGTGTAATATGATATCACTGTTTTCATATCACTTCAGGTTATTCAAGTCAAAGTGTCGCATCAACAAAGTCTGAAACTCTTTTGAGCGAAAGCTGGAATGCCGCACGGTCCATCGCCCTAACTTCCTCTAGATCATGTCACGTTTGCTCCAATTTTGGAATGTCAACACGGTTGCTTAGCAACGTCAACGCAAGCGCTACATCACGTGACAGCATTTCTCCCAGTCCTCCAAAGCGTGAATTTTCTGCCATTCACTTCAATCCCGGTGATTTTCTTTGGAAAATCAACGTCTTTGATGACAATTTATCACGTAATTCCGTAACAGGCATGCGCAATGGAATCGATAATTCTTTTTACCGCAAGCGCTTGAGGGAGAATTTCATGAAGTGTTGCGGTGTGCTATTGAGTATCAGAGGTGATAACCACCGGGTGAAGGCCCGTATACGTCGGCACCGATCATTCCTTGAAGAACTAAATCAAAAGAGAAGCCTTCAACAGCAGAGAGAACAAATGCTTCCAAAGACAAACACAGTGGCAAGCTTTCTACATCAGAGACCACAAATGTCTACCAAGACAATATTGATCGCGTTTGGAACAGTTGGTGCTGGTGTTTGGATTTATAGACGACTCTTTTGAGAATTATAAAACTTACAGCTTAGAAAGTTGATTTTATTGCAATATTTAAAATAAAAGAAATTGTTACATCTTTTCACTTCATATTTTTACATCATCTGGAATGCCTTTTTCCTTATACGATGATATGTATTTAAAAACTGTTTTTGCCTTTTTGCACCGTGTATAGATGGTTTGTTACATCAGTGTTGTTGTGTCAGTAATACAAAATGCCACATCTTAATTTGTTAACTGTCATTCTACGCTCGTTTTAGGTGGGATTCTTTCTTTGTTTTGATTCTTTCTTTCATTTTCCTGGCTGTTTTGAACTACCCCTTTCCCTTCCTCCCTCCCCTCCCCTCCCTGCTCCCTCCTCCCTCCCCTTCCCTCCCCTCTCTCTCCACAAAAGGCCGGTAAAAAATGTCTTTCGCATGCTATGTAACCACGAGGAAGATATATACCATAAGATTTGTATACCTTCTTGTAAATTTGATTAAGACCGCATACTAACCTCAGTAATTGGTAACCATGGTAATCATACTGGATGGTCACCATGGTAATATTGGTAACCATGGTCACCACTTGAAACCACACTATATGTTATATATGGTAACCATGGTGATTTTGTTCTCAGTAGTCAGTAAATCTTTTATATTTATTTTGTAGATATCAAGCTGTAGAGTTCATGAGACAAGGCTACAGCCCTGCACAGGCCTCACAGCTTGCTCTGTCAAGAATAGTCAAATTCTACAAAGACTTCACTGGCTCAATTATCGCCGTGAATAGAAAAGGAGAATATGGTATGTCTGAATTACAATCATTAAATCCGTGAAACACTGGGTCATTCTTGGTGTTGCAAAATGCATTGTTTTCTGAGTTCAAGTTCTTTGCATTGCTGGGTATTGTTTCGTTCAAAGTTCTTTGTCTATTTTTCTTCAGTTAACCTCAAATGCATGAAATCTTCGATTATGTTTTTAGCTATTTATTTTTTATAGGTGTAGCTTCGTACAAGTGGACTAAGTTTGTGTACTCTGTGCGTAATCCAAGTCTGGGTAAATCAAAAGTTATCGCCGATGCTCCATTCAGTATTGACAAAGCCATCAAAGAAAGGAAGTGTACAACAAGCCAGGGTGTCCAGCTAATTAACTCATCATTGGTTCTGATCCTAAGTCTTGCATGGCTGCTGGTCATATAGAATCTTGTAGTCCTTGTCTTTAGCTATATGTTCTTAGTTCGTTTTTTAATACTTCTTGTTATAAAAAACGACAGCCTTAAAATGGGTTTTATAAAGAGTTTGAAAGTATAGAGCGATAGCACTAAAACCGTGAAACAAGTACTATCTAAAAAGTACAAATAGTACTAATGAAACAATAGAAAACAAACAAAGGGTTTTGCTACTATTTGTCTCTATTTAGTTACTAAGTTATTTCACGGTTTAAGTGTTATCGCTCTACGATGATATTCTAAAACTCATGAATAAGTAGTGAGTAAACAGACCAATCGAACGTTTCTTTTCTGGACACACGATATGATCTTTATACCACGATATAGAACTGGTGTTTCGTATTCATCAGTTCTATTTCTCTTTGCACAAGGTCTCAATAAGTGTCGTAGACGGAGTGATCGAGTGATCGCACTTAGAGTGATTTTCATCGGACTGTGAAACAACTACTAATAGTCAGTGTTTAATAGTGTCTAATAGTTGTATTGTAACAAAAGAAAACAATGGGTGCAGAGTCTATTAGTGTCTATTAGCTTAGTAACTATTTCACAGTCCAGTGAAAATCACTCTCGCACGTAGAGTGATCGCACTTAACCCGTGCAAAAGTAAAAAATCTAAATAGTACTAAATAGTACAAAGTCCTTTGATTTCCATTGTTTTATAGTGCTATTTTGCATTATTTAGCTAGTACAATTTCACGGGTTAAGTGCGATCACTCTAACCCGTGAAAAAGTACAAAATCTAAATTGTACTAAATAGCAAAAAATCCTTTGTTTTCCATTGTTTAATATAGATATTAGCAGTCTAGAGTGCATTTCATATGTCTGTGAAATAAGATCAAGTTATTTGTGCCTATTTAGTTGCTATTTAGTTGTTATTTAGTTACTACCATTGAACCAGAACTTTCTTATAATAGCAATACACTGGAGACATCAAATACACAAGAGAATTGAGACAAATGACTTTGCATAATAGCTTTTAATTACTTTATTAGAGTGCTTACAATATAATATATCCGTGAAAAACTTTGCAAAAAAAATTGTGCAATTTAGTACAAATTACAAAACTTAGAAATAAGCGAATTGTAAGAATGACAATAAACATCAAAAATGGCTCAACGCACCCTTAGCTTTATTCATAAAATCCCGCTGTTTCTCCCAAAAGAAACGAGTCAAACACAGCTGAATTAAAATAACGACAACAGACACAAGAAACGAGTCAAATGCACCCTTAGCTTTATTCAAAACTCCCGCCGTTTCTCCCACAAGAGACGAGTCAAACACAGAAAAATTGAAATAACGACAACAGACACAAGAAACGAGTCAAACGCAGCCTTAGCTTTATTCACAAATCCCGCTTTCTTCCTAACAAAATGAGTCAAACACTGCAAAAATACAACAACGACAACAGAGACAAGAGATGAGTCAAACGCAAGGACATTAACAAAACTAACCAAAAGTGATACGCTCTTGAAAGTAACTAGATGCATCCATGACTTGCTTCACGACTTAGTCTAGCCTAGTACTAGACCTGACAAACTTGTTGCTCTTGTACATTTGCACGTGCAAGAGGTACCTTCACGGCTCGCTTACTTCTTAACACTAAATAGTCTAGTGACAAAATTGTGCAAATTTGTGCAATTTCTTACAAAGGTTTTCATGGATATATTGTAAGCACTCTACTTCAAATGAACCTTCATTGAAAGAAACAACGAAGGTTCATTTGAAGTAATAAAGTAATTAAAAGCTATTATGCAAAGTCATTTGTCTCAATTCTCTTGTGTATTTGATGTCTCTAGTGTATTGCTATTATAAGAAAGTTCTGGTTCAATGCTAGTGACTAAATAGCAACTAAATAAGCACAAATAACTTTGATCTTATTTCACAGACATATGAAATGCACTCTAACAGACATTAGTAGACACTTTTTCTATTGTTTTCTTTTGTTTTGATTAGACTATTAGACACTGACTATTAGATTTTGTTTCACGTATTAGAGTGATTTTCACCGGACTGTGAAATAGTTACTAAGCTAATAGACACTAATAGACTCTGCCGGCATTGTTTTCTTTTCAGTTTGCAATACAACTATTAGACACTATTAAACACTGACTATTGGTAATTGTTTCACAGTCCGATGAAAATCACTCTAAGTGCCATCACTCTAGTACAATTTCGCGGATTAAGTGCAATCACTCTATATATCATCTATCAAGCGCAGTAAGGACAAACAATATACTATTATTACACACAACTTTGTATTGATGAAATCAGAGTGCCTTTCAAATGTGGGATGTAGTTAAGGGCAGTGTGCGCATGACATTCAGGTTAAACGTGGTTTTGAACATATTCTATTCCTGTTTGTTCGTCAAAAATCAATAAAATGATAGAGTGATCGCACTTAATCCGTGAAAAAGTACAAAATCTACTTTGTACTAACAAATATAAAATTAGCTAGTACAATTTCACGGATTAAGTGCGATCACTCTAGAGTGATCGAGTGCAAAAGTACTAGCTAAATAGTGCAAAGTAGCACTAATTAAACTGGATTCTATACTATTTTGTACTAGCTATTTATTGATTTTGTACTTTTGCAAGGGTCGGGTTAAGTGCTATCTCTCTGGTTTTGGAGGTTGGGTTCAGTAGAAGTGATTTATAGAATTTGTGTCCGCGTGCTAGGTGCATGGTCGAGAGAATCATTTCCTAATGATAAATACAGTAGTGCGATGTATTGTCAGCGCATCATGCACATGAATGTCATAATCAGTTCTTGAATAAAAAAATTGTGTCGTTTTAAACATTTTAATGGAAAATATTACTTTAAATTGATGGAGTTTTTGAAGCTGTTTTTAAAATAAACTCGCAAAATATTCCTGGTCGTTTATCAAATCATTACTTTTAGTTGGAATTATTACCCAACTTTTCGAATTTAGTAATTGCATCAGTTATATACTAACTATAACAATGAAATGGGAAAGAAAACTTCATAATCTTTAGAACTAGAATATCTGCATTAGAGTCAATAAAGGAACAATACAGTTTCTTTGCAAAATTTTAATTCCTTTTCGTATTAATACGTCTCCCTCACTGTTTGCTACCCTGGTGCTAGAAATCATTTGTCGCTGGTTTTTACTTTTGTAACTGGTAAGCATTTATTACAACATTTTATTGAAACTGGGAATTTGTGATGGACTATCCCTGGGTGCAGCAGAACCCTGGAAGTATAAAGAACCACGGTCCACAATATTTCCATCCAGACATTGCAGGACAAGAGCCGACCCAATATATCCCCGGTGTCCTGTTCTGACAAGTACAGCCATGTCCAGCTCTTTTGTCAATGTTCGTAAGCATACCTAAACAATCAGAAAAATATCATGTCAAAATTACGATGTGTTTACGAGGACGGATTCTTTCCAGACTGAGTTCGTTATGGTTCCAGTTTTACGTGCTTTTCAGGTGTCCTTTTTTACAATGAGACTGAGAAAAGAATTCCTGCAAGTTAACACTACGGCAGTCTTTTCTGCGCGGGATAATATTAGTTTGGGCTACCTGTAGTATAGGTAAAGGATGCCGTTCAAAAATTTCCACCGCGCGCATGCGCATGCAATTAAGCGTCTGGAGGTCGCAAACTAGACTAGCAGTTCCATGCAAAGAAGAAGAAGAAGAAGAAGAAGAAGAAGAAGAAGAAGAAGAAGAAGAAGAAGAAGAAGAAGAAGAAGAAGAAGAAGAAGAAGAAGAAGAAGAAGAAGAAGAAGAAGAAGAAGAAGAAGAAGAAGAAGAAGAAGAAGAAGAAGAAGAAGAAGAAGAAGAAGAAGAACTACTTTCCATAAATTCACATAAAGCGACGCGAGTATCCGAGATATCATTGTCCCGTTATGCTTTCCTAGTTTTATTTCACATGTATGGTTTCAGTTTTCTTTTTGCCAACAAGCCGCGGTTTTTAACCCAATGTCAAACAAAATTCCAACTTTGCTCTTCCTTTTTACCTGTATCAGGCCTTCCCAAAGTTACACTAAGGACAGTTATTCCAATGAAAATGACCAAAAAGCGGTTCGCCATTTTTGAATTCTGCGGGGAAATTAAGAAAGTTATTGGATGGGCTATCTTTATCATTTATATAGATGGATTTCATGGCAGCCATGTTTGTGGGCAAGTACAATAGAAAGTTTTTGAATTAGAAAAGATTTCATTTCTCTTGGGAAAAAAGCTCTATTATTTTGACCACAAACATGGCCGCCGTGAAATCCCTCTATAGACAAACCACGCCCAAATACTTTGCTTTTCTTATCAGCACTTTAAATTCTAGAAGACGGGACGGCTTTCATTTGATAATCAGTGCATATTGTCAACAAGGGAAATTCAGGTGTAACCGTGCCGCAAACGTCTTTAGCTCTAGTAAACATTTAATTGGAGGCTATTGTAAGTCCTAGTCATACGATACTCTGTCCTCTATGATTACAAAATGGAATTTCATGCTAATGGCTAGAATAACGTACGTCCATGTTGTAATTAATAATTATGAGGCTTTTTGGAAAATATACAATCCCATTCCCAGAGGAGATTTCAGGACTAACAAAAGAAAAAGGGAGTGGTCGGTCTACAAACACCTAAAAACTCATTCTCGGTCGTCATTGTAGTTCAAGATCAATTAGAATATTCTCTTCGTTCAATACTGAAAGACGTTGGATTAGATTTGCTTATAGTTTTTAAAATGAACAACCGACACTGCATTGCATAAATTGTTTATTGCGCTATGGCTAAAACGATTCTTTAAGCTGATGTTACACAAGACGATTTGCAACGACGATTTTTCGCGCAACGCCATGCAGTACAATCTTTTTTACCAACGAAGCGTCATCTGTAAAACGTTTAAACTTCAGTGCCAGAATCCTGGCAGTTATTAAGGTTTACCGTTCGCTTTACGTGACGCCACAAATTTATGAATTTTGTAATGCTACTAAACGATACCATTTTTTGTAGAACGAAATATTCAACAGGCAACCAACCATTTCTCCAATTATATTATTGCGGTAGCTAGATCAACTTAGAAATTCGAACTTGGCGGGCTATGAATAGCCAAGATGCCTGGCAAGACTCTACAGGATGTGACACCAGAAGTATAATTCATAGCAAGTCAGAACAAAGTTCAGGCAACTAACCTTGGGAAATAGCTGACTTGTGGCCGATTTGGGTTCTTCCTTTCTTCGTTGATGCCCGCCGATGACAGTATAGAAGAATGTATCAAAGATCGCGACTAAATATTGTTGCTAATTATTTGCACAAACGTGATTGGTTGATTAAACACCCTGCTGACGTCACAGGAGAATTGTGATTGGTCAAATATGATGAAATTCTAATCTAGAATCAATACAATACAATACAATACAATATGTCTTTATTTAGTACCACAGTTTAAATATTTACAATTTACAATTAAAACTTAAAACAGGATATTAGGTACAGGCTACCTATAATAACCACGGGGTTAAACAAAGATAGGTAGCCGACTAGTTAATGTTTAGATTTACGACATGTGGTCAATTATTATAAATAATATAATACTAAATGAAATCCTCCTTCACACGATGACGGGTCGACCACTGCCATTAGAACGAAGCTTGTGATTTGTTCAAATAACGAAAACAAAGAATGTGTGAATTATGATGAACAATGCCTTTTGTTCTACATGTAATCTCTGTCCTTTGTTTTGTTTTACTGTTCTTTGTTATTTGAACAAATCACAAGCACTGTTCAAACTGTAGTGCATACTCCACGATAACACGATACGACGTTTGGGATTCCTGTGCTTGAACTGGTCATTAGTTCTCAGGCCAAGCCTCCCCATTTAGTAACGCCTGTCGGTTTTTACACTCTTCTTCATCAAAGTTTCACTCTCAGCTTCCTGGTCTATTATGCTTTAAAATGAAGATGAGTTTTAGGTTTTACGACTTTTATTTTATGTCCAAACTATTCTTCAGTACACTGGTCTTTTACAAAGTTCATAAAACTGTTTTTGCTTCTGAAAAATCCATTCCTATCGTCATTAATACCTGGCCATTTACAAATGCAACGGAAAAAGGTTAGTAACTCCCAATTTTCAGAGCTTAATGTTATTTTGTTTGTACAGAGATACCTTACGTTAGCCATCTAGTACGAATTAAAGAAATTTTAAGTTACCAGATTATAGCTTAGGGAGCATTCATTTTTTAGGAGGGGGGGGTGGGGGGTGGGCCGGTGGAATTGCAGGAATCAAATTAAATACAAAAAAATGCAAGCCCCCACGGTAAGGAATTGAACTATATTGATGACCCACCCCACTTCCAAATATGAAAATAGGGTCCCTTGACCTGGTTTAACTTTCAGAAAAACATGACCCACCCCCTTTCATAGAGTAAATTTCTTTTGGCCCACCCCTCAATTCCTCCGGCCCACCCCCCTCCTATAAAATGAATGCTCCCTTAGTTATATAATTTACTTCCAATTTTCAGAGTTTAATTTTATTTTGTTTGTACAGAGATACCTTACGTTAGCCATCTAGTACGAATTAAAGAAATTTTAAGTTAATAAAGAATTCTTATTTGTAAATGCAAGTTCCTAAAATGAGATCACAATTTGTAGCATGGCATGTCATCAATACCGAGGGCTCATCAGCTGTTGATGCTGTAGAAGCTGGCTGTACAGTTTGTGAAGTTGAACAGTGTGATGGGACTGTAGGATATGGTGGAAGGTATGGTTTATTTACATTTATTATACAATTGTGGTGCGCTGGTTTTCAAAAATGACTGTTTCGATGATAAAAATACTGTTAAAAACAAAGCAAAAAAGCAATTGTATTAATAAATCCTTTATTAGATATTTTCTTGTGTATTACAGACTGACATTTTACTCATCACTCTCATTTTGCCTTGCCTAAAGGCTCGGCAAAATACATACGTGACTCGTAAAATATCAGCCCGTAATACACAAGAAAATATCTAATAAGTGGTATTTATATAATGACTGGTATACTATGCATGCTCTATTAGTCAAGAACTGTGTATGATTACAGTATACATGTATAACTCAGTTATGTCCTTTGTGTGAGAGCATAAATTTATGTTTTCTCTCACAAGGGACATAAATTTATGTCTCTTTCCACCATCGCTTCTCATGTTTTCATTCATATTCAAACACAAATTTTTCATATAGCCATTACCGATGAGATTCCAAAGTTTAATGGTTCAATTTCCAATCATCAGTGATCCTTTTTGTAATAGTTTGTCAGAAATGTTATAGAAAAGCAAATTTGGTGTCATTTATATAGAACAGTCTATGAACATTGTCAGCAAATCTGTAATATATGTTAACCAACTTAATGTAGTAATAAACAGCAGTTATAAAAGTGTATGGTTTGTACAATTTTATTATCTAATTCCTGTGTGGTAGTGCAAGTATTAGGGTTTGTACAAAAAGGGTATTATTTTTTTTTCCCAAAAAGTACCATTAATAACCAGGGAATATTGTTTGGCCAATATGGAGCAATTTATGTGAATTGCATTTCATTTTTAAACCTTTTGGGACAAAATTAATAAAAATCGAAAAAGTGCAAAAGTGCATATGTATATTACTTTTCACTTGTTCTGATGTCAGTGAATCTTATGCATGCTCTGGTTGATTGAAAAATTCCGATGAATATTATTATTTCCATTTTTCTGTGGGTCTGTACTCTAATAGATGCACATACAGGTTATCAAAGATGTCAAGTCATGCCACTGGACTTCAAGTCCATGTGCTGAAATTGGTATATTTAGTCTATTTATGATGAAAGAACATCTAGGAATCATTGAAAGTAATGCCCACTGACTTCATATATACAAATCCCCAGGGTCTGGCTTGATCCCAGTGTAATATAGCAAATCTCGGCAGATGCCCCTGGTTCCCTGTGGATGCCCCGGGGTTTATTGCCTCAGGGAAGTTGCTGATTGATGCACCAGTGGTTCTCACGGAAAACTTTATAAAATTTAAAGGTTCTGCTCTTATCTTGGTGTGTTATGTCCTCATAATGTATAATAATTATAATTGTGAGCTAAATGTGAGAGGTTTTTTAATGCAATTTTTTAATCCATAAAATCATGTAATAAAACCCCTTCTAATAGCTGTATCAAACTTTCCAAAAAATAAGGCTGCATGAAATGATTAGAAATTTAACAATTAAATTCTGTTATATTTCAGTCCCAATGAAGATGGTGAAACCACATTGGATGCAATGATTATGGACGGGTAAGATATGGCCAAGATGATAAAGAACACATTTTATTGTTAAGCTATATAGTTAGTTTATACATAAATGCTTTATAAATGACTTTTTATAGTGTAACGCATGATGTTGGTGCTGTTGGTTGTTTGAAGAGAGTTAAAAGTGCTATTAGTGTAGCAAGAAGCGTCATGAAATACAGTAAAGAAACATTGCTTGTTGGAGATGATGGTATGACAGCTGCCTTTAAGTAACTGATCAAACTCATTAATAGTTGAACATTTGAAAACACAATAGAAATCACTACTGTAACACAGATCTTTATAATTGCCCTATCGCATAATGACATCACAGTTTGTTTACATTGGGGATAGATGCTCAGAAACGTTGGAAATTGGGACCTATTAATATTCCTTTTCAAAGTAGAACTTCAATGTATTGAGTTTTGATATATATCATGTATCAGTGATTGCTCATCTGCATTTTATTTGATATGCAATCACTCTGATCCCCTCTTGCGACCATAATCCTTAGCGTCAAAACAATAGAATGTTTTGGTGTGACGTCATTATGCGATAGGGCAATTGGGTAAAGAATTTTCTTCATTTGCATAGATTTTAACTTGGATTTTCACAGCCAAAATAATCTAGCTTGATAAATTCTGGTCAAACTGATATGATGTTTGACAGCTAGATGTTTGATAAGTAATATAAAGAACTCAAGGGCACATTATATTGGGTCTAAAAATCCTCACCTTTCTCTCAGATCTTTGTCCACCAATATAAGTACACACCCTCTCTACAAATTTACTTGTTTTTTCACTTATGGTAAATCAATACTTATCGCATACAATATTGTAGTGATTTAACTAAATAATGTAATTATACCATGACGCATCATAGTGGATTTAGGGGAGGGGTGCATGGGGTGCACCTCCCTCCCTACTCCTGCAAGGACCTTCAGCCCTGTGCTTCTTGATCTTGATACTTTTTGAAAATATCATCTGGATCATTTGGTTAGTTTCCAAAATTTCTATAACACTGCTCCCATTCCTGAATTGAAGGACAATCCTGGATCTTCCCCTGCATGTTAATTCCACTAACTAAATGGTCCATTAAATATATTTCTTAATTTAAGGAATATAAAACGTGCGCGCATTGTATCTGTACTATGATATAAACACGATGGAAGATGTAGAGCAAGAGAAAAGCAAGCTTAGGAACACGAGGCGTAGCTGAGTGTTTCTCTTGCTTTTTGAGTGCTCTACATCTTCCAGAGTGTTTATATCACAGTACAGAGACATAAGCAATCGTTTTATATTGCTTTTATAAAATATTTTCGATGTTTTTTGAGCGAGCCATGTCTCTGTCCTCTGATATAAACATGGAAGCCAGCCAATCAGCGCGTGCATTATATCTCAAATATTTTATAAACATTTATATTGGGTAAAGTAATTTTGATCACTCTAACTGCTGTCTAGACTATATATTGTATTATTCATTTAATAATTATAATTATTACTTTTTTGTGAAATTGAAGCTACTAAGTTTGCAGTTGATATGGGTTTTAAAGAAGAAAGTTTAAGTACGAATCATTCAATGTAAGTCATTAAACAAATTGCAAGTGGTTTATTTGCATTGTCTGTGCTCTTATTGACAATGGATTTGGTATCCCCCCCCCCAAAAAAAAATTAATGTTCAAAATTCAAGTGGAACAATAAGCATAGCAGGTATCAAATTGTACCATAGCTGAATTGCAAGTGGTCTCACTTCAAAGTTTTTAATAGTTTGTGATGTCAATTCCATTGTCAATAAGAGCAAAGACAATGGACAATTGTGATTTGTCTATTAAAATAATTGGTTGTATAATCATTTGAACTGGGTAAAATTCTTTGAGAAAAGTTGGAAACTGAATATTGTAAAAAATTATTTAAAGGGCATGCATATACATGTATATTTATTTGCTGAATAAGGCACACCCATGCAAGGACAATATTTCAGGCACATGTGCTTCATGACCAGTGAAAGAGTTACCTTGAGAAGATAATTGTATATTTATTTGTTTTCTAATGTAGAGATCTTTGGAAGAAATGGAAAATTAAGAACTGTCAACCAAATTTCAGACAAGTGAGTTTTAAGGGAGGGGTTCCAGGGATTCTTAAGAAACTGGCATCTTTTAAAAATAATGTGTGGTAAATAATCCCCAAATATAATTTTCCAAATTTCAGTCAAATTTATACCCCTGGGGATGTATATGGCTAAAAGCCTCGGTTCTCTGTATTTAATTCTTCCTAAATATGATATTCTGTGAAGTGCTATAAGTTTATTAGTTTCCCTTCATGTGAAGGGCGTGACACCATAACAGCTTTTGCCAATACACCATTTTCGAGTTCGTTTTTGCTCAGGCTAAGCCTCGATTACGCGAAATTTATTCGACCATAGAATTTTAGCAACAGTCCGATGGAATGCAATGAACAAACAAAGAGAATACTTTAGAATTCCACGGTTTTTTTGCTAAATTCATGAATATTTTACTTGGATTCGAGGCTAAGCCTGAGCAAAATGGAATTCGAAACTGGTCTATTATGGTGGGCTCTATGGTATAGTATACAAATGCTAATGTGATATACAGATTCTATAAAGAATATGATTATGATGCATTGTAAAATTCATCACAATTTTTGTTGCAACATAAATGATAGTGACTGATTCGCAGCCATAAGCCAATGCTTTTCCATCTATGATGTACCGAATAAAAAAAATTGTTGATTTCTTGTAGAATGTAGTTCCTGATCCAAGTAAATCTTGCGGTCCTTACAAACCTGCAACAAGGCAAGAAATGTAGGTATAGAATAGAAAATAAAGGGAAGAGGTGGAGGCCCAGGAGAAAATATATATATCCAATGGTATATGACTCTGAGTGGAATAGCAAATTCCCTGTATCCCCTATGCACTTTGTATTTTGTTTGTTTGGGTTTTTGTTTTATTGTTTTGATGTAGCTATATTAATTTAATGATATTATTAATATCTTAATTTGTAAAATTATAAGCTCATAAATTTGTTTGTAATTTTCTTCTTTATCGATATTGTTTTAGTATCCAAAAAGACAAATCTAATCAGCATATTGGCCATGGAAACCATGATACTATAGGTTTGTATAATGCTATGTCCCCCCTCCCCTCCCCCTGCTCTATGCACAAATTAAATAAACTATGTAGTAGCTTGCCTACAGGCTCTTTTGGGAGGGAAGAAAGGGAAGGGGATGAAGGGAGAGCTCTCCATTGTACCCTCTTCCCCACCTTCCTTCCCCTTCTTCCTCCCTCAGAGAGTCTGTCTTTAGATGTGTACAGTAGTTATGTGTGTGAGCAATTATGTGTACAGAGCTTTACAACTATTGTTCTTTCTCCCTCTAGGAATGATTGTCGTAGATAAACATGGCAATTTAGCAGGGGGAACATCAACAAATGGTGCTAATCATAAAATTCCAGGGTAAGTATTGTAGGCTATGGCAAATCTCAATCTGAGACTTGCTGAGAGCACATAACATGTTTCGTCAGAAATCCGTTTTGGTCTGGATGGCAGGATTCTGTCAGTGGGTGTCTTAGATGAATCTCTAGGCATGTTTCTTGAAAGTTGAGTGATTGTGTTAATGGATGTGATGTGGATGGACAAGTAGAAGTCCTTATATAACTTGTTGTTTATTCTAGTCATGTGGGAGACTCACCTATCCCAGGTGCTGGCGTGTATGTTGATAATGATGTAAATGGACCAGTAGAAGTGCTCATATGAATATTTTCACTTTTCTCAGTGGAAACCTGACCAGTATCCAGTGCACTGTGCTGAAGAGGCCCAACAAGGCCGAAACAGCTGTCTGCGGTTAATGGGTTACTAGTCATATTTAAGTGCTTATATCAGCGGCGGATCCAAGGGAGACCTGGGGGCCGATGCCCCTCCCTTTTCAGTAGGGTCTCTATTTATTATTTTCTTTCTCTCTCTCACTCACTCCCTCTATTCTGTCTAAATGTGTAGGGCAACATGCTTTCTCAAAGCTTTACTTTCTAAATGTTTGTTGTTGTTGTAACTGTAATTAAATTGACGCGCCTTAGCTCAAATAATGGATAATGATATAGGTTGTTTTAGCACCTCAGAATTTTATGGCTTGCTTGTTACGCCCCCACAACGTGCCCCCCTTTCAAAATGTCTAGATCCATGTCTAGTCATGTTGAAGACTCACCTATCCCGGGTTCTGCTGTGTATGTTGATAATGATGTAGATGGACCAGTAGAAGTGCTTATATAACTTGTTGTTTATTCTAGTCGTGTGGGAGATTCACCTATCCCGGGTTCTGGTGCATATGTTGATAATGATGTTGGTGGCGCAGCCGCTACTGGTGATGGTGATGTCATGATGAGATTTCTACCAAGGTAAGTAACATGATGATGACGATGATGGTGACGATGATAATGATGATGATGATGATGATGATATCAATCACTACGTGTTGACCGGTCCCATAAATGGACGAGGACACCACAGATGTGTCACGACACTAGTTGCAATAAAGCTGTTGTTCGATTGATGTCTATACAGTGCTCAACCAACTGAGCTATCGAGTCAACCGGAGTGATCGTCGGGTCGTGTTCGATAGATTAGTTGGTAGAATACCCGACTTGATTCAGAGAGTTGTTTCTCTGAATCTCGCACTCAGGCAATTCACCTTCCCTTATTTAACTTTGATTCTTACAAAGTACCGCACAGCTTTCATTAATTTATACGGAATGATGATTTGTTCTGTTATGATGTTTTGATCATTGTTGCGCAATGTCAGCTGTTACTCGCAACTTTGCAAGGTGAAGTTGCCCCGTGTGTGCGACCTTTGACAGTCGGAGTAGTGTAACATGCAAACGCGGCCTCAAGAAATTAGTGACAACAATATTGCGAGCATCTTTAAAATGGTAATGGTAATATCTTTGGTAATATCTTTCCGAGTGACATTACCATTCAAATTCTTGCAAGCATTGTAGTTCCGGAATCAATCCACTTATTAAGAAGAGTACAAATGCACACTTACGAGCCACATATGACCTCGCTCACCACAGAAGGGTACTGAAAAAGTACACTGGTTCAAACCTCTGCTGCAAATAAAAAAAGTTGTTGCTAATAAAAAATATGGCAAAAAGAAAAGAAGTTGCTGCACTGAATAGAAATAATGCGGACATCAGCGTATTTGCAGCAACTCTTTCTATTTGCAGCAACATTTTTTTATTTGCAGCAGCATTTTTCATTTGCAGCAAATTTTTTATTTGCGGCAACGTTTTTTATTTGCAGCAATTTTTTTATTTGCAGCAGCGCCCCCTATGGGTTTCGGCAGGCTCAAACCTTCTCTGCTGTTTTTTTCCGAGCTAAATTCACACTCGAGTAACATTTAAGGTGCTGCTACACTGTGCAATTTTCCCAGCAACTTGTCTCGCAACGGCGTTGCGGAACAAGTTACAGAGAAAATTTATGCGCTGTTACACTGTGCAATTTTCCCCAGCAACTTGCAATATTTTTGGCCAGTTGCTGGACAAAATTGCACAGTGTAACAGCGCATTAATTTTCTCTGTAATTTGTTTTGAAACGCCGTTGCGAGACAAGTTGCTGGGAAAATTGCACAGTGTAACAGCGCCTTTACAGACATGTCTAACGTTGTGAATTTTTGAAGATCCATCGTTCAAAATCCAAAATTATCGTAGAAAATCGTACCCGTAGGCCATTTTACGTTATCTCAATTCATAACGAAATAATGGTACGTGCGCCTTAAAATCATCACCGTGCCGTGCCGTGACCGTGTCAGTACCGTGATCTCTATAAAAACATAGAAAATCGTACCCGCAGGCCATTTTACGTTATCTCAATTCATAACGAAATAATGGTACGTGCGCCTTAAAATCATCACCGTGCCGTGCCGTGACTGTGTCAGTACCGTGATCTCTATAAAAACATATTCGAAATTCCTGCCGTAACCGCGCTGTGAGCATGCGGTGCCGTTTTCACAGTCACACGAAATCTAGATCTGCTGTATACAGTAAAATTGATAAACAAATGCAATAATTAAGATGTATTTTATTTCTTTAGTCTTGTCGCAGTAGAATACATGAGACAAGGTAAATCTCCCGAGGAAGCATGTCAATCAGCGCTGGCAAGAATTGTCAAGTATTACCCAGGATTCAGTGGTGGCCTAGTAGCTGTTAACAAATCTGGTGAATATGGTAGGTCTCATTACTGGCTTAGTAGTTTATACGCATGCGCTCAGTTGATCAAAAGACAATTAGCGATGGTTTTCACGAGCGACAAAAGCAGTAGCCTGCGTCACATAAACCTTTACCTTAATGAGAAGTTGTCCTTTGCCTCGTTAACACGTGAGGCCTGACCAACATACGCAGACTCAGTGTAGGATTTCGTGAGAGAGAGAGCGAGGAGTACATTGAATCTGCGTTTTTTGCTTCCGCTCCCGCTTTCGTAGCTGCATCACATCCGGGAATGAACTTGTGTAGTCCGCCTGCATAACAGCGACACGTAATCGTGTTATGGATCCCAAAAGGTCTTTCTGGTTTTGAAAAGATGCTTGTGATTGGCTAAATCGTGAAGGTCATTCTAACGCCGTTTCTTATTGGATGTTCTTTGGCGCCAAAATGACGTGAGTAATTGTTTCTTTGGAAATACCCAATGACAAGCAGCGTTATTTTAGTCAATTACAAACTTGTTTTTAAAATCAGAAAGAAGTTAGAACACGATTCGTGTCGCTGTTACGCAGACGTACTAAACGAGAGTTTATTCCCGGATGTGACGCAGCTACAAAAGCGGAAGCGGAAGCTACAAACGCACACTTATTCAATGTACTCCTCGTTGTCTCTCTCACGAAATCCTACACTGAGTCTGCGTATGTTGGTCAGGCCTTACGCGTGAACGAGGCAAAGGACAACTTCTCATTAAGGCAAAGGTTTGCAACAGGGTTAGAGTAGATTTCGTATGACTGTGAAAACGGCACCGCACGGTCACGGCACGGTTACGGCAGGAATTTCGAATGTTTTTATAGACGTCACGGCACTGACATGGCCACGGCACGGCGCGGTACGTTTCACACTCATACGAAATCTGCTCTATCGGTGCGTCTTTGAGTACGACAGTAGTCGCGGCGCATTGCCCGATGGGATCGGAAATGCAGAACCTTCAACCAAACATCGAGGAAACTTCCCCAGAGAGCAGAGTTTCCTAAAACCAAAGTTACCTCCAAACTCATTGCGTGGAGGATAAAAGTGTCAATTCTTGTGACCAATCACTTGTTTCCTGATTTCTTGATTTGATTTCTTTCTTTGTTGCTGGTTTTCTATCAGGTGCAGCAGCACACGGCTGGACGTTTTTCAAGTACTCTGTTGTTAGCCCCAAACTTGGTGGTAAAGTTCACGTGATCTCTGTTAAACCTACGGAATTTCATTGACTTCTGCTTTCAGCAACGGGCTGATCCTCTTTTTCCATCATCACCACATAGAATTTCAATGTGAGCTAGTAGAAAGAATTGAAAATATACATCTTACGCAGAAAGAAAGCTGCTTTCGTGACCAATGGGCAGTACCCTGTGCGAGAAATGTGTCTCCCGTTATCACTTTGTGTTCAAAACAACAAAAATGCAAGTGCAAAAATGCAAATGCAAAAATCAACATGTGAGTTATTAAATTGTATGCAGAGTATATCGAATGACGGGTAGCGAGTGTGCGAATGAGTCTCGGAGATATTAGCAGAAATGCTACTCTGAAAATCCGAGGATAAATAAAGAATATTTTTTTACAACAACAACAACAACAACAACAACAACAACAAATCATGGACAAACGCAATCACTTAGAACTGAACTTGACCAATTGGCCCTTACGTCAGAGTAAAAGGAAAAGGGTTATCCGAGCTAGGAGGAAAGTTTACTTTACTTATTTTACTGGAGGCAAAAAGTATATAATTAAAACTTCACGTTTTTGATTATTATGTTTCATCGATTCAAAAAAACCAGCATATACATCACGGTATTTGTTCATTCAACTTTTCTTTCTTACTTTTTTAGTTGTTAAATTGTTGTTTTTTGTTTTGTTTTGTTTTGTTTTTTTGTTTAGTTTAGTTTAGTTTTATTTTTTGTTTGTTTGTTTGTTTGTTTTTGTTTTGTTGTTTGTTTTGTTTGTGTTTGTTTGTTTGTTTTTGTTTTTGTTGTTGTTGTTTTTTTCGTGTCCGCGGTCGCGTACAACAAATTTCTCTCCGGTTTCCCAACAAACACTGCATTCCTGTGTTACGGCTAGGTCTGAAGTACAAACACTAAGATCAGACTTTGTACACTTTATGATGTGTAGTTTACTTTTCCGACTTTAGAGTGATGGCACTTAATCCGTGCAACAAAATCCAGTAATAGTCAATGTCTAATAGTCTAATCAAAACAAAAGAAAACAATAGAAATAGTGCCTACTAATATCTGTTAGACAAATATCTATTTCACGGATTAAAAGTGCCATCACTCTAAGGTTACTAGTTTAGCAACTACTAAATTTAGCGATTTCTTTAGATTTAGCGGCTAATGAGCTTTTATCAGGTAACGATTTTCGGGGGAAAAGTGACGATTTTGACTACAATTGACCAAGAATACTCAGTAACACAAATTTTGGCGAGTAAAAAATTCAACGATTCTGAGGACCTCGCTAAAATTCGCTAAATTATGTTGTCGCTAAAACTAGGGATCTTAAAGTGACACTCAATGTTTGACACAACAACCTTGTATTGTTAACTTTGTAAAGTTTATATTAACACTATATAAAACATGTACTATATACTCTGATTTTATAATCAAACGCGAATTCGTCATTCCAGCGATTTAGCAGAATGCATAGGATTAACACAAAAACTAAAATATAGTAAGGCCAGATTTAAACTATTTTTAAACACTATGACGTCATTATGTTTAATTTCTGACGTCATCAGTGGAGTGCTCTGTAAATTTGTCACTTCAGCATACGAAAGTATTTCTGAATCAGATAATACTGTCTACTTATTTTCCTGATTCATTTGATCGTCGCTCACGCAATAATATTTTTGGTAGTGAGGACTATCTTGAGCTATTAACATAAAAACACGTTTTCCTGGCAAAACTTCATCGATTTCCTTCTTTCTGGAATAGACTTGGAATATGTTACGCTTCCACTTGGAGCGTGCCAAAATCTTGTTTACTTTTCAACAGGAAGAAGTTGGCACGACTCCCACTAAAACAGACATTAGTATTGGTGTTTATAGAGTTGTTTGACGTAAACTGCCCGGCACTCTCATGCAAGTGCATCGATGCAAGCATCCTGCATTAGCTAGAAAGTCACGAGTTTAGCGGTTAATGTTCGAAGCGATATGAACAATTGCATTATAATTATAATGACATCATTTATTATTTTGACTGATGATAAACTGGATAAAAGCGAAAAAATAAAAACGAACCGGTCACAAGTCAACTTACCGGGGTAGGGACAGTCCATTATCCATTAGCCACTAAAAAGTATCCAAGAGAAATTTTTAAAAATGTACTTAGGTTCTCCTGGCTTTTCGAAATCGTTCTCTGGGGTCAAATCAGTTAATTTAAGGTGATTGCTAGTATTTACGGTGTGTTTCTTTTTTCTTTTTATACAGAAGTAATTATTTCACTTGACTGACAGAGTGGGTCACTTAGCCATACCATATTAGGAATTTTTTTAGACAATGGTTGAGTTTCAATGATGACAAGTTGAACGACATGCTACAGGATTCTTGTGGTGTCGATCCAACTTTTCTGGTTTTACGCTTACTTTTACCGAGTTCAAAAACAAAAATACTACAAGTTAAATGATTTCGTAACCAGTGCTGTTGGGGTAAAGAGCTGTGGTCAAAAGTACTCACAATATAAGATATAGAAGATGTCGAAAATGTGTCTCAACTGCGCTAGTAGTTAATAAGCGACCAGGTTTATGTATTAAACCAGCTACAAACTACCGGAGACTGCAGAGCTAATCGTCGGCGAAGAGGCATTTGGATTCGGGCAATTGTGATTGAATTATGTGGAACTGTTTCTAAGCCTTCATCACAGTTTAACAACTTGTACAAAGGTTAGTGAAATCTTTGGTCGATATTCGACCGTTTTTGTACCGTATCGTTTACTCTGATTTTTATCCAAGAATTTTACCTTGATATTCATGTAAAATTCTGTCCATCGAAAAACTTGCTAATCCTTGCCACTACTGCAGCGTACTGCCAAACGCTTCAATATAGTGATCACAATCTCGATTTGTTTACATTTGGCTGATGTAAATTTCTTTGATCATTCGTTCGATCTTTGCTGTATAAATTCCTTGTTCATTCAAAGTCATTTAAACCGTGTTTATAGAGAGAAGATAAAATACCGTCATTCAGAGAGCCTATTAATGAATATTGTTTTAAAAATGAAAGTTATTTTGCCTTAAAAATATACGTGAGCTTTATACAAAACAAATACTGCTTCACATTAACACAATTCTTCACGATACTCTCCAACAAGGGAAAGCTAATTTGATTTCGCGGTTCGCACTCCATTCCAGTAAGGGTTTATATTCACTTGCCCCAACAAGGAACTTCTTAATAAAATTATATAAATTGAACTGTGGTTGCGATGGGAAACAGAACAAATCTGCAGGCCATATATACACAAATATTCCATGCAGTAAAGTTTGTACAGTTGATCTATATTTACTTATGCTATTGTTTTGTGTAGTTCACTGTGAAATCTAGCGATCTTTATGAATTGATTAATAGATTAAAGATCGAAACTGCGCGAAATATATATTCAAGGCCGTTGTAACGATGGCAGGCCGCGGAGGTGGTGCAATGAAAGCGTCCCTGTCAGCTGACGGTAAGTATAATAAAAGATTGTTGACATAAAACTTTTAGAACAAAAGTATATCTTCGTTCAGTGCCGACTCGTGGTCTTTGTTCGATGATGTTGAACGATTTTGATTCAAAATCTTAATCCTATCCTAATTGCCAATACTTGAAAACGAGTTATACCGATTGTCTGTGGTTAGTCATAGTTTTAGTTCACAAATTCAGGTAAGATTATAATGATGACTTGCTTCATTGCAAGTACTCGACTTGTTTTTGACAGAATGTATAATAATTGCAACTTTCATCAAAGTAGCCTTTGCTAAGAAAACCATAGTTTCGAGACTGGAGATTTATAGGTTTCTGTACTTAATAGCCATTAATTTGGTCAAGTTCCCAGAAATCATGGTTTCAATTAATTGGATTCCAAAATTCTTTTTCCAAAGTTTTGTTACGGTTTACCATGATGTTCAATGAAACAGTATTTGCATATATTACTCGACTTACTTATTTTCACTGGGTTATAGTTGATGGTTCTGAAAGGATTTAATATTTAATATTTTCTAATAATCATTTAATAGCCAATTCTATTTAGCCAATTCTATTTAGAAGTGTCATATATCAGATATGTTCCCTATTAAGCAGCTTGTTGATGGGGAAACAGTGGGTCAATTCAAACCAGACGTGCATATATAGTCAATATGTCAACATAAAATTGTACTAAGCCTTTTATATAAATAGGACAACAACAACAGCAATTTATTTTTTGACTAACACTTATGCTATAAATACCCCAGACTCTATTTTCTACACATATGATATTTCCCAGTTAGTCCTTGCTAAAACTCAAGTCAATTTATTAAAAGCCATTTGTAATCAGCAATCTTTCTTTAAAATATCTATTTAACTTAACTATTCTAATTGGCTTTAGCTAAAGATGAAGCTTTTTTGCCTGATTACATACCATAACGTGGTCAACATGGTCTCATGAACAATATAGTAAAGGCTCAGTGATTGAAGGGTCATTGACAGCAAATACTAAACATAGATAATGCCCACATGTCTCAGTGTGCTGTTTGTGTAGTAAACACATCTCTAGAACAATCCATCCCAAACATATATAGTCATAAAGCAAGTCTTGGTCATTTTAGGCATTTAATATCTAGATGTATGTGATTACAGCCATTTACTCTACACGCTGTGCAACCACGATCATGTCAATCAACTATATAGAAATGTGTATACATGTGTATATAGCTGTTCAATTAAAAAGTTTACATGGTGTACTCACAGACATGAGAAGCTTTCATAGATGATGATTTATTGGTCTTCCTAAATGCCACAATTCATTTATTGACTAACATTTGATAAATATGACTTGTAATTTAAGTACATACATAAATGGACTCATCATATATATAAAACCAATATATAATGTTCCAATTAAACATAAACTTCATTTTAGAAATTCTAATCTGCATGTAACATTCACAGAGAACACTAGCTGTGACATTAATCTTGCCTATAGCTAGCTTAGTAAAAACTCTCCTGAAATACATGCACCAGTATACAATTGTAACATAATGTTTTCGTTCAACTTAAGCCCATATAACAGCTGTATATATATAGTTACTCTAGCAAGTACAAGCTAGCTTTGAACATATACATGGATACTTTAGATGCTATGTAAGACATTGATTTTGAAATTTAGCTCTTAACTTGCTCAGCATGTAATCTAATTTGCTGTTCTCTGTAATAAGTCTTAGCCAATAGGGTTTTGTTTGACTAGTTAGAAAGCTTGATTATTTATGTGCATAACATGTTCTGACTTATATGATGGTGACCACACTCACATCTCTCTTGATAACAGCTTAGACATTCAAATATTTTGTATGTGAAAAGTAATCCCAGGACAAGGCTTTTATAGCCAATCACTTCATCATGTTGAAAGGATGTAACATTTGTGTTTCAGATGTGGGTACATCTGCTAAAAAACCTGGAAAACTCTCAGCAAATGCCATTGCTAAATTTGAGTCTGACTTAGCCTTTGGTGGAAGTACAGGAGCAATCCCAAGAGTTTCTCCCTCATCTGGACATGTGTCCAGCTCAGAAATGGGTTCGACATCAGCATCTCAGGAACATATTCAACCATATAGACCACACTCGGTACAAATATGTGAACCTAATGAAGAAATGCAAGCTGCTGGAGGGGAAAGGGAATCAGGCGATAGGAATGCAAAGAAAAGAAAGTCAATTTGGAAATGGAATCCTTTGAAGAAAGTGAGAAGATTTTTTAGCCGAAAGAAGAGTTCACGAAGGACAAAGTCTTGTGAAGATCTTCCCACTGAATCTTATAGACCCAAGGAATCTTTAGAAAATTTAACTGCTGATAGCAGACCACGTGGGAAAACATCTCCAGTTGTGCGCACAAGTACTATGCCTTCATCAAATAAGGTATGTATAAGCCCTTGTTCCTTCATATTGAGTCCACTGGCAATGATTATTAAACACAATTCAGGTAGCTATATAGAAACAGTGAAGGTTGTCCCAATATATATATTATATGTTTAAAGAGCTAATTGTAACAGTACACTGCATGTAGGCAAGATATGTCATTGGAAAACTCATAACTACACAAAACCTCATCTGCTTTGATTAAAAACTAGAAATCTTTGTTTACATTTTGATTATCAAAGTTTCCTCTGGTTCCCATCGTCAGGCTTAATTTAAATATTCAATTAGCTGAATTAACGTAGTACGTACCCCAAACTAATGACTTGGTCTACAGATGGCTGTTCAAATTTGGAAGGCAAAAAAAATTACAACACTTTCCTATTTTTCTTTTATTTATTATGCCCTTCTCTTTTCCATTTCTCATTCATCATGATCTTGTTTCTTTCTACCCACTTTTCTTTAATTTTTGTAAAGTAGTAAGCATGGGATCCCTGCAGTCCTGGAGTTGTTTGGCCCTAATGCACAAGGGGGCCATGTTTTTGTACATAGACTTTTTCGTTTTCTTCTTTTGCTATATTATACAACTGCTGTTTATAAACTCAGCATATATTATTATTAGTCCTAACGCTGTAACACCTTACTGACAGCCATCTTTCTTTGCTTTTGATTTGTTCCTTTGTTTTGTCCTTTTCTCGAATCAATATCTCTCTTTTCTTTTTATCTTTCTATTCTTATTTTCATTTTTCTTCATTTTTCACATTTTCCATTTCTTTCTTTTATTTGACTGTAATTTCATAATTTATGCATACAATTCATCCGTCTCTCCGTCCATCCATCCATCCATATCATCTCTTTTCTTATCTTTTTTGGTCAACTTTTTCCAATATTCTCGAACTGTCAATTGCTATAATCAATCGGTAGTATTGGCTTAGTCTTTCAATCTGTAAAATAATATTTTCAAAATTATTAGCAGACTTAAGAGTTAATTAGCCTAACTTGTTCTTCAATCGTTAGTCGGCAACTTGAGAATTTTTACTATTGTCAAAACTAGGGAAATAGCTATAGATCGTTTAATAATTAATTATGATAAGTCTTAACTTAGCGACAGAGTAACTTTATGACCTTATATGCCTCCGTAGTTTGGTAGAAAATAGATATGTCTTTTTTTAAATATGCAAATGCTAACTCGCTTTGAAAATGTTAAAATAAGCTTGATTGATGAACTAAAAGTCCGTGATATTATATTTAATTGTTGTGAATAATTCTGGGCCTGATCCTAACACCTGCCTTATATGGACATAGAGATATTTTGCTTTAATTGCGTTATTTTTATTTAGTCAGAAAGACTAAAAGAAAAGACGAAACTCGGTTGGAAAACAGTGTTTGACGTGAGAGCGTGCGTTATACGCTCTGTGTTCTCGCCGTGTGTTCCTCTTTCTCTTCTCTCTTGATGTTTTGAAACTTTTTGTAATACAAATTATCGCAAATTGGCCTGAATTTGCACGCAAACGAAATTACGTTCTGTGGTTTTTGCGTGGAACTCCGGGTTTTTGAAGTCAAATAAACAAGCTAGAGTATGACTTCTAGGATCTTTTCTCTTGGTCCGTTTGGACGTTATAGTTATGAAGTCACGAAGGTGCCGGTAAGTCACTCAAAGTTATGCATTTTTCACGACTAAGATAAAATTTATTTTCTCACGACATTTCTTTCGCGAGTTTTATGTAGCAGAAGAAGAAGATAGTATTTTATCGATAACTTGCAACTAAGGGTTAATTTTCTTACCTATTTGATCCATATCTTCAGTTTTTGATAAACAGAGAAAGTTACTGATGGGAATTCAGCTAGACATTCCACCTGCTCTGATCTAGCTCAATTTATTGGTTCAGTTTTGATCTCAATTTTTGCGACTTGTCATTCAAAATGTATATCAAAAATCGCTTTATTGCTGAGTGTTAATATATAGATGGAAATAATTGCTAAAACGAAAAAAAATTCTTATCGTTATTGCACTTTGAAAATGTTCCGTGCATGAGTTTTTTCCTCTCTCCACTGACTTGTTGTCGTTTTATTAGTCTCTCTAGATATTGTGTTTTGTGGCGTTTGGTAGACTTGTCAAAACCAGCGTGAGTTTCTAAGGTTGCCATAACAACAATCCTTATTTTTAAACAACTCTTTCAGAGTCCTTCCAACGTGCTACAAGAACTCAAGAAACGACAAACAAGCAGCCATGAAGAAGTACGAGACGAGATGTCGCCCAGTTTTACGTCGAAGACACTGTCGCTACCTTCACTTGATACTGGTGTTCCTCCTTTAAAGGAATATGCTTACAGCGAAGAAGGTAAATTTATAGTAGTTGGAAATGATGTTTAGTGAAATAGTGTTACATAATAATCGGTTTTACTGATTGGTCGAGAACCGAGTATCTGTATAATACAGACGCCCGGATGACGTCACAGGATATTACGCGCGCTCTTATTGGTTGATTTATTTTAACATTTTGTAAAACCACTATACACTTCATTACAGTTTGTAATGTCAGCACCTTTTTTCTTTCTTACTTTTCTAGCTGCTGTCAGCTTTGAAAGCTGATCCTAATTCGTCCTCTTTGGAAGGTCTGCAAGCAGCTCATGATAAAATTAAAGCAGCTCCAAAGAGACGCAGACCTCCGTCAAGGAACAGATCAGGTAGTGCCACGTCGGCGCTGTCAGCTGATTCTCCAGCACGTAAAGAACAAAGAACACCTCACAGGCGTTCCAAAACAGATCCAAAGGACCTCACCAAGGATAACAGTTTTGAATCAAGTTCACTCTCTGACATACTAAACAACACGATCTTTGAAAGAGCTGAAGAGGAAGATGAACAAAAGCTGAAGTCTCCACCCGCTGCTACAAAGGTTATTGACAAAGATAAAGCAGTTCTGGACGACATTATGTCTAGAGTAGACAAAGCGATGGCTAGTACTTCTGGACCACCCAAACTTCGCAAGTCGTGAAGAGGTCAAGGAAACGGAAAAAGGAGTTGATAGAAGTTCCCTGAACAAAACCGAGAAAGATGAAACGAATAAGACGACAGTAAGCAGGTTTGAAGCCAAGAAAGAGTCCCAAAGATATTCTTTGGACGAAAAAACTAGAAAAAGTTTTACTGAGTCGGTTGTCACTTCGAAGTCCGAGTCTGATATTCTTAAGGCAGAATCGAGCGGTCTTCTTCAAAGTGAGCCCCTTGAGAAGCTCTGGGAAGATACGAAAGCATCAAGCGAACGCAAAAGTTGGGCGAGCACTCCAAAACAGCCCGAGAGCAATAATAATTGGACGAGTACTCCAAAACCTGTGCCCGATTCCAACAAGAAAGAAGAGCGCACTAGTTTGACAAGCTCTCTAAAACAGCCCGAGAGCAATAATAAAGAAACTAATTGGACGAGTACTCCAAAACCAGTGGCCCATACCAACAAGAAAGAAGAATCTCAAGCAACAAAAAATACCCAGGACAAGCAAACACAAATTACGACTAAGCCAGCTTTCAAACGAGGGAAGTCTTGGTCCAATAATTACAAGCCAAGAATGGTGGAATTCCCTGTCAAGCAGGAAGCGGTGATGATAGAGACAAAGAAAGACTCACCTCCTGTCAGCACTGCAGAAGATGAAGAGAAGGAAAATGAAGACACAAGTTCATTTGAAGAAAAGAAAGATTTTCGTTTTAGCAGGACCAAATCTTGGTCGTATGGAATGAAGCCAGGAGACGTTGGGAAAGCCAACCAGGGATTAAAGTCTGGAGAAAATAAAACAACGTCGTCCACTGTTGAAGAAGAAAAAAAGGGCGACGCACCAACGTGGATAGCACAGGCAAACCGAATGTCCAAGAGAATATCTCAATTACTGCAAGAAGACGAAAGTAGCTCAGATGAAAAGCAGGTAATGTTTTTACTTCTCCCTGATCTTCCCCGCTCCTTGCTTTCCATTAGTTCCCCCGCCCCTCCCCCCAGGGTATACAAAACCAGTTACACGCTCTACAAACTAAACAAGTCAAAACGGTTGACCATTCATACTCATAGTATCTTAAGGAACACAAGTTTCAAAAAACCATGATGGTGTTATAGCCACTCTCCGCTTTGTATACAACTTCACACTTTATAACGATAACGATAATTTATTATCTTCTTGCAAGTATCTGTAAGTATCTTGTAATAGCCAATATGCACCTAATTCCAAAATGGCGGACACTAGTGGCAGCAGAGAGCATGAAAGCGAGGCATCGAGGTCCACAATTCATGTTAAAGTTTATCTGTAGGAAATCTCTCGTTAATTTTGTCTTGCCGGTGTTTTTCTTTACCCTACATAAAAATAAGCCTTGATATTTGATGTTTTGGTTTTGTTTTACTCTATTGATTGTCACCGCTGTCGCCATTTTGGAATAAGGTGTATGCACAAGCGGGATTTTCTAGCATAAACAGGGTTAGTACACCTGGAAATTCTGGAAAATCCTGGATTTTTATTTCTTCCTGGAAAGTCCTTGAAAGTCCTGGATTTTTTGATAAATTCCTGGAGAACTCCTGGAAAACAGAAACGAATAAGTTAACTGTGCATATATGTTCGCATATATAAAAGCTCCGTTTACATTCCTTAACTCAGCCAGTAAAAAGGTTGTGCAAATAATGTATCTTGTTTAAAAACTCCTGGAAAACTCCTGGAATTAATCAGAAAATCCTTCTTGAAACTCCTGGATTTATTGAATTTTCTAGGTGCACGAACGCTGCATAAAGCATAGTGGGAAATGTAGTCGTTGCACTATTTTAGACCCAATAAATGAACCCAAATATATCTGTCTATATCAATATCTATATCAATATCTGTCTATATCAATATCTATATCAATATCTGTTCTTGTGTTTTCTTTGCAGAAATTTAAAATGTTACAAAATGCTAATAGATCCTTTGAAATTGTTGTTAGATTTTTGCTGGACGGCAACTCCCAGAGGGCTTCGTAAGCTGTGATAACAGCTTTATATTTAAAAATATTGAAGTTCTATATTTATTATATCCTTTTTCCTTAGACCCCTACTCTTCGTAAATCGATCAAGGAGTCGTCAGATAAACCGCGAGCGTCACCAAAGCCTGAAGTCAAAACCCCCGAAAAGCCAAAACCTTTGACTAAAGTTGCTAAGGAACCAGCGCCGTCTCAAAGCTCGTCAAAGCCAACCCCTTCACCTAAACCAAGCCTTACAACAAAGCCGAGCCCTGCACCAAGACCGGGCTCAACAGCAGGACCAAAACCTAGTAGTTTTGTTCGAAATTCGGGCTCCTTACCACGAATCACCGGTAGTGGAAGTTCTGTGACTAAGTCGTCGTCGTCGTCTTCCGGTAGCGCTGAGAAGGAGTCGATAAGGAAAAGAGCAAACACTGAAACTGCCAAGAAATCTGTTCAAGAGATTGCTCGATCTTCGTTTGGAAATGTAAAAATAGAGAAATGTATCGTTTGTGGTACAACGGTTTATCAGATGGAGAAGTGCAAATTTGACGATTCTGTGTTGCATCGGAATTGCATTAAATGCTCCGTTTGCAAGCGGCATTTGACTGTTGGTAACTTTGTGATGACTGAAAGCAAGATTTATTGCAAGCCGCATAGCCAGACAGTTGTTGCTGTTTCGACGTAACTTGGCAATTTATCACTGGCTTCTGTGTCTGTCTTTTAAGAAATCACGACTATTTTGCCTACCACATGGCCGACACAGCACATGAGCTGAGAACAATGATCCTTGCATTTATACACCAGTAAGCTTGATGAAGAGTTAAATATTTTTTCACTCACCCGAGTCAAACAGATAACGTTTTGCTAACCACCGCGAACCGCGCGCGGTCACGGTGAATCCAAAATGTGTTTAATAAGAAATTTCAACAATAGACATCGACAGTATAGCATAGAGAAAGCTTACGCTGATAAACGTTGATTTCTCTGGAAGAAATCTAAACCGTTTGGGAGTGCGCGCGTTTTCTTTTGGGGAACTTCTCTTTCTGGGATCCCTTTAGAAATCCATGCACAGAAAGCCCAATCAAAGAGAAGACTGGCGCATGCGAAGGAGTCTATTCTTATAAGGGAGAACTTACACAGTTGATGTAATACATAAGCCCTTATGACGTAGACTAATTCTATAAGTCGAAGTTATCGTTTTGAGTGAGCGATCACCACACGAAGCCCAATGAGTTAACAAACCGACTTGTGGAATCAGTCTTCCTTATGACGTATCTACACTTCCAGAATCCTTTTCGGTAGCTTCTTTTGTTATGCTAGCTTTCACTAGTGTTTTGGTATTATCAAAGGAATTTTAACATTTGAATATAAAAAGAAATTTTGATCGAAAAAGATTGTGGTAGTTTTGGTATGACACGTCATAAGGGTAAAGGCTTATTCACAAAAATATAATTAAAAACGCATGAAACAATAGAATACAATAGAATATAATAGATAATGTGAATATATATCAGTTGAGTGGTACGTAGGTTCTCCCATTCTTCTAATTAAGTTAGTAAAGTACTAAAAACCAAGAAATTTTGGGGTATTTTTCTGAAAAGATACAAATAGTTGTTTGACAAATATTTTTTATTTTTCTAATTTATATAATCTTATAGTTAGTTGTGGTAGCATAAGTTAGTGATTGGTTACTCCAGTCTTCAAAATATTGATGATAGATAGATAGTGTTATAGAGGGATTTCACGGCAGCCATGTTTGTGCTCAAAATAATAGAGCTTTTTTCCCAAGAGAATGAAATCTTTTCTAATTCAAAAACTTTCTATTGTACTTGCCCACAAACATGGCTGCCATGATATGAAATCCCTCTATACTTAATTTATGCCCACATAGACACGTACACAATGGTCCGCATTTGAGTAAGAATCTACAGGGACATAGCGCATGATGGTAATTGAGATTGAGAAACGGGCGTCAGGTGACGCGACATGTTGCCGCTGTTTAGAACTCGTTGATACCGCCATATCTGCACCATACATTCGCTACTACATGAACTAGCAAGCTGGAGCTGCTCTAAATAATCGGAGAAAGGATTGAGTTTCGAAAATAGCACAAATGCGAGAATCCAGGAGTATCATTTTGTCGCTCGTTTCTAACTCCAAGAAAAATACATGACCACGTTATGACAAAGTGGGCATCCTAACCAATGTGCCAATGGTCCGTCTCCTTTTCCCACCAAATAGAGCTGCTTATTAAGACGGAAGGGCTCCGGTCATAGGATATCTTAGAAGTTAACGTCTTAAGTATATTGATCATGATTATAACTAACGATTCATCCATTTGAAGATTTATTACAGAGTGTGTTTAAGAAACATTTTATAACAAAAAAAGTCGCAAAATTCTATAGAATTTATTCTCAAGCATAAATACAGTAGTAGAATAGAAACTCCATTTCTGTCTTGAAATGGATAGGGTTTTTGGAGTCAATTATCAATATTGGTCATACCCCACCCTCGTACTACGTAGTCGGGGCGATATTGATTATTTCCATTACGAGATTTAGATGCCAGATAATGTAAATAGTACAAGTTCAAGCATGTTCATTTAAGGCAATTATTGTAGAGTTGAAACCATTTGGTCATGGTTAATAAATGAAAACAATTTTTATGAATGTTGTTCTCTGAACTATATTTCAGTATTCGCTTTTTAAGAGGCAAAGGTCCTACCATTTGATGTTAATTTTAGCGCAAGCATGTGCTAAATGTCAGCAAGTGCAGCTGCGCAGTAGATTTCATCGTAGACCTACCCTACCCTACCCTTCGTCGGGTTTCCTGTGGTAATAGATTGGCCGGAGGAAAACTTAGTCCAGACCGAGGCCTCTTTTTACCCCGCTACGCTTCGGTAAAACAGAGTCCAGAAGAACTTGCATGCGCATGCGTTACATGAACCAATCAGACACCGTAAAATTTTGGTGTGACCTGGTTACAAAGCTATCGTTGAAATTAAATCAGCTATATGGGGCTTATTTTGAAAACGAATTCATCTTAGCAGTTAAGTATGCCTTCACTTGTACGAAGCACACGTTTTTACCCAAATTGGAGCAAATCCAAGCCCTGTGTGACTTGTCAAAAGGCTTTGTAACCAGGTCACACCAAAATTTTACGGTGTCTGATTGGTTCATGTAACGCATGCGCATGCAAGTTGTTCTGGACTCTGTTTTACCGAAGCGGAGCGGGGTAAAAAGAAGCCTGGGTCTGGACTAAGGAAAACTGGGAATAACCCAATGTCTTCATAAAATCTATGTGTTCTATTATCTCTCGTTCTCTGTTTTGTACTGTTTGTATAAATAAATTCCATCCTGTATACGCTGTGTACGTGAAGGTTCTCCCGAGTTGCCTACGGAAAAAAGCTCAACTGGGCGCGTCTACTTGCGTATTGATCTCTCATCGCTGTTTAGGTGGTATCCATTTCAACATTTCACTAAATTTCTTGTCGATGCAATCATATCCTTGACTACATCTAGATGTCATAGTTTGGATCCTTGCCTGAGTACCTAGGGCATTATTAGAACTAATACCGAATAAATACCGAAAAAAACCCATTCATTTTAGTTTTTGAGATTTTAAGGAAGCTTCTCCGGTAATGAGACTTTACCCATCAACAAAGTGATATAAATCAACTGTGCAAAAAGGCATGTGAGAAAGCAGTCTTTATTTTTCAGATGTATTTACTTTTGAGCTGTGATCGAAGATAACTAAAATGAATAATAAATATTTGTCTAATGAAAAACAAGCGAGTACTAACATTGTTTGAAGAAAAATTGTGATAAAATTTCGTCTTTTCTGTACAAAGATCTTAATAGCCGACTTCCGAGTTACACTTCACTTGCCACATACAAAAGTATCAAGACTTTCGTAGCAAGACAAAAGTTTTAGCACGTAGCCTCGTTCTATGTCCTTTGTATATTAGTCTGGTGGCTTAGCGCAAAATTTTAGCCGGATCGTGACACAGCGGACAAAAGTACCAAACTTTGTATAAAGTTAGCTTGGGATATTAGTATCAAATTTAGGATGGGTGCCCAAGAAATAAACTTCACTGAGCTTGGTAACCAGGCTTTTTCTGTAAAATAGGCATTTGTATACTTTTAATAGCTACTGAATTATAAAACGACACATTATCAATCTACAGAGTTCTTTAAAGGTTATTGCCAATTTCCTATACACTTAAAGACGTTTTAAAGTTGACTTGTTACTAAGTTATTCCTTAAATACTGCAAAATAGCAATAATAGCAAGGATGGCACAGTTGGTTAGTGCGCGGCTTTCGGTGCGAGAGGTCCCGAGTTCGATCCCAAGCCAGACCTCACATCCTTGTTTCGACTTCTTTCCTTTCCGTGTAGCTTTAATCAGCTTTAAATACCCTTAAAACGGAGCACTGATGGAGAGAGGGGAGTAAAATGAGCGCACCGTCGACCTCAGGTTTGTCAGTTGAATTACTGTTACGAGTTATCGACGTTAAAATATGGTCGCTTTAATAACAGCAATAATATGACATTTTAATTAGGCAATTATGACGTATGATGCTTTAAATCTTCTTTATTATGACGATATATCTGTGAAGATTTGAAATATTTACTTTTACTATGTAAATGCTAACCAAGAGACGTTTTTGCATTGATTTCAAAATGAAAATCAGCGATATCAGTTTACAGCAATAAGTTTCGATGTCGCCATGACATCTGGACATATGTACATCATAAAATATATATTACAGTACTAGTGAATTATAGACAGGATGTACAAATCGTTTGTAATCCAAAGCTATTGTTAAAGAGAGAATAGCAAAGGCTAATTCATTAGATAAATTGTGTCCAAGACAACACCATTATGTATATGTATACAGATCCAAAGTTAATGGCTTGGTAACCACCCACATTTATCTTCTGCATTTGCATTTACACAGATCAGAACAGGTTAGATTGGCCTTAACACATTTACATCTAGAACACTTTTCTTTACAAGAGCACTTCACAAGTTCCCTGCAAGACTTTGCCACTTCAGACAGAGTTATCCACTCGGGCACCCAGCGTCCATCTTTCTTTTTCCACCCAAATGTATCAGGAGATGGTATACTCTGCTGGCTTTCATCGCTGCTTGTCCAAATTCCTGCTTGATACACTGACCGTCTGACATGTTGAATAAGAGCGTTCTATAATTCAAAAGAAAATGAATAACATAAAAACATTGGACTATTTTTTGAATGAGCCAGACCACTAGAGCACATTTGATGCCAGTGGTCAAAACTTATTGAGTTTGTGAGAATCTCACTCGATAAATGTACATAAGAAATAAAGAGCTAATATATTTATCGCCCACCTGGGTTGGAGGAAGCCTGTCCATTGACCTGTTGCGCTTACAGAACAGTTCCTTTCTGACTTGGTTGATGGATTCACAAGGAGACGTCTGATCATACATAATGATAATCATCCTCTCAATTTTGCTGAAATGTTGTGACGTTTCATCAAGGTGCTGGAATGGGTGTTCAGCAATATACGCAAGTGCTGATGTGACATCTCTGTACAATTCCCAGGCTTGCCACGCACTTTGCTTTCCCTTTCCAACAAACGCAGAAGTGGTATCACAACCACTAAGAGCGTGGAACACAGGAAGACAACGTGCCCTGGTTTCTCCGAGGGAAGCACATACTTTGTTGATGTTTATGTACTTGAAGTTTTTCCCCATGCCGAAGGCCATCCAGATTTTTGCGTCTGGTCTCACGGTGACTAGTCTGCCAAACACTCCTATGAGAACAACCACAACGTCCGTGTCTACCGTTCGTACAAGAACACTTGTGCAGCCTGAATGTAGAGCATGTAGGACGTGGACTACAATTCGGGTGTCGGCCTCTTCATGGTTACATGTGGACATAGAGATAGCTGCTGACCCAAACGATGTTACTGATTCTCCTGAAATGAAAAAAATCATAATATAAACACATATATAAGATAACAAACGGAGCAAATGGCAAATCCGAGACTTTCTAAAAACCATGTTTTCGAACCATAAACTGAAATAAAAAAATATCCAATACGTTTGACAAACTCCGAGAAGAAGGTCCGATATTTTGGATTGCACTTAAGAATTCGGAGACGCCGAGCCTCTACTAAATACCATTTATGATTCTGATGATGAAGAAATGGATGTTCTACCACTCACCAGATGTAATGTATAGAGCCTTTCCTTCTGGAACCCTGACGTCTCCTACTTTGGAACTAAGGAAGTCAAAGAGCTCTGTTTTGTTAGCTGGATCTTGCAAAAACTGCGACCACTTGGCAGGGAGCTTAGTATTGCCAGCTACCTTCCTTCGCACCCCTGCACCACGCTTTTCTCTTGTTGATTCCTTCAGGCTGTCAGATCTGTAGACATCCCACACGATGTCTATGCGAGAGGAGTATTCCAGTTGGGATATAACGTAAGGGAGAAATACGAATTCTGCGTATTCGTCGAAGGTAGACGCAACTGTCGTAGGAAGACTGTGTACGATAACTGCACCATCAAAGACTCTTGAGTCGAACTTAAGTTGTGGGTCAGAGTTTTCTTCCTGAACCAGGCACCTCAGCAACTCCGACTTCGTGCCAGGAAGGTAGAGGTCTCCACAATCAGAGAGGGAAGGGGGAAAGGCTTGAACTTCATGAGAGAAAAACTCATTCAGGTCACCATCTCTACTTTGCATTGCCACATAAAGTTGGGCAAACAAAGATACGTTATTTGTGAGCGCTTTGATTTTCTTTCCTTGATTTGTCGATTGCTTTTTACTGGATCTTCTGAAGAGATGCAAGTTATTCCTCTTGATGGTGTCATGAATGGATTTTTTCTGATCTGTAAGAACATCTTTAACAAAAGCCTTATACTGTGCCTTGCCAACATCTTCTAGACTGCGGATATTCTTTGCAACTTCTGGGTCTACACAATCTCTGCTATCCAGGGTAACTAACTCTGGAAAATCATCAATGAAAGGGTTTCCGAAGCGGATGATGACTTCGCAGAGGCTGTTAACTTGTCGATGGAAAGTTTTCTGGGTAGCCTGTCCGACTTCATGGTTCTTGGCATTGCTGGAATTGTCTGGGTCTTCATCTGCTAAGTACCCTTCCTCAAACTGTTCTAGAAGTCTGGCAATCTCGGGACCAGAAAGCATCCAACGTCTATGGATAACAGAAACAAATGCAAATGAATGTTGTGTTTAACAGTTAACACATTATACTGAACTACAGTGGAGCAGGTTCTAGTTATTTGCTGCGTGCACACATAAGAGAAATCAAATTGCCAAGTAATAATTTACCTGAAGGCTATCGGATTTTCTGTTAATCCGATAGCTCCACCAGCAGCCTTTATTGTCTTGTTCTCCTGTTCATGGGCTTGGTCGATTGCAATTGTGGAGAACGGCCTCCCAGTTTTTGACAGCACCCAGTGTCCCTGATCTATAAACTCATTTCTTATCGAATCAGGAAGACTCTTCATATCCATGATATGGATCGGTACCCATCGTGAATAGTTCACATGGTCGAGTGCGAAAAACAAGTGCACTAGCTCCTCTAGTACCTCTACATACAAGGAGAAGTTTCTTTCCCGCTCAGCCCGGACAAGAATGAGGATTAAGGTCTCGTATGTCATAACTCTATTCCAAAACAGGAAGGTTGGACTTCTCTCATCCATATCTTTTCCCCAGGAGCTCATTGACGGCGGCTGGGTTCCTCCATTCTCATGGGCGAGGCGTAAGAATGCTTCTTTCTTAAGGTTGTAAAGCGCCAAAAGGGTGACTTGATGTGCGTGCCTATAAAAGTAAGGAAGAAAAAAAGATATGAGATGGCGACCCAATTACCCAACAAAAACCTATAGGTTGATCTTAAACTTAATGCCAAGCAAAAATATTTTACCTTGTCCTTGTCAGATGTGATGCTTTTAGGAAAGAGTCTGCCACACCAGATGAGGCAACTTCAGCTTCAGTAAGTACTGTGGTCCAGCCACTCCCTTCCATAAGATCACCAAGTGTGTTCCATAGTGCCATTTCTAAATGGAGTCCACCCATCATCACGACAAACTTTGCTTCGCCATATGTATCTGGCCATTTCCACTGTACAGTTTTTGCAATTGTGTATAATGGCTGATCAAATGCTATCACAGGTATCTGACCTGGATTAACAAAGTTTATGGCATCTCGTACGACATCCATACCATGCTTGACCATGGCTGGTGTAGCAGCCTTTTCATAAAACAGTGGCAGAAGTGCTCGTTCTGTTTTAAGAGGGGGCTGCTGACTATCTTGACGAACAGTAGTATGATATGCTGCCCAGGCGATCTTATCTGTTGGCGTTAGTGCATTCCCGAGTTTTAGCTGACCATGTTCCAGCCAGGTATTTTCTTGCAATTTTGCTTGGTTGAGAGCGCCATTGAATGACGATAACTGATTTGTATTTGTTCTCGGAATGGAAACTTTAGTTGACGTCAGGGCAACAGGTGGCACATTTGCATAACTATCGGGGAGGCGATGCTTCTGGTTTCCCGTGGGAGGAACGGTCAACGGAGGTCGACCATCACCTTGCTTATCATGGGTTGGAAACTGGAAAATGCTGATCGATGTTCCATGGAAGGATGATGACGCAGTGGTGGAACTTGGATTATGATCGATGTTATCAAGGGCTGCAACTGAAAACAGTCCTCTCCTAAGATTCGCTGGGCACACACACTTATCTTCTTCAAACCGTTCGCTGACTGATGTAGCCAACCAATCCTCTACTTCTAGAATACGATCATAAGATATGCTCAGTCCAAGTTGATATAGTCGTGTGATCAGTGTTTTGCTCCTGGTGAAAGAGTGAAGACTCAACCCAACGTATAGGGGAAGTGGTGGCTCTCTTTGTCCTGCATGGCGCGGCTTGGCGTTACCAGTTGAAGAAGATGGTCTTTTCTTGACGTTGAACATGATCGTCTGACATACTGTTAAGCATGCCTGAGACTCGAACCGTTCTTGATCTTTGAGATTAAGGCCATTTATGATCATTGATATAAGTGATTTAAGACTTGGCGGGATTGATTTTTCTTGGCACTCTAAAGAAAACGAACCAGAGAAATTGAAACCTTCGTGATTGAATATATCTTTTCTAACAATTGAAGCAACTTTAGCAAGAGAGTTAGCATCATCAGAAACGTTGCGCTTCTTCAAAGCATCTTTCATTAGAGAATGTATTGCATCTTTAAAAGCGATGACAACGTGCTTTCCATCGTTGTGTTCCTCTGCATCAGTAAAATGCTCCAGCAAAGATCTTTTCAGCCTAGTCTTATTTATTTGCTTTGGTATCCCCAAGTTTGTTAGGCGAGCTTCGTACAAAGCGTGTAGTTCTGAGAGTTTGAACAACAAATTGCCTTCTTCAATGCTTTTTTCGATGTAAGTTGTGAGTTCGACAAATGCACGAGCTTCATTCATGATATCCTTCATACTTTCGTCGTTTAAACTCTCCTCCTTCCTCTTTAGGGATCGGTAGCTGTTTCGGAATGTTGTCAGACAGCTGACATGGTAACGTGCTTCTATGGCCACAAGATCACCTCCAGATATTCGTGAGAGCAATTCATAGTTCTCGAGCTGTGTTGCCTTTTCACGAATATTCTTGTCCACTTCCAAAGATGTAAACTCATGGAGAATTTCATCAGTGTCGTTATTACAGAATATACATAGGTTATCATCCTTTCTCGACTGCTTTCTCTTGGAATTTCTTCGAGTCTCCGCGTCTTCCGTCGATGTTCTCTTCCTAGACCTCCCCTGTGCCTTCTCAAGCTTTGATGGTGCGAATTTAAGGCGGCAGGACTTATGCCATGACGCTCGGTTAAGTATCAGTAAATCTACAGTTGTCTTGCTTAAGTCAAACTTTAGCTCCACAGGTAAGAGATTTAGATTGTCAAATCCACGAACGTTGTCTAAAAAGCTTTTGTATACATCACGATGTTCGATATCCGTTGTATTGGCGTTTAGAGGGCATTTCAATGGAATGGGACTTATTTCTTGACAGATCACACACCTGTCCCAGAAAATCTCCATCACGTCGAGATGTTAACTAACAAGGAAAACAACAACTAACTTAAGTACGAATCGATGTAATTAAGGTATTTATCTAATTCATGGAAATTAATAATTTCCATTTGACTAATGAATGAAAACATATTGAGACTTTACCAGAATTTTAGTATTTGAAACAAGGAAGTCAATTCTTTTTAAGGGAAAAAGCATTTTGTAATTTATTAAAACGAATGTTAAATGGTAAAATCATGAAACAACAGGCAAGAAATAGCGAAAGAAAGATCTAAACTAAAGTCCTTAGAAATAGTGCAGGATTTTACGAATTACGAAGTATTCTCCTTTTCTCGGAAGTTTTTCCTCTTTAAAATTGCTTTGCAAAATGATTATAGGGAAAAAACAGAGACTAACAACTAATAGAACTCTTAAGTGACATATTTTGGTAAAAAAATAATTGCAAAGTGCAAAGTTTTCCCAATGATACTTACATTTCTGACAGTGCTGCTTCACTCTGTCCGCCATCTTGGAAAATGCTCGTGTTCGAGGAAGACTGGAAACGAGATGTCTCACAACCCACTTTTCAGAAGCAAATCCTTTATATCTTTTTAATATATTTTGTAAAATGATTAATTTTACTAATTCAAGATTGAAAGGGAACCTTGTTTGCTATTTTCTTTCTTTAAAAACCGAAATTTAAAATATTGCTGTTTTTACCACAGGAAGCCCGTCATAGCGATTTCCTGAAAAAAATATACCTTAAATAAAACAAGAAAAAGAAAGACTTTGATTGGGCACCCATCCTAGTTTTGATTAACTAGTCATAAGGTACACATGTACAAATTTTGGCACTTTTGTCCAGTCTGTCACGATCATTCCGCTAAGCCACCAGACTATATGGCAGGTGAAGCATATCTCGGAACTGGACTATTACAATTGTATCATAGCCATAATACTATACTGAAAATCAGTCATAAAATGATTATCTATAGCTCTTTCCTATATACACCAACGTTATCATGCCGGGTTGAAATACTGGTTCCTTCAATCTAGCACCCTGAGCCTGCGTACCTCCTAGTCAGCGACAAGCAGTGAAAGGCTTACAACAGCTTTTCAGTCAGTGATGCGTGGATTGTTTTTCACTGCGCATGGCAGTATTTGGGTAACCTCTAGTAGATTAAAACGCAGGCTCCGGGCACGAGATTGCGAAATATTTTTTAAGTAAAATTATATTTGGACCCTCCCCCAAATTACCACCCCTCCCCTCCCTCCCTTCCCTGAATTATTGTTTAAAAATTGGTGTTTTATGTTCTTGAAGATAACTTGTATATTATTGAAGCTTTCGTAAATTTGAGTGCATTGACACGAATGTTTTGCGGTCGTTTACGGAAAGTGCACAGCAAACCAGCAAAATAACAGACACATTCGAATACTCTATAAAGCCTGGTCCTCACTAGCGACATAAGCATAAGCATAAGCAACATACGCAGACTCAGTAGTGTACTGCTCATTAGCGGTGCTTGTCTTTTCTCACACCTCGGTGATAAATGCAGTACTGAGTCTGCGTATGTTGCTTATGCTTATGCTTATGTCGCTAGTGAGGACCAGGCTTAAGATATGCATTCTCTGTAGCAGTTGAAATATTTAACAAGACCTGTCCAATCATCCGCCACCAAGCCGAATGTCTTTAATCACAGAACAGATTTCGTACGAGTGTGAAACAGACCGCGCGGTGCCGTGGCCATGCATGTCAGTGCCGTGATGTCTATAAAAGTAGGGACCTTAAGCAACGAAGACTGCAACGAGGACGACGACAGCATAAGACAATGGCCTTAATTACAAAATACAATAAACGCACGTGCAAATGAGAAGGGCTGTAAGGAAATCAACCGTAGTCTGCAAAACTACAACGTGAAAAGTCCAGATTTCACGCTCTGTAGAGAACGGGAACTTGAGGACGCAAACCAGTTTATTTTCCGTTCGCCCAGAAACTCTCTCTTTCATTTTCTTTCATTTCAAAACTCTGATCTGAATGGCAATTCAAATTAAATAAGCGAAAAAAATTGCAGTAAATATTGCGCTTGAATACTTTTTGACGTCCCGTTTTCCCTGCCGTCGTCGTCGTCGTGGTTGCTTAAGGTCCCTGATATTCGAAATTCCCTGCCGTAAGCGTGCTGTGACCGTGCAGTGCCGTTTTCACGGTCATACGAAATCTACTCTAAAGTCTGACGGATGCATAAAAAAGTATGTTCGTTAGGGGTTTATTTCTGGTGGCTTGACCACGTTTTCAGTTTTCGTTGACGAACAGGTGGGACATCTTTGGAGACCATTCTCGTTGCACATCGTACACTTGAGCACGCTCATCTCACGCGAGAGTCGTGTTCTCCTCGAGGCTTTACTACCCTTACACGCAGTACAGTTTACAAAGTTGAACCCTCCGCATGTTGGGCAAACTGAACCCGAGTTAAATCTCTGTAAAAGAGAAATTCACGTCTTACTAACAGTCGCTATCATATGCGGTCATATAAAGAGGGGACAGGGCTTGGAACGAAGACCCGAGAAGGAGGAGAAATTGTCAGATGTCGTATTATCAATTTTTGACGAAAGGCTAAAGCGCTGGGGTCGGTTGTTATCGAGTTGTTAGCACAACATTGTAGCGTTGCAGCTTGTCACGCAACAAAAATCGATGTTGCAGGTTGCGGCTACTCGTTGCAAAAAGTAGAAAGTGGTCAGTCCTACTTTGTGCAACACATTTTCGCAACCTGCAACATCGATTTTTTGTTGCACGACAAGTTGCGCGCCGGGTGGTAATACGAGCAACATCGCTCTACAACTTACAACGCAATAATGTTGCGCGACAAGTTGCACGATGTTGTTGCTCGTATTACCGTACCTAAATGCAGGGTTGAAATCAATGGCTTTCTTTCGATTTATCCCGGGATTAGCGCTAACCCGCTTTCCACCAACCCGCGGGGTCTGGACGGAAGATTACTTTAAGGTGGCTGGACCCTATTTCGCCAGTGCGCGGGTAGTCGAATTGAAGCGGCTATTAATTGCGTTACAGAATTAAGTTGACCAAACTTTTTACACACACCTACTACAAATGGACCAAATTTTATAATGATGCTAGTTTGGTTGAAATCGGAGCTTTTTTAACATCGAAATTGTTATACACTTGATTTGAAATTTTGCCAATTTTCTCAAAATCCTGACCTCGACGAGCAAAACGATTTATGGGACTTTGTAAATCAAATGTTTGTCTATAATGTGAGAGCGTTTCAAGAAATTCTATTAAACCGATTTTGAGTAAAAACGGAGCAATTATTTTACTTTGAAGAAATTTAAAACCGCGGGTGCTCTACTAAAGTAATTTTATAACCATAATTTCCCAAAGAAAACTAGCAATATTTTTGCTTCCAAATAATACCAAGGCATGGTTCTTTATTTTGTGAATATGTCATCGTTTTTGCAGTTTTTGATTGCCGTTGAGACGACTGTACGTAAAGCACTAAATTGCCGCGTTTAACTCGGAATTTCGACATCCACGTTAATAATACTGGTTCTTGAAAACTAGTAGATGAATTTTTTTTTATTTCTCGATATTGAATATTCAATCCTTTACCAGTAAGGTGTGTAAATTACAAAGGCATTGAAGTTTTTTAAGACCATTAAATAATTTTTTAAACATTGCCATATGTGCATCTCTATTCTCCGAGTTGTTGCCGGTGTTTGATTATGCATTCCTGCATGCGTGTCGCTTTGGCGCCTCGTGCAAAAAATGCAAGTATACATGGAAAGTCACGCCAGTGATATCCAGAGTAACGCTGTACGTAGCAGTTCCTTACTACAGTTTCTAGAACTATGGTATTTCCTTGTACAAAAAGAAAACGGAGAAGTGAAATATTGCTGGAAAACACATTCAAGGCTGAAAAGGCGAAGAAAAGTAGTTCACCAGTCCAGGTAACTTGGAAGACTTCCATGTATTTGCATTTTTTGCACGAGGTGCCAAAGCGACACGCATGCAGGCATGCATAATCAAACACCGGCAACAACTCGGAGAATAGAGATGCAATATGGCAATGTTTAAAAAATTATTTAATGGTCTTAAAAAACTTCAATGCCTTTGTAATTTACACACCTTACTGGTAAAGGATTGAATATTCAATATCGAGAAATAAAAAAAAATTCATCTACTAGTTTTCAAGAACCAGTATTATTAACGTGGATGTCGAAATTCCGAGATAAACGCGGCAATTTAGTGCTTTACGTACAGTTGTCTCAACGGCGATCAAAAATAGCAAATACGATGACATATTCACAAAATAAAGAACCATGCCTTGGTATTATTTAGAACCAAAAATATTGCAACTTTTCTTTGGAAAATTATTGTTATAAAATTAATTTAGTAGAGCACCCGCGGTTTTAAATTTCTTCAAAGTAAAATAATTGCTCCGTTTTTACTCAAAATCGGCTTAATAGAATTTCTTGAAACGCTCTCACATTATAGACAAACATTTGATTTACAAAGTCCCATAAATCGTTTTGCTCGTCGAGGTCAGGATTTTGAGAAAATTGGCAAAATTTCAAATCAAGTGTATAACAATTTCGATGTTAAAAAAGCTCCGATTTCAACCAAACTAGCATCATTATAAAATTTGGTCCATTTGTAGTAGGTGTGTGTAAAAAGTTTGGTCAACTTAATTCTGTAACGCAATTAATAGCCGCTTCAATTCGACTACCCGCGCACTGGCGAAATAGGGTCCAGCCACCTTAATACCGGGTGTAGAATTTAAAATGTAGATTTCACATACCTCAAAGTCTGATAATAGTGTTATGAGTCGACCTGTTTCATTAAGATCCATAATTTCTTTTTTACCCTGAAAGAAACAATCTCATTACATTTATATTTTTCATATAAACTTACTCGAAAAAGACCTCATTTTTAATAAAACAAACATTTTATAGCGAGTTTTCTCATATAAACAGCTAGCTAGTCAATCAGTGCGCGCGATACATTTCAAAAAATGTTAATATGATACAAGTTGGAGGAAAAATACTTGTAATATAAGCATGTACCGGATGAAAAAGAGCGCATTGTTTGTTTGTTTGTTCTTTTGTTTTGTTTGTTTGTTCTTTTGTTTTGTTTGTTTGTTCTTTTGTTTTGTTTGTTTGTTTCTTATTTTGTTTTGTTTGTTTGTTCTTTTGTTTTGTTTGTTCTTTTGTTTGTTTGTTTTTCAAGTTTTGTTTGTTTTTCAAGTTTTGTTTGCTTGTTTATGTGTCTTTGTTCGTTTGCTTGTGCTTATTTGTTCAATTCGTTCTTTCGTTCGTTTGTTTGATTTGGTCACGCATTCTCGAATGAAATCTCAGATTTCTATTCATCACGGCACCCCTTTAACGCTGTAGCGTATCTAACTGCAGTGGCTCTTTATCCACTGAGAAATACGTTATGTTTTCATAAAACACTCAACGCAACTTCATTTTTGCTCAGGAGGAAACCAGCCTGAAAACAACCCCCATGGAATGACGGAGAACAACACAACACATCAAACAACTGCGCCTATAGCTATGCTGCACCGTAGGCATCAGTATGTAGTATAGCCATGCAAAACAAATAATTCCCTTGTTTACTGTAAATGTTTGGAGTAAATGATACATCTGTAAGGCTATATAAGGTCGAAATGGACGACAATAGACGAAAATTTACAAAATAAAAATTCGAATTTTTAGAAAATATTTAATGAATATTTATAAAATTTAATGAATATTATAAACATTTGAAGCAATGTTTTAGTTTTGGGACAAGTAAAAGTTGCAAATTCTTGCGCTGCTAGAAAGGTCTAGAACTTTCCCACACTATGTTGCAATTTTGATAGTTTTTCAAAAGCGTCCTGTAGTTCTGGAGCTATTCAAGCAAGCAGCCCCACATAGGGTGCAAACTAGCTACCTCATTACTCAATAAACCCGACATTCACAGCCAGAGTAAAAAAAACGTTATTACGAGTAGTATTAGGGATTAAAAATTCCGCAAAAACCGATAACACTTATGACAGGACAAGAAAGATGCACTGTGACGTAGAAGGAACTATTAATAAGAGTAGTGAAATAGTTCTCCGATGCGCCACCTGGCCCTGACGTTGAGATGATGATTTCTGCTTATATGCAAATTCCACCTTGAAAAATATAACTATAGACAATGGTTTAGATATTAGGGTATCTAGAAGTCAAAGCAAATAATACATTTTGTTTACATTCTTCTTGTGGGTTGCAGCGTTGTTTATCGAGGTTTCTACTAAAATGTTTATTACACAACTTAGTATTTTAAAACCCTCGAAAACTTAGCTATAAGAACTTGTCCAATCTATATTGCAAAACTTGAGAGAACAGACTTCAAATAAACCGACAAGAAATGATAGGATTAACTGGGTAATATAGTTTAGCGATCCTAGTATCCTATCTGTGGGGGATATATGACAAACATAGATCAAATACCATATCCATATATCATTTTTAACAATAATACATACGTAAAATTGGAGAAAAAACAATTTCGAATCCTGTTTCAAGAAAATATCTAATAATTCGAAAATTTGTTAGTTATTTAGTTGTTAAGATATTTTATCAGTATCGTGAGTTGCTTGGAAACATGTTAAAAAACCACTAAAATACATTTCTGTAGTTTTTAACAAGTTTTGACACCACCAAACATGAATTCGATAAGTTCTTGAGTGTACAGTACGGCACTTACAACAATTGTTGTTTTAAAAGGCGCTAATGTAAGTTAAAGTGTTTGCATTTTAACAATCTCGCTTCTTGCGAAAGCCAAAGAAATTATCAACTAGTACAGTTTGTTTATTTGATTGATTGTTTGCAAAATGTTGTGGAAAAGTGACACTTTACCTACCCCTATCCAAACGCCATTGATAAATACTTGCGGTACGGGCGCTCCGTCGATTTTTAAGCGGCTATCGAGTTCATATTGGTAACTTTTCTCCATAAATATATCTCTTTCGTCGACTTTTAAACGATGATTTTCAAAAATTCTCCGCACAGCTCGACAATCTTCTAGCGTAGATCTAATCCCTCCCATAGTTGTTGAATAGAAGACTATTTTCATGTCTTCTAAGCTTTCATTTTCCTGTGAATAATATTGATTTCAGATCAAAATAACTGACTTTTGAATTATTTAAAATATTACAACGACACGGGTAAGAAGTTTGCCAAACTTACCTCGGCTAGTGCGCCTAGACTGCTTAATTTATCCAAGTTTTTCTGACGATCTTTTATGATGTTTCTAAAGCCCCTGACAGTTCCCGTAGGGCCGACAATTTCTTCTTGCTTCGCTTCAGCCATTCTTCCATTAAGAGATTGTTTCACGATCGCATAGTTCTGCTCTAAATCCACAGTTTGGACGGCATTTTTAAGTTTGACATTCCCGTTCTTTCCTGAATGATTGTTAGTGGATTCAGCCATGTTATGAGGAAGTTTGAACTTCGCCGACCTCACAGCAATTAAGGGATTTCGAAAATTCAAATTCACATGGAGTCTTCTCGGATTATCGCTGAACCTCGCACTATTCTTTTTATCCATGTTCTTCCTACAACTCTTTCTACTGGTTAGCTTAGCGATTGTTTTGCAAAAAACTCAGCAGGTAAGCGTCGACAAAATATTCTCCGTAAATAGAAATGAGTAAAGTTGTAGCTTTAGATATCCATTGACTATTGTACACTGATCTTCTTTGAAGACAATTCTTGAGGCAAAAAAAGCGAAATTAGAGTTTTATGTTAATGTTTCGCTGCCACGGTACCATGAAGTTCTTGTTGATTATTTACTTCAAGTGAGTCAAACACCTCAGTGATCATGCATGAACAATATTTCACATCAATTCTTAGGTCCCTCCTCCAAAACGATGTACTCTTTACTCAATACAATTTGTACCTCTTGTAGAACTTCACGTCGTTTCCTCGAGTACAGGTGCACACAAAATAAGAACCCGACTGTCACTTTACGATCGGTGGTTCCCACGATGGTCGACAAACTTTCATTAATCCGGATTTAAATTGAATTTAAGCTCTAGTTTTTATAGCGAGCTATGTGGTTGATTGGACATCACTTTAGCAGGCTTTCACGTACCAAAATGGCAGACCATTTGGGAATGACAAGAAACCCGATATGCGGATTTTATAAAAGGAAAATTGTTTGTCAAAGTAGATGGAGCGGTGATGAATCTACTTATGGAAATTTGTAAGACCACTGTGGGCTATTGTTTAGAATCCTATGTTAGTAATCGTAATTTGTCTTTTATTGATCAGACAATCTAATGCCACATTGTTAAATCGGCTCAATTAAGATCAAAAGACTTGCTGAATAAGCTTGCCAAAAGGCGAGGATTTAATCTCTAGCGCAATAAAAATTGCGAAATTTTTTAATGCAAATATTTTTATACAAAACAAAAGTAATAATACATGAATAAACATAGACAAAATCTGCCTCAAAATGACTAATACAGATTTAAGTTAAACTCATTGACAGAAATAACCGGTTGATCAACAGCTGTGCCTGTGACGTCATACTAGAGAAGTATTCTAACAATTAAAGCAAGTCATAATTGCTGATGAGACATCTCGACTGACTGGTGGCACCCACGTACGTAGTCAGTATAGTACGGCTCTATACATAGAAATACTGTTAAAAATAGACTTTAAATGGATTTTCAAGTAGAGAAGAGAACGAAAACGACTTAGCAATAAAAATGGATGGGAGGAAGTGAGGGAAAAGGAAAGAAAAGGAAGGAAAAGGAAAAGAAAAGGAAGGAAAGGAAAGGAAGGGAAATGAAGGCAAACAAAACAAAACAAAAGAAAAGAAAAAAGAAAAAGGGGGTAAAGTACAGAATGACAACGAAAGAAAAATAAATAAAAGGAAACCAAAAAAATAAAAAAATAAAAAAAAGCTAAAGGCGCTCTCGTTTCTGCAACTTGTTTTGCAATGACGTTGCAAACAAGTTGCACAAACCATTGCAGTGTGTAAGATGGCCTGCCTCGCTTAAAATCATTGTTTTTCGGCGTTGCGCCGTTTACATCCCTGCAATGGTTCCCACTTCACGCTTTCGTCCGCCATTTTGAATTGGGGCAAACGCGCCAAAATTTATAAAAATCTGGATCACTTTGACTCACCATAACTCGGCTCAATTTTGTCGGATTTTCAAAATTTAAACTTCAATGATTTGCAGACATGCATCCCATATGTCGGACTGAAAATAAGACCAATACGAATATTTCAACTACGTTTTTCAAGTCAATCTTTTTTACGCAAATGATCTTAATATTTACGTCCCGAACATTTTATTTTGAAAACAAAAATGCTCTTTTTCTCATCTTATAGTCTTCCAATATATCGTGTAAACGGTCATAAATAACAAAGCCAATATCGTTTCAAAAAATTATTTTTTTAAAATACGATAAAAATGAGCCAAGTTATGGTAAGCCAAAGTGATCCAGATTTCTATAAATTTTGGCGCGTTTGTCCCACTTCAAAATGGTGGACGAAAGCGTGAATTAAGTGGCTTATTTGCAAGACAAGTTGCAGAAAATACTATACCGCGTCATATTATCTGTACAGCAAATCTGAAGAACTCGAAAAAATATAGTTCAAGATGGGATTTTCCGTACTCTGATCATGAACGTGGGTTCGAATTCATACCATCTGCCGGGAAATCTTTTTTTCCGAGTTGATATGGACAGCACTTAATCTTTTGATGAGCATTCATGAGCAGATTTAGAACATGAAAACAAGATGAACAAACGATAAAAAGACATTCTATACCTTTATCTGGATCGATCTCTCCATGACGGATTAGAAAATCCAAAATAACTAGAGCACAGCTGGGTTTGAAGTCGTCAGTAACTATCAAAGATTTAACCTATTTTGAAAACAAAAAAAAAGCCAAATAAAAACACAGAAAAAGGGCAAGGAGTAATAATAATAATAATAATAATAATAATAATAATGTCTTTATTTCATATTGATAAAAATACATATCAATACATACATACATACAAGAAACATAAAAAATATATATAATGTAAATAGAAATAAAATATATTAAATAGCTAATCTATGTTTAAAATATAATCTATTTATTTTATTTAGTAAAATAAGCACTTCAGCTAATTTTAAAAAAATATCGCTTTAACTTGGACCAAACTATAGTGGAAACTCGACGTAGCGAAGAACCAAGGAACGCTGAACATCGGTTCGTTACACCTGGGTTAAAATCCATACATTTTCCATTTGAAGTAGGACGTTACAGCCAAAATCGTTGCATCGCGATCAGCAAATTTATTTTGTTTTTTTCTGAGCCGTCAATCAGTTTGGGAGCGGAGCTTCTTTCAAATCAACCAATCACTGAACGAGTTCGTGAAAGCTCCGCCCCCAAGAATGATGGACGGATCAGAAAAGACCAAAATCTTACCGACTTTGGAGGTCGCGATGCAACGATTTTCGCTGTAAAGCGTGGTCATTGCTATAAAAGGCTTTTGGGGGCTTTAAAGAAGCCAATGGGCCCTTTGCATGATCTGGTCACGTGACACATGTCACCAAAATATTAACCCTAATGCCAAAATGGTTGACATATTCAAAGACAGCATCTTTAAATTAGTACTTTTACCAAAATTGAGCCATTTTCGGTATATTGGAGAAGATTTGAATTTTTTAAATTGCAGGTATTTACAAAGGTCATGGCTAGATGGGATACTCGCAAACAAGGTTTGGTTAGGTTTAGGGTTAGAATTTGGGAAGACCTTGTAGAAATAAACACTCAAGTACCTTGGGGTTAGGTTTAGGGTTAGTATGATTAGGGAAGCCCTAAACTAGCCCTAAAACTAACCAAACCTTGTTTGCGAGGTCAAATGGTCAATACCCTCATACCTTATCAAGTGGCCAGCAATAGAACTCGCTTACTTCATTATCATTAGGAACTGGTTTGATTTCTGGAGGTAGACATATATCGTAGACAAACTGAAGTTCTGGAAAGAGTCCTCTTTCATCTTCAAATCGATAACTACAACGAGAGGATAATGCATATTACTACACAGATCTCAGTATGCAGGGAGAGTAGAGGATTAATGAAAAGATGCAGAGCAGGAATGCAGATACTAATTAATTAATCATCAATAATTAATCAATTATCAATCAATAATCAATTAATTATCAAATAATCAACCATCAATCAAATGATTATAATCGTCAATCAGCAGTTATCAATCAATCATTCAATATCATCAATCATTTAATTATCAATTAATCATCACCAATCAATCAGTCAATTAATCATCAAGTAGTCATCAATCAATCAATCATCCAATCAACTATCAATGAATCATCAATCAGCCAACATTTAATCAATGAATCATCAGTCAACCATCAATAAATCAGATGATTGTCAATCAATCATTTAATCTTCAATCAATCATCAATACTATGTTTACTAAACAATAATCAATATTTAAATAAAATAAATAAAATAACTGTTTATTTATTTAAGTGTCCAATGTCTTCTAGCACTTGCACACTATTTGAGGGACACTGCTCTCTCATACACACTGCCACTACATATTGTATGCCTACAACTCTGAGCTCACTAGTTTGTTTTTACTGAGGGAGGAATACCAGAGGACCTGGAGAAAACCCCTCAAAGCAAGGGAGCTGAACAAACTAACAAACTAAAGTTACATGATACCCCATCCAGGAATTGAACCTAGGACAACAGAGGTGACAGACCGGTGCTTTCAACCACTCAGCCACCCATGCTTCCCAAATTTAATACCTTACACTTCCACATGACACAGCTTGTCTGGCTATCGACTCTGGAATTGATGCCTCTTCAGCACATTCTTTAATCAAAGTTTCTTTGATACCAGTGCCACAACTGATTCCACCAGCTACCTAAATACAACACACAGTTATATAGACATTATGGCTCAGTTCAAAGATGATTAGTCCTAACCCAGTGCAGGGGTGGATCCAGGATTATCCTCAGGAGGGGGGTGCACCTCTTTAGGAGGGGGTGCACCATCATATAAATTGGAAACTGCCGAGAGGATATTTTGGAAAAATATTGGGAAAAAAAGGCTCAAAGTCATCTCAGTAGGGGGTGTGCAACCCCCTACACCCCTCCCCTAAATCCGCCCCTGCAATGTTAAATCTTAAGAAAACTAAAAAAATTAACCCAGGGTTAATATAACACTCACTACCCTTCAAACAATATTTGGCCAAGGATAAATTGCCATTTATTCTTCAGATCAGTATAAATGAAAAGGTTCCCTATATAATAGCCATAGTTCTCTCTAAATTGCCACCAGTATGCTGTTTTTCAATAAGCTGTTGTGAAAATTGATCAATGGTTTAAGTTTGCCAAAAACATTATTTACAAAGTGGCACAACTGTTTGAGTATGTAGAAAAAGGAAGATTCTAGAAAGACTCCACTTATCTGATGGAAAACAGGTTTGGTGTGTTTTTGAAGAACTTGTAGCCAATCATAATTGAGCATTCCCATGGCTATATGAAATGCAAAAACAATGCTAGCAACGCCAGCAACTGTAAACAAATCAAATGAAACGGTTCACTCACGGTATACTGGTATACCTAGCAAAATCCTTTCGGTAATATAATGACTCGTAAGGCACTTCTTTGACTGGCTATGAACAATTAACAGATAATGCTAGTCTTGATTGTGTAACCCTATTTAAATCCTTTGTTGGTACACTTATTTTTAGTTGCAAGAACCAAATGGCATTTCTTTTATTTCCATTTGACAGATGGTGGGCTTCCTGTGTATAATTTATATGTACCCATAGTGCATTGGTAATTTAATTACCCATTACTGCCTTGCAACTGCAGTGACCTTCATGTGATCATGAGATAGCACATAAAATAGCACTACTAGATTTCACCCTTATCTACTCGTCTATTTTTGGTTCAGATTTGCTAAAGTTTATTAAAAGGCATCATATAATTAAGCATAGCAGCTTAAATTATTACAATCTTTGATGGTTTTCATACAACAAAATCTACGAATTCTAAATTTGTCATCTTACATGAAGTACCATCTGAAATGTCGAACACTTTCTCAAACTTTTCAACTACTAAGACAAACCCTATTACATACTTGGGGGGACTATATATGCCTCCTCAGGGGCAATAAAGTTTGTCTGAGTCCAACCAATTATTAATAAGATATTAGACAATAAGATTGCATACTTTTCTATGAACCTCCCTTGCTCAGCTACACATCGTACCAAGCTTGAAATTTTACAAGAAATTTGGTGTAATTATTCTGATTACCATATTATCAAGTTTGCCTGGATAGGTTTGTTTTGAAAGACTTCTTCTTCCAATCCACACAGAAGTTTCACCAGTTTCATTTTTGATATAACCATTTAAATGTACCCCATATTGGGCAATGCCAAATAAACCTGCATAATTAAAAAAAATTAACTGCCTGAACAACAATAATAAGCCAACCAAGCAACCAACCTGTTCACCGCCTGTATTATTTATTGACTGACTGACCAATGTAACTGTCTGAATAATTTTTAACCTTGTTTAAGTTAAAGAAGGTTAACTAAACAAGGTTTAACTAAACATGGTTAAAAATTAGTTGCTCATAACATGCTCACTTCACAACTAAAAGAGGTGAAAAACAGTTTGATTTACATATCATTCCAATTAGGTTGTTTGGAATTTGGGTTGTGAAAGTAACATGACAGGGTTATCAACAAACTGGAAAAATCAAAACCTGGTTTAGTTAAACTAGTTTAGTTGGTGTGAATGTAGTATAACTGACAAGCTGGCTATTTGTATTACGAACACTCCTGATATATACTGTATTATTAAGAACAATGAACATACATGTTGCTGCTCTTTCCATCTTAAAAAAGGGTTTATCACTGTATGATCTACTAACAGCATACATCTAAAATCAAGCAAATAATGATACTAGGTTTAATTTGATCCTTTTCTAAAGTCTTATATTTATAACGACAGAATATGATGTTACATCACCTCATTTCTCCATCCTCTTAAAGTTACAAACAAGTCATTCTTTCTAAACTCTTGCATCACTTCTTCTACTTTATGGGATCTGTTTTCAAAAGTGTTTAAGTGTGGTGCCAGTGTAACATGTTCATTATTGCCAACATCATTCTTGATTACTTTAAACACATCAGGATGACTACTGAGATGAGGAAGAACAAATGGAGGGATTGTCCCAACTCGTACACCATCCACTAGAAATGGCAAATACTCCAGACCCTTTGAAGATCCTGAATACAAATTGAATCTTTGTGTGGCTTTAAAAAGGTTAACAATAAGACATTTGCACGATGGTGTCATATTACTACAACTACCAGAATGCTCTATGAATTTTCTTTCTTATTCAGATTTTTATTCCCTTTTGAGAACAGTCGAACAGTTGGTACTAATAACTTTACAAAAGAAAGTGGGCAAAGCATTCTGGTAGTTGTAGTGTATGATGCCATCATGCAAATGGCCTATAGTCAGCAAGACAGCTATTAGGCCAGACATACCCAGTCTCCTTCACAGCCATTATTAGTCTAGCCCCCATTCCCCTGTGGTCCACTCCCGCCAGCCATTAAACGGCTGTTAGTGGCTGGCGAGAGTGGACTACAGGGGAATGGGAGCTAGACTAATAATGGCTGCAAAGGAGACTAACAAGACTACCCAAGGCTGAGCTATAATCATCACATGGAAATATATCTTCCTGAATGAGAAGTGGAGGAGAGGAGGGGAAGTGGACTGGGGAGAGGGGATTCCCAACACCATTCAACTACAGTACTTTACAGGCTGAGTATCAATCTAGGGATTGGGATATCATAATCTACAATCCCTTACCAGAATTAGTTGGAACGATGTAAAATTTACGTGGTTTTTTTTGTACATTATACACTTTGCAGCCATATTATTGGACCCTTCCCCTGTACAATGTTTGCTGGTAGCTAAAAGGTAAGCTGAACTGTTTGCCGATTAGTAGGTGTCAGGGTTTTCACAGCCTGAACATTGTACAGGGGGCATTATTGGGGGGGGGGGGGAGCCAATCTGATTACCATCCACTGTGTACATGTATCAAGACAAAATCATGCCAACAATTCTGGCAATGATTGTATGCACAATATTAGTCGAACCTCTATGTGAAAGCTGTAATAGAAAGAATTTATAAGAGATATGCATGGGGGATTTGAACTGAGGCTGATAATTCCGTAAAAAAATCAATAAAATCAATACACTTGTGTCTTTCTTGTCCTTTGGGAGCGTTTTCAGGTATTACTACAATTTTTAGCCGGTACCCGAAATAATAAGAGGTTAGAGCAAGAAATTATTTTTACAGAATTTATTATATCAGAGCTTGCAGGCTGGATTTGAAGCGTTTATTGCATGCAATGTAAACTTACCTGATCGAGCATTGTTCAACTTATGCACAAGGTTTAGAGCAGCCTGAGACCAAGAAATATTTTTGGTAGCCATTAACCATCACGTACAAACAAAACCAGCCTCCACACAGCCCTGCTGCTTTATGGTTGCATTTTCACGTGGATGGCCGCCATTTTATCCACAGGATTCCCAACGTAACCAAAATCGCCACACGAAAGCCCGCTGACTATGAAGTACTCATATAGTGCCGTTCTCGTGAACATTATTTTTTCTCAGCTGAATGACAAATTTTCAGTAGGATACTGTATGGTTGAGAGCACATGAAGGGCGATGTTTGCCCGTCATTTGAAGCTAGATAATGAGATTGAAGGAGTTTTATCAGCTGCCTCCCCCTCCCCCCTTCCCCCACTGAGAATCACAGGTAGCCCAAGTTCAATATGAGAGATGATTTACTAGAGAATATGGATTAGGGTGACTTTTGAACGTACGATCTTTTGCCTTAAATCTTAATAAAATTTACCTATTTGCTGACAGTGGTTTCTTGTTGTTCTCAATTACCTCCTGAGTGAGTTTCAGCGATTTTCGTTGGGTTTAGCTGACTTTCACTGACCGACAACGGATTTCAACCTTCTCCATTCAGAGATCGAAAAGGGTTAAAATTCGAACTATGTTCATTCTAGGCTGTCACGAAAACGAAAATCACGTTTTATGTCGGATCCGTTAACGATGTAAATCAAAAAAACCGTTTTATCTATCAAACGTTTAATAGCGCTGCTTGCTAAAAATAATACGTCATTTAGCATACATAGTGCCATATTTCCACCTTCTCCATCCAGTCCATCCAGAGGAGAAGGTTAAAATCCAGACTATGCTCATATCTAGGCTGTCAAGGAAACGATAGGTGTCAGTAGACAAGCATAAGGGAAAAGCATACGGACTTTAAAGAAGTTTATCAGAAAACTGTTTTTATCTACGATTTTAGAACATGTGTCAGAATTTTTGTTCGGGCGACGTTTGAACTCTGGCCCAGCCCACAACAGACGTATGCTTACTTGAGTAAAAGAACGAAAAAAAATCGTCGAAATTTATCCGAATTTTCGTTACTGAAGCTTCGCGCCATCTGGAATGTGTGCATTAGCTCTGGAAATGATAGCCACCAAGGTTTGAAATACCAAAATCCAACTCATAACAATTTAAGTAGTCCAAGGTTATTGCAATGTTGCGCGCAACAGAAGGTGTGTTAACCCCTGCAACAGGCGCGCGCAATGCCCCAGAAAAAGCTCGGATGTACTTCTGTAGCTGTTGCGCAAAACGTTGAGCGATCTGTTGGTATGGCTTCAGAAAAAGAACTCGTTTCTACTTCTCTAACTGTTGCGCGCACCTGTTACAATGTTACAAGCTACAGGGAAAATAACATCTTGTGTTCTGGGTTTCTACAAATTAAGCAACAAGCCCCATTAACAATAGCCCCAGCGCAGGTCGCATGAGACTATGTATAGGATAATTCGTCAGGCAGAGCAGTGAACTGACTTGAAAGATTTCATCATGTAATGAAAGCACTATGAAAGATTTAAAAGGTTTACTTTTTTGTGTTATTAAGTTTCTAGGCAGAAATGGTATTTCCCAATATTTTGAATACGACAATATATAAACTTGCGCGAGTTTGGCATTCTGCATCACGAGATTCTCTGTGGAGTTTTCGGGGATACATTTTGACGAGATCAGTTAGAATTCAATTTCTCGTCTACTTACACAATTAAACTCAAATCGACCATGTAACTAACAAATTTGGTGTTAATATTGAAGAACAAACGTGTACATGTAAACAACTACGAGCTTTGTTTTAAAACGATGAGCTAAAAGTATCAATCCAAATTTTAAATCACCTTAACTTATAAAAAACTTACCTTTGCTGATGTCTTAATCTGATTAGCTCTAGGGATATTCCTGAAATAAGAAACGTGGATTCCAACTGAACATCTTCAGTGAGGCTGATCATTTCACTTTGGAACGGAAATAAAAATCCATAAGTAATAGCGTACGTAAGGGCTTGAAGCTTGCTGTACTTGAAATAATCATGGCAATTTATTGATCGCTCTTCAATCGACTAGATTTTGATTGGTTCTTCTATCTCCCTGGGGAATTGGGACAAATCGATGGAGTAAAACAATGCAGACAAGCTCGATGTTCCTGAAAACTTATTCTTTTATTTTCTATTCAAACTTATTGAATATTCATGAACCTTCCTGGTGACGTCATTAGCATTATTTGAGGCAACATTAATTATGCATAAGTGTCAGTTGGCGCGAAGCTGCGGCTTGACGTTGAGCTGCAAAATGGTTGAACCTCGTCCGCCCAGCAGATCGCTGTTATCTACAACTATGGCTGAGATTATAGCTCCTTTGGAGAGTTCAACAACGAGTCAAGTCCCACCATCGTCTAGCAATTTAATTGTAACTTCTGGGCGGACGGCTAGCGTTTCATCATCAGTCAGTACACCTTCATCTTCGTCAGTTACCGTGGTTTCAACTCTATCGAACCCGATTCCAAGCACCTCAAGTTCAGTTACTGGAGATCAGAGTGTGAATCAGCAAAGTAAAGAGGTTTTAGAGGTAAACCTTTTGCTCGATGTTTGTTTAATAAATATTCTATAGTGCCGAGGCCGATCGTTTTCGTTTCACTCTATGTAGATCGCTTGGTTTTCATCATCGTTGTGCTTTTAGTTACAGTTTGGTTTATTTAACTGGTCGCTTTAGTTTTACTCACTAGTTTTACTTCTTGTTGACAAGTTAGTTTAAATTTGCCGCGTTTTTGCATAATGAAGTCAAGTTTTAGCTTTGTTCTTTATGCTTCGGTTACCTCGTGCTTTTACAAAACTTAATGTTTTCTACCTTTTGTTTTTGTATTTTGGGTTTATGATTATGAATGTTCACTTATTCTATTTTTGGTGGTTTGTTTGTTTGGTTTATTTTGCAAATTATTTTATCGCTAGTCACTCAGTAAGTTTTCCGCGTTCAGGGTTTTTTCTTTAATGCGTAAGTTTCTGGCCAAGGGCTAGGCTAATCAAGGGTCTAGTTTGGGTTAAGCATCAGGCCGAGTCAATATGGTCTAGGTCGAAGCAAGGACCAGGCTGAGTTAAGGGTCTAGGTCGAGTCAAGGACCAGGCTGAGTTAAGGGTCTAGGTCGAGTCAAGGACCAGGCTGAGTTAAGGGTCTAGGTCGAGTCAAGGACCAGGCCGAGTCAAGGGTCTAGGTCGAGTCAAGGACCAGGCCGAGTCAAGGGTCTAGGTCGAGTCAAGGACCAGGCCGAGAGTCTAGATCTGATGGCTGAATTAAGCGAATAGAACACCCAGGTTGAGGTGTAATAGAGATCAAATTATTTGGTCAGTTATCGGGAGTTTAACTGAGCATGAGCTTTGAATGACAAGTGCCAAGTTTTCTGTCTGATTGTCTTTTGATTTTGTTGGCCTAGATTGAGGGACTTAGAAAAGAATTAGAGGATTTGAAGAAGAATGCCAGTCAACATTCAGTGGATGGTGCTATTGTCAGCCTCCAAACTTTGATTGGACGCCCCTCTGCTTTATTCGATGCGTATGCGGCAATTGCTGCCTTGGAAGAAGTTGTATATTTGGCGCAGAAGTCCAATGATCAGAGGGCCTCTAGATATTCCGTAGTTCTACGTCAGTGCCGTCCTTTGGTGGGCACGCCGGTACTGCAGAGTGTTTTGGTTAAGTTAGTAGCTTCTAAAGAGGAAGCGGAAGTGGCAAAGGCCATTGACAAAGCCTTGAAAGGCCAGCACAAGGAAACCCCTGCTGGGCGGACGAGAGCTGCACCCTATGTTTACCGCGGTCGTGGGAGAGGTGACGGACGCGGACGAGGTCCAAGAAGCTTCAGATGTTGGGTTTGCAATCAAGAGGGCCATTTTGCTCGTTCATGCCCAAGAAAGCGGTCTTAAATTGACCTTTATCACTATTTGGGATAAACGTGTTTGATTTTGTTTAGTATTTTGTTTTGTTTTATCTCTTGTACAACGTCGCTAGTCAATGAAATCTGATGTATGTTTGTTTCGACTATCTTGTTTTGTTTAATAAATTTCGTTATCTAGTGGCATGGTCTGTTTTTTCTTGTTAACTTCTAGGAAAATTTCTCAATTGTTTCGAGTATAGGGAAATGACGCCACAAGCGTATTGTCCAATAGGGCATTCCCTTGAGCACGCTTTAGCGGGCTACGGTAGTCATTTTCCCTGGGCTTGGATTGATTTTGTTTTCGTTTTTTTTCGTCTTCTAGTTTTCTTTTGGTCGTATTAGTAAAAGTGGGATGTTTAAACCTTTGGAAGCACAGAGAAAATTGCAAGGGAAACAAGTTAACTGGGTATCGTTAAGTGGAGATACAAGCTCGGGGAAAATGACTAGTCCGGTAGATGTGCTCGCTGAAGTGACAAAGGTACAAATGGGAGAGAAGGGCAATGTCCATCAGCTTGGGTTTAGAGACCCGGATTCTTTCAAGGCTGGTGAACTCCATAAACATGTACCAATGTGGGAATCTGTTTTGGCAAATAGTTCATCTCGAGATCAAATTTTGGAATGGCTGTCCAATGGCGTAGATATTCGATCGTTCATGAAACCATTTAAAGGGGTATTTAAAGGTTCAAAGTACAATTCACCATGTCCTCCAAAGAAGTCGTTTAAGAATCACCCGTCTTGTTGCCAATTTTCAGAGTTTATTAGTGAAACATTATTACAACGTGTAGGTACCGGGGCGGTTCGTGTTTGGGGTAAAGTTGGAGAAGTTCCCCCTCCCTGGTTAGTTCTTCCTTTAACTGTAGAACCCAGTAAGCCAAGATTGTGTGTGGACGCCAGATTTCTCAACCTGTGGATGAAGGATACCCCTTTCAAACTAGACACGTTGACATCGGTTCCTCGTTTCGTCTACCCAGACTCACATATTTCAAAGATTGACGACAAGTCTGGTTACGACCACGTGTTTTTGTCAGCTAATTCACAGGAGTTCTTCGGGATTGAATGGCAGGGGTGGTGGTTTGTTAACACAACGTTACCATTTGGTTGGAAAAATTCTCCTTATGTTTACCAAACCATTGGTCTTGGCCCAACCAGTTTTTTCAGGGAATTGGGTATTACCTGTTGTTTATATATCGACGACCGTTTAATTGGTGAGGTGTTTAACAACAAGGGTTATTGGTCGCACGCTATCGAGCTTCGTAGTGAATTTTTCAGTCGGGAGTCAGCGGAGGCTGCATTATACGTGGTTTGTCTGGTTTTGGTCCATCTGGGGTATTTTCTTGGGCTCAACAAGTGTATCATGTCCCCGACGAGGCGATTAACATTTCTAGGGATGGTCATTGACTCCCACGAACAAGCGTTTTTGGTGCCAAGCGAAAAAAGAGCTAAATTTTCAGATTTGCGGGAGATGATCCTTTCGCATAAGCATCACGTGCCTCTCAAGTCAATCCAGAAATTGATGGGTAAATGTACGTCCTTCTCGCTAGCCTTTCCTGGCGCTAAATTTTACATCCGTGAGATGGCTGCGGCAATTGGAAAGTCAGGTCGTGGTGCAGAAGTGAGCCTGTCGGCAGGTCTTCGTGAAGAGATCGAATTTTGGAGATTTCTTGATAACTGGGAGAGTTGTATTCCCTGGAGACAGGAAAGACACGTTTCCCTGCGTCTGTCAACTGATGCGTCAGCGTTTCGTTGGGCTGCGACAATTCATCTGGAGTCTGGCGATCTCCAGATTGGTGATTATTGGTCTAAGGACTTACTGAAAGAGCATATCAACGTGAAGGAAATGTCTGCTGTTTTGAGGACCATGAAAGCTCTTCCTGGATCTGTTCAAGATTGTAGAGTGGATGTTCAGGTGGATAACCAGGTCACTATTAACGCCTGGCAAGGACGTGGTCCTCGATCATTAAGACTTACAAAGATTGCCCAAGATTTGTTTCATCAAGTTACCCGCAGAAATCTTTTGTTGTCAATGTCGTATGTCCCCTCAGAGTCCAACCCAGCTGATAGTTTTTCCCGCCAGTTGTCAGGATCAGATGCGATGCTGTCGCGTCAATGTTGGGATGTTGTAGAGACGACTTTTGGTGGCCGTATGGGTCACAATCTTGATCTAATGGCGCTGGATTCTAATGTGCAGCGTGACCAGAAAGGAAATCCTCTTCGTCATTTCTCCCCATGTTTAACTCCAAATTGTGCTGGTGTGAATGTGTTCAACCAAGATCTATCAGTCTGCGATGGAACTACGACGAATGCTTATGTGTTCCCTCCTTTCAATTTGATTGGACCCTTGCTTCGCTTCTTGTGGTCTCAACGTGCAGTTGCAACAGTGGTTGTGCCCAAACTGTCTCCCTTACCAGCATGGTGGCCTATCGTCAATGCCATGTCGAAGCGCAAGACCTTAGTTGCGGAGAAGGGCAGTTGTGACTCGCTGCTATTCCCTACTAAACGAGGATTTGAAGCTCGTCCGATTCAGTTTGATCTGTGGGCGTTTCGTGTGGGTGAAGTTTGAGTTTGGATGTGTTGCCGTTTTCCATGCTTGTAGGTATTTATAATTGTTTCTATTTTGGGAAGAATTCGAGAATGATAGTAAGTGGAAAGAATGAAGGGGATAGAGGTGCAAGAGAGAAAGAAAGTTAGAAAGGAAAAACACGAAAGGAATAGTTTTAACTGATTTCAATTATTTTCTTTTTCTTTTCAAGCCTTTACCTTTGGTGCCAAGGATGTTTGTTGCCTCCGTATCTTGTCCGGACTGTATGTATCCTAATGATAAGGATTTCCGGTACTGTCAGCGTTGCGGTTACAAACGTCAAATGGGGTATCAGGTGAATGTACAGTGCGTCAAAGCTGCTGTCAACTGGGATGACATTAGGGAAAGGAGGCAGGTTTTGTCGAAGCGCGTGGTTTCTACTCCGTATTCTAAACAGAAAATGTCTTTGGAAAGCGAGTTGTGTAGTTTTTTGGCGGAATGCTGTCCCCAAAGGAATGTTACGTCGGCAACTCCAGATGACGTGATTAATTTCTTGGTGTGGAAAGATAGCTTTGGGAAGACGATTGTTCATCACGATAGCTGCCAGTTTTTCGGAAACAAAAAGAATTGTTCGTGCTCGTGTCCTAGACGCTTAGCTTTTGGCACGGTTGACTCGTTAATTGGAAAGTTGAGGTCTATTTTTGCAAAGTGGGGAAGAGTACTTGATGATGCGACTCTGCCGGGCTATGGAAATCCTGCGTCGTCGCCGAAAGTTAAAGAATATTTGCGTGCGGTTCGGGAAGAACAGTTGCAATCACAGACTCTTCCCAGTCAAGCGGAGCCTTTGTTTCTTGAAGACCTAGTGGTAATCTCTGGAGAGATCTTAAAACGCTTGAAACGCCCAACGCATTCATCCACTGATTTGTATATTTTGGCAAGAGATCAAGCTTTCTTCAAGCTTCAATTTTTTGCTGGTGATAGAGCGGGAGATTTAGGTCGCACTAAAACTCCCGAGATCCTTTGTTTACCTAACAATGAAGGGCTGCTTTTCAATCACCCTCTGACCAAGTCTCTGCGAGATGGTTCAACTAATCTATTTGCGTTAAAACGGTACAGGGATACATCTGTTTGTCCGGTGGTTGGTGTGGAGGTGTATGTGCGCACGTGCGATTTTCTTGGCATTGATATAAGACGAGGTTATCTGTTTCGGCCTACCAGTCGGTGTGGTGATGTTTTGGTTGGTCCGTTTGACTCGTGCGCTGCTCAGGCTAGACTGTCGTTTTATGTCAAAGATTTGAGACAGATATTCAAAGAACGAAGAGTTACTTTGCATGGTTTACGGAGTGGGTGTGCTATTTCTTTGGCTTTAGCCGGCGCTGACATGCCTTCCATAATGAATCATGTAGGATGGAAAACTTGTTCGACTGCTGAACACTACATGAGACTACAACAGGTTATGGCCCCAAATGGAGCTAGTGAAATTTTGGCGAGTTTACCCACAAATTTATGCGATATGTATCGTCAACAAAACGTCTTGTGTGGATTTTCTCAAGCCTTCAAATCAGAGTGAATTTTCTTGTTTGCACTGTGCTAATTGACTGAACTCCTAAATGATTTTAGAAAAGCTATGGCATGAATTAAGGACTTTAACTGAGAGTATTCAAGGCTGTACGTTATGAGGTTGGGAATACTATAAGGGGATAAGGTTGGGAACACCTTAGAGGATAAGGTTGGGGATAGGGTAGGGCGATAGGATGGGGTAATTGTTGGGGTAATACTCCATGTACATATTCATTGGATTAATCGTGGCGGACTGCGAGGAAAGGGGTGCCTCCATACCTTAACTAATGCTAATGAGGAAGCAGGAAGGATAATGTACTATTCAAACTTATTGAATATTCATGAACCTTCCTGGTGACGTCATTAGCATTATTTGAGGCAACATTAATTATGCATAAGTGTCAGTTGGCGCGAAGCTGCGGCTTGACGTTGAGCTGCACCCTCCCACCCAACCCCCTTGCTGCTTCTCATTGGTTTGTTATCTCCTGCGAGCTTGCTCGTCAGGGGTGCCTCCATACCTTAACTAATGCTAATGAGGAAGCAGGAAGGATAATGTACTATTTCTATTTATTTACAAAACAGCTATTTTTTGATAGCTGGACTCTGATTGGTTCATTTCTTTCCCTAGGGAGTATTAGCATTACAATGAAACTTCGCCGAATAGACTACCCCGATTAGTCATTAAATTTATTAAGTGTCTAGGTAGCGCAGCGGTCTAAGGTGATATCCCTGGCCTTCGGGCTAAGATAACTGTAATATGTAGCACCGGGATAGCGTGGATGGGTCCGAAATCTTCATCCGTAACGTAAGTCGATTCGATGTCTCAGCTTCTCAGAATGTCTCGGGAGAATCGTCCCAAAATTTCATTTTCTTTTTTTCTTTTTACAATTATTCCTTCAGTCTGTTATTTTATTTCCGGGGGTGCTCTTTAAGGGGTTACAGGTTCGATCCTCGTCGACGCCGGGTTCTTTTCTGACTTCTTTTTTCTTCCTTTTTTCCGTTTCTTTCCCAAGCTTTAAGTTAAAATTACATCTTTTTGAACTTGTTTTTAAATGTTTGGTGTTTTTAATATTTTTTTTCTGATAAATTTCATTATCATTTTTTATTTTTAATTATAATCATTCATATATCTCACTGCATTGTTTCTGTGGGGTGCATTTCCTAGACATTACAAATTTCTTTCTTTTTTTCCTTTTTTCCTTTTCTTTTTTCGAATGTCTGGACTTTTCTTCCTATTTTTTTCTTTTTTCGAATATCAGGACTTTTTTTCTCGCAAGTGATAATATTTTTACTTTTAAATACCTATTTGAATAATAAAATTGGAATCCCTTTCTTACAAAATTCCTGACTTACATTAGAATTTGTCCCCGTAGCATGAATTAAAATCGCTTTGATTTGATTTTATGCGTCAGGTAGCAAATACATACAATTATTGTATCCTACACTAAGCCCACACCATAGAAAAGACAGCAAATAATGGCAATGTCTCATGGGAAGAGACAGTTGAATACCACCGAATATACAACGGCTTTCCTGCTTTCTGATTGGCTGCATTTCCTATGGTGTGGGATAAAACACGACATAATGCCTGGTTCACGCTAACGACGCAAGACGACGCAAGACAAAACAAGACGACGCAAGACAAGGGAAAACCACGCAAGACCACGCACGATAACTCAACACAACGCATGCAAGACGACGCAAGACAACGGAAGACGAAGCAAGACGACGCAAGACAACGAAAGACAACGAAAGACGACGCAAGACAACGCAAGACAACGAAAGACGACGCAAGACGAAGCAAGACAACGCAAGAAGACGGAAAACGACGCAAGTCCGCGCAAGAAAAATAAAACCTTCCGTTCTTTTGCGCTAGCGTTTATACTTGCGTTGCTACTTTTACAAGTGAAAACACGAGCTTGGCGTTGTCTTGCTTCGATAGTGAAAACCAGGCTATCGTTTTCACTGTTCTCCGATTGTGTTGTATGTGCCACCTGATCGACGTACACCAGAACGTTCCATTTGAACACGCAAATAGGGGCGAGGGGAGGAGAGAGATGAGGGAAAGAGGTAACAAGCTATCCTGAGTTCCGAGACTTAAATATGCATTATAAATCTTTATTTTTGAACTCAATATTTGCCATGATGTTTGAAAAAATCAGTCATTTTGAAAGCATTTCTAACAGGGTATATTTAGCTTTCAACCTGGAAATGACCGTTACTAAACATAATCCACAGATAATCAGACTGGGAGCCTGTGGCAGCTGTGCTTGTGAAAGAGTGTTGCCCCGTGAAAGATTTTAGTTGCTTGTGAAAGACTTGTGTACTGTGAAACTTTGTTGTGTTCTGTGAGAGATTGTTGTGTTCCACGAAACTTTGTTGTGTTCAGTGAAAGATTGTTGTGTTCCACGAAACTTTGTGGTGTTCAGTGAAAGATTGTTGTGTTCCATAAAACTTTGTTGTGTTTTCAAAGGAATTAATTTGCACTGTGTTTTGCCCCTGTGGGCCACCGTATTACCTCGAGTACAGGTGCACACAAACTTTTCCCATACAGACCTCGCGCTCGGTTAATAACTCTTTATTATCCCACACCAGAGAAAATACAGCCAATCAGAAAGCAGGAAAGCCGTTGTATATTCGGCAGTATTCAACTGATCCTTCCCATTATACATTGCGCCAATTTGCTGTATTTTTTCTGGCGTGGGATAAAATAGTTATACAATAGTTTTTCGTAGCATAACGTGGATATCCCACTCGTCACTTGTATTTTCTTTGTATACACACTAAAGGCTCGTTCGTATACTAGAAAATACAAGTGACTTGTGGGATATTCCACGGTATGCCACTCGAAACCATTGTATAACTACTATGTATACGTAGTAACTTGAGTCAACTGACGGCTAGTATCAAATAATACACATTTGTTTAGTCCCCTTCACAGTTCCCTGCGCCATCTTGAAAGCCTAACCGTGCCTTTGCATCGAAGCGAGACGAATAGTGAGCATGCAATGATGATACCTTTTTTAACACCTAGGACAATTATTCACAGGTCTCTATCATTGCAAGCTCACCGTTCGTCTCGCTTCGATGCAAAGGCATGGCTATACCTTACAAGATGGCGCAGAGAACTGTGAAGGGGACTTTTTCCCTTCTTGGGTCGGCTATAACTGGCCATAATTGTGTAGATTACTGAGTTTACTAGTTTTTGTGCCAGTCGTTGAATTTACAAATTTTACTTTAGGAGAAGGACTTAAATTTAACATTGACATTTTTGCCGAGCTCTTGCAATACGTCCTTTTCACAAATAGTTTCTTTGCCACATTTTTGTGAGCTCTCTTAGACGCCCTGGGTCTCCGAGGACGAAAATAAGTGTGTTGTGCTACTCTTTCGGGGTTCCTGTGGATTCAAAATGGCTTCCACACTAGACAGAGTCATGTACGTATCATTGAGAATTTGCTGCCTGACAGAGGTCATTCCGAAACTGCCATCATTCTTACACCAAAATGCAAAACAAAAACAAAACAAAAAAATCGTGCCAGAAAAAACATTCGTGCATGCTGAAAAAAAAAATCCTGCACCACCACGAAGGACAAAAAAAAAGTGCACACACAAAAAATTGCCCACCCCCGCCCCCTTTTCAAAATTGTAATGGTCCGTCCCTTATCTCTCGTCTCTGCAGCTCCCTCCCCTTGCTAGTACCTTCAGCTACGCAGCTAGCTTCTGTGGGAGGGAGGGGTTCGTGCGAACCTTCGTACGGCCATCCCAAGCGACGGGCCTCATTACAGTTGTCATAGCAACAACAACCAATTTTTTATAGATTTGAAAACTGATTTATTGGATGCATTTCCCTATTTACAATGTAGACCAACTCGAATTACGTTCAAATATGATTGCTATATCATAGACAAGTAAATGAATATTGGAATGAAAATTTTCTCGTTCATTTGTGTTTTTTCCCCTTTTGGCACACTTTGACTTTAAAATGCATGTATTTGTTGCTTTCTTCGACCCGACCCCTTCCCGTCCCTAATATGGTCAATTTTTAAATTAAATTCTATTTAGCGAAAATTTACTTAAATTTATCATTAACTAAAACCAAAGGAGTCGAGGCCTGATGCACACTTTAGAATCAGTTATCGTTACTTTTGAGAAATTGACTACTATAATACCTTGATATATTATACTTATTATACACGTAATTTATGATAAATTAATTGATATTCTAAATTAATATATATTTTAGGTTTCTTTCATAAAAAGCAAGTTTGAGTAATTTTGGACAAGACTAGGAATACAAAAATCAGAATTCATAAATTCTGTACTTTCATTCTCATATTCATAATGCCTTACGCCTTTGGGACAGTGGGGGAGGGGTCCTGGGTAGCCAGCATTTAGATAGTTGCGTTTTTGCCAACATAATTTTCAAAATCAACTGAAAAGGGGTTGTGGACTTCTTTGAAGTTTTGGTTTTGTCATTTTGTAGGCATCCTATATATAGCTAATTCAATTAACGTTGTCGCTGAAAAAAGCCTAAAGCCTAAAATCATGAAAAGTTTTATCACCGTGACATCATTACAATAAAAAACTCACTGTATGCTTCCAAATTCTACAACTTGGATACATATTCCTTAATTTCTCAGATAGCCCAGGGGCGGATCCAGGGGGGTGTCCATAGGTGCACCGGACACTCCCCTAGCGCCGTACGAGATAACGTCATCAGATTCCAATGTTTGGAGGCCGCCATCTTGGATGTGACGTCATCTCTCAAGAGGCCTATTTTGGGACACCCCCTTTGCAAAATCCTGGATCCGCCCCTGTAGCCTACAGAGAAGTTTGTTAGTACACAAAATATATTTTAAAGGCTTTAGCCTTTGGGCGTTTTTCAGCGACAACGTTAATTGAAATAGCTATATAAGCTGAGCTGCTTCGTCATTGACGCCACTATCTTGTTTTATTTGAATTATGATAAATATCCCCTAGCACAGTAGGCATTATGGGTATTGTGAAGTAGAGAATATGTACAGTCCCTATATTTCCTTATCGATCTGGCATTATAGTTACAAAATGATATACGAAAGCCTTTATGTACAAGTTACTGATGAAAGCGTCATGCATAGATGAATCCCATTTGCACATTATTTACACAGTCTCACTTTCCTGTCATGGCAACATGACGTCACAATCACTATGGTAACGATCAGTTATCATTATAGACCACTGTCGCGCGACGTTAAAGCAGCTCAATTTGGATCGAAGACAAAACAAAAGAATTTCAATCTACTAAGAATTGGAACCTGTTGTTTGTCCTCCAAATTGAGTTGCATTCCGAGGTGCTGCAAGTGGTCTATATGACCGAGGCGGCGTTGCCATGGTTACAAACGTTTCCATAATAATGGTAGATGGATGTATTTACAAATGTATTACGGTTCTTAAATGTTTCACTACTAATTGTGTGGTAACTGTAGCTATTGAGGCAATTTGTGGGACCAAAGAATCAAATCAAGATAGTTGGATTCTGGAAAAAAGAAAAAGAACAGCTATTGAGAACAGGTCTATATATAGAATGACCTTGTAGAGCAATTCTCGTAGATTTTCACGTACACACCGTGCCACTTTCCATACAATGTTACAACAGGATGGTTTTGGCGTGTCAAATGATGCAAGTTTTCCAAACCAGTTTGCAACAATCTTTACGTATACTAAGTTTAATTTTAAGAACATCGCAATTTCTTCGCTATACGCGCGATGCAATTCGTTGCGCTTAACGCTAAAGAAGTAGAACTTAATTAATTAATTCTACTTCTGCAACTTTGCAAGTAAAATCGTGAAAAGGAGTTGAGTGGGTGAATGCACGGTGCATTTCTGTCATTGAAAACAACTGAAAAACAAGTTACAACGTCTACCTGGATACGTCATGACTTTTTTAAAAAGGGAGACTAATTTTAGTCTAGGTAATTAATTGAGATATAAAATTCATCAGACGGACAAACATGTAACTAAATAAAATAATAATAAAGAAATAATCTTCTACAGCAGATCCACGTAGTGGTTATTCTTCTGCTGGCACTCACACTCACTACCTCTACATTAAATATTTTGCATACATCGCTGAACTCACATGTTGATTTTTACTGAGGGAGGAGAACCCGGAGAAAAAACCCTCATATCATGGTAGAGAACAACACATCAAACAGGTCAATTCACATATGATCCGATGCCCTTGCCAGGACTCGAACCCGGGCCACAGCAGTGAAAGCCCAGTGCTCTCACCACTCGGCCAACCATGCCACCCATGTAACTCCCCATCCCCTTACGTGCCCCCCTTCCCCCCCCCCCCCCCCCCCCCCCCCCACACACACACACAAAAAAAAAAAAGAAAGAAAAGAAAATAGGGAGTTCTACATCAAGGAATATAATAGACTAGATTCTCCAAGTAAGTAAAAAGCTGTTCTTTGGAGATGTGTTGAGTTAGAACTATTTCCTTGTATTATTCTTCCATTCCTAGGAGAGTGAATTCGGAACAAAAGGCATGGCAGCCATGTTAGTGGCCTTGACAAAAGAAAACCACCAACATGTCTCTCATGTCTTTTGTTCGATTCACTCTCCTGGGAATAATTGCAAACCAAGAAATACCTGTCTGGGGATTGATTTCACCATGACGAATCAGGAAATCAAGTACAACCAATGCACAGTTAGGTTTGAATTCTTTTGTTGCGATTTTTTCCTTGACCTGCAGGATCGCAATAACACATGCAGTGAAAAAAGTACAGCGAAAAAAGTTAAACTACAACGTTTATACTTGATTATACCCTGCACTGCAAGCTTACACTGATAAGCTAAACGCTATGATTTTGATATTTTGCCAGCTGACTTCTCCTTACTTATCAACTGGGTCAACAATTTTTATTAACGCGCCGCTTCACGTAAAGATAAAAATGAGAGTTTTTTCCAGATTTTTGAACAGTTTCACAAACTTTCTTTTTACTTTTTTCCGCCTGTTAACACCATGAATTTATCTACTGCATATGTGCGATCTCGCCAATCCTAGTATGTAAGGACTTTCTTTTTGGCTACCGCCTTATACATCAATTCAAGTTAACTTCATTTAACTTTATTTATCCTATTTATACTGAAAGGTTAAGATGAAAACTTTAACTTTTGTCCAGTGTCTTCTGTCGCTTGCGCACTACTGGGTGACACACGTGCACTGTTCTCACACACACACGCACCACCACTACTACATTCTAATATTCTATGCATACAACTCTCAACTCACTAGTTCGGTTTTACTGAGGAAGGACCCGGAAAAAAGACTTCCAGGCAAAGAAGAGAACGAATTTACTGACAAACTCAAACAACATGTTCTGTTCAAGAATAGAACCCGGGATCACAGAAGTGACAGACGAGCGCTCTCACAACTCGTCCATGTATTTATCTTCTATTTCGTTTGGTTACTGGCACTTCCTTTAGTCATGGACATGCCAGCAATTGCAGTTAGGGCTGGGAGAATTAATTTGACAAGCATTTTGCATTTTGCAGAATTTAGTAAAGCCTGATTTTCACTTCGACGGAAGCAGAAGCGGAAGCAACATACGCAGACTCAGTAGTGTACTGCTCATTAGCAGTGCTTGTCTTTACTCACACCTAGGTGATAAACGCGATACTGAGTCTGCGTATGTTGCTAGCGCTTCCGCTTCTGATTCCGTCGAAGTGAAAACCAGGCTTAACGAACCGGACAAGACAAGTGCAGTGTTATATAGTGCTCACCTTATCAATGGGCCAGCAGTAAAACTCGCTAACTTCACCATCGTTAACTTGTGGTTTAAAGTCTTCAGGCAGACAAAGGTCGAAGATGTACTGAACTCCAGGGAATATCCCTCTCTCGTCTTCAAATATAAAACTGTATGAAAATCCATCAAATATATATTCAAAACTTGCTAGTATTATCGGATGATTAAAATATTATATTGTCCAAGACAATAGAAGTTGGAGACATGCGCAGATGGTATCACTTGCTGCTGTTTGAAGCATGTGTTTTAGGGACCAAATCAGATGACTGTGAAATTATAACAAAATTATATTTGTTTAATACCTGAGTGCACCAGCAGGAACTGCCTTCTGTACCAAATCTTCAGGAATCAATGCTTCTTCCTTGCATTCCTTTAGCAGAGTTTCTGTAATGCTTGACCGCCATGTTATTCCTCCAGCAGCCTTCAACAGAAGTGAAAATCGTACTAAATCATTTACATTCGTGTGTGTGGTATTTTGTACGCCGCGTTATTGGTTCAACAAGACCACAAAGGATGAGCGACAAGACGATGCAATTCGGTGGGCACAAAGTCACAAAAGTAAAACTGGCACGCAGCGTCACGCGCAATTATCGCGTGAGTTGGAGTGGATACTACGGGAGCAGCAGAAACGTTAAAGCACGCTACACGATGGAACTTTAATTTCTGTAACATGCATGGCGTGCAACACAGCTAGAGTTACATTGTGTGTCCACCACTGCAACACTTGGATGCAATGTTGCGCGCAACTGTTGCAGGTTTAGGATCGAGTTGTACTTTTGCTTCATTTTCTGCAACATTGCAAGGGTGGACACACGCGGTGCAATATTTAATTGTGTGTGCGCAATGTTGCAGAAAATGTGTGTCCTGGGCTTACTTACATCAAGAGTCCACGCCTTTACAGCCTATTATAATTTAAATGTAAGGCCTCTTCGTATTGAAAGTTTATCATAAATTATAAGCTAAAGGATCGGCATAAATTTAGTTTGATATATCAGCTAAAAATTTGATACAGTTAAAATGCTCGTAAACTTGGCAGGTCTACTTACAACTTGATCTAGTTTTCCTGGGCCTGTTGGTTTGGTAGGACTTCGCCTTGCAATCCACATGTACAATGTACCGTTAGATTTAGAACGAAAATATCCGTTGACATGAACACCATACTGAGTAATGCCAAACAGACCTTAAAGAAACAACAGAAAAATAATGATAAACAGATGAATAGAAGAGTATAAGAAAACGACGACGAAAGGACGATAAAGAAGAGGAGGAAGAGGAGGAGGAGGAAGAAGAAGAAGAAGATGATGGTGATGATGATGATAATGATGATGTCGTAGATCAGTTACCATTTTATTGAATTAATCAAACTTAACATCTGTTCCAGATATTAGACTGGTTATTAAGTGTTTTAAAAATGTCTTTAACATGTAGATGTCTGGGTTGAAACAGTAAATCCCAGATATAAAGAATCCTGATATAACTTCGACTAACCCTTCGACCTCGTAATGACGGCGCAGAGCTAGATGTACAATTTTGCTTACACACTTCGTTATATGGTTAGACTGTAATATGTAAAAACCTTGATATATACTTACATGCTGCTGCACGCTCTATTCTAAAGAACTTCTTTTGGTTGAACGTTTGTGATACAGCAAAACACTAGGAACCAATAATTTATCACAGTTAAGTTACGGTGGGACGCATGCACATTACTTCATTATTCAAACATGAAGTGCTTAAGCTTGAAAACAAAAATTAAGGTTGCTTAAACCGATTGCGAATTTATTCAATTCAAGATAAATCTAACTATTTCAATTTTTATAAAATATTTGAGATATAACGCGTGCGTTGATTGGCTGGCTACCATGTTTATATCAGAGGACAGAGACATGGCTCGCACAAAAACGTCGAAAATATTTTATAAAAGCAATATAAAACGATCGCTTAGGTCTCTGTACTGTGATACAAACACTATGGAAGATGTAGAGCACTTGAAAAGCAAGAAAAACACTCGGCTACGCCTCGTGTTCCTAAGCTTGCTTTTCTCTTGCTCTACATCTTCCATCGTGTTTATATCACAGTACAGAGACATGCGCGCGCGTTTTATATTGCTTAAAAATTGAACATGGAATTGCGCATGATCATGAATCATATAATAACAATACATAAAAAAAGAAGGAAAAGAAAGGGCTTTTGCTTCGTATAACTGCAAAGAAAATGTATTGCACATGCATGGAGTGGAAATACATTTGCTCTGCAACAAAATATACCACGGTTTTTGAGGGTTTTCAGCCAATCAGAGCGCGCGTTAGAAAGATCGAAGCTATAAATGTTGCGCAAAATCTTGCACGATTTTCTTGCCTATATTATCGCATCCGAACTACTGTTTCAACAGACCAAGAGAACTTACAAATGCTTGCGTTGCGCTTGATCAAATTTTCAATTTTTGAAATTTTACCTCGTTTCTCCATCCTCTTAAAGTTACAAACAAGTCATTCTTTCTAAACTCTTGCATCACTTCTTCTACTTTTTGGGATCTGTTTTCAAAAGTGTTTAAGTGTGGTGCCAGTGTAACATGTTCAATATTACCAACATCATTCTTGATTACTTCAAACACATCAGGATGACTACTGAGATGAGGAAGAACAAATGGAGGGATTGTCCCGACTCGTACACCATCCACTAGAAATGGCCGACAATCCTTCTCTGATGATCCTGTAAATGAAAACAAGCACTTGAGTTATTCAAAGACGAGGGAAGGTGGAGGTTGGACTTCTAGGTACCCCTCCCTCCATAGGTGCTCCTTTATTATACACCCGATCTGCTTCTAGAACCCTACAAAATCGAGAAAATTCAAGACTAAACTGACCTCTTGCTTAGGATTCCCCCCACCCCTCTCCCCCAAATCGACCAGCCAGACTGGCCATACATCCTTTCCTCTAAATAACCTCAGTCAAGTTGATTATGAAATTAAGATATTATGAGAGTCACAAGCAATGGAGACTATTGTCTTGATAAATTTGTGGTGAGCTCCGTTAGTAAAGTCGTTCAAGAGCCTGATTGAAGTTGTCTCTATATATATAGCTACCCTAGGGTCCCAGAGGTTCAATTCTATGTTATCTTTTTTAATTGTGTGTCACGCGCAAATAATATCGTCAGTTGCGCGCACCTTTATATATTTGCATTTCATTCGTTTGACCGAATTCATGCGCGCAACTCAAAGTAGTTTGATTTTTCTCAATTTTACTTACATTAATTAGCTAAATGATTAATTGAATCAAATAGTTAAAAGCCGGCCGGATGGGTTGCAAGACAAGTTATACAAATTCCGACCGGATCTATTCCGTTTACTCGTGGCTTGAGAAAATCGTTGCAGAACTAGGAGAACTCGAATCTATTTCTCCTCGGCCGTTTCAAAAGCTAAATAGGATTACTTGGTCGAGGGTGTTGCATGTGGAACTGAGCGTGCTGTATTCAACAAAGCAGTTTTCTTGAATTTTACTCCATCAAAAACGAACTGGTAAGTTGAGAATGTTTAGAATATTTAATGCAGTAAGGAGTGTGTGTCAGTGTATTAGGATTTCTACATTGTAAAGTGCATGGAGACGTAGTGAAATGCGCTATATAAATACCTAGTTATTATTATTATTATCATCATTATTAATATTATTATTTATTATTATTTTTTTTTATCATTATTAAAAAATTCGGTCAGTGTTATCTATTAACCTTGTTGCGCTTTAGCTCTTGGATAACGTTTTTATCGCGGCTAGCCATTGACGAAAAAATGTATTGAAAGCTACACACTTTAAAATAATACGTCAAATAAACAATCAGTTAAAGCATTTAAGAAGGAAGCGCTAAAATAAAAGATGAAAAGTTGAAAATGAATATATATTGATTAATTGGTAGTTTTCCGACGCGAATACAATAGGGCTGCGTGGCAGTGACGTCACAACTCAGACAAACCAAATTTGTCATCTCCTTGAGCCCGATTTAATTTTGGCAGTTTGTTTATTTCTGACCATTTTTTGAAAATAAGCAAAGTATAAAATGTATGTTTGGCCGTGTTCTTTTCAGTACGATTTCAATTACATGATCTTTCTCTGAGTCATGCATCTATAGCTGGATTTCAAACAGCTGTTGAATCTCATTATCTGCTTCAAATGGTGGTCAATGTTTGACCACCACGTACTCTCAACCAGAGAATATTCTATTGAAAACTTGTGTTTCAGCTGATCAGTGAAAATTTCAAAGAGATTGAAAATGACGTCATATGAAACCCACGAATTACGTGAGCTATTTTTAGAATAGCCACGCAACCCCTATTGGGAAAACGAACTTAGTTGATCTTGAGCGAAAAAAGAAAATTATACATATATTTTATTCTCATTAAACTATTTGATTTGACTTCAAAGATCTTTGGTTTGATTCAGCGAAGGTCTGTCGAACGGGCGGTATTGATAGTTGTCAGGCAGTTGAGCGCAGAAAATGGCTTTATTATTAATTATATTGGGTTAATTTGATTTTCTTGCGTTCGTTGTTGTAAATGATGTGCGTAAAATGAAATAAAGACATCAATTATAATTAATTTTTTGTCAAAAACACTTACTGTAAGAGAACGTAATAATTCAAAAGATTGAAGTATGTTGTGAAACATAACAAATTGCAAGGACGTACGTAGCCACTGACAGCTGCTCGCAAATTGATTTCCCTTGTTGCGAAATGATATACTTTCCAACACAACTGCACTACTATTTCTGTATTTTGAAAAAAACTCCTGCTGATGATGAAAATAACTGGCTTAAATGACGTACAATGAGGGTAAACCATGGAACAACATGGATTTATTCTTTTGTGCTTAACGGCTTAGTAGTTTGGTTAATTTTACAAAAAGGTCCGGTCGTGGGTTCTTAATTAAATTCAGAATTCAAGTTGTCCGAGATAATTTGTCAAAATTAATCATCATTTCCTTAGAGAAATCGCTTAATACACTCATTGTTCTTATCCTTCGGTGGGGGTCAAAAGTAAACTACACCAAATATGAATTTAAGTTAAGAAAGTGTCAATACGAATAAGGAATGAAAATAACAACAAGACAATGTTTGACAGAGTTGCTCGATCTGTTTCAACATTGTGACTCCTGATCAAATACGGCCGTGTCTAGTTAAGGATGCAGTACGTAGAAAAGAGAATAAATTGAAATCCCAAGAATTTCCATTGTTTTACTTGCTTTTTCCAAACGCGGTTAACACATACTAGCTTTCTTTGTTAGCAGATCACCCAGTAATGTCGGGAATGGCAAGTTACACATGCAATGACACCTGAAAATAAAAGGATCAGATCCTTCGCGCACGACAACTGTTTTTCAGGGAATTAAGCCAAGGAACAGTAGGAAAGGATCTTATTGACTAATTGCCCGATATAAATGTAGGATTCTTTCAACTAACACAGTCACAACATTAACATAAGCGCGACTTTCAGTCTACCACTATTTGAAATGGAGTTCTAGTATTTTCTCGGCCGGATTGCTTGCGGTCCAGCCAATTGTTCCAACTAAATCACGCAACTATTTGCCGAACTAATGCCGAAGAACGAAGCATAAGGCTACAATTCATGCAGAATTTGGAAATACTTCAACTTCGGATTTTGGGATTTTTTTTCTAGGAACTTCAGTTTTAGCACATGAGTTCTTTAGTAAATCTATTCCGGAACGAATGATAGCTAGGTGGCATGGTTGGGCGACGAGTAGTGAGAGCACCGGCCTTTCACCGCTGTGGTCCGGGTTCGAGTCCCAGTTCGAGCGCTCAAATCAAATGTGATTTGAGTTTGTTTGAAGTGTTGTTCTCTACCATGCCACGAGGGTTTTTTCTATGGGTACTCCGGTTTTTCCCAGTCCCTCAGTAAAAATCCGCCAACATGTGAGTTGAGCAACTTTTGCAAAATGATTTAATGTAGAGGTAGTGAGTGTGAGAGAAAACAGGCCCACATCAGCTCTTAGCTGCAAAACTCAGCCTCACAAATGCAGTTATTTATTCATTTATTTATAACGAAGCGAAGTTGAATTAAGGTCTACAGGGGGTCAGAACCCGACAGTGATTCCAAAGTTATCATTGAACGGCTCAAAATCGTTGAAAGCCTACAATTTAGCTCCACGAAACTTATCAGTTTTCTTTAGATGTGCAATAAGCTTTGCAAGTCTGTAGGTTTTTTTAAGCAAAGTATCATAAAACACGATTCATTTGGAAGCTGGTACTTAATTCTTGGCACGTTTCTGATTCTTTTTTTTTCTAAGTTAGTTTCACGTCATTGAAGTCGTTTGTAACATAGATACAGTCAAGAGAGCATAAATCTATGCTCTCTTGATACAGTCGTTGACTATTAGCTCTGCAGGGATCAGTGAATATTAGGCATACCTTACCAAATCCTATAGACACAAGAAAGCAAATAGAGGAACAGTATGGATCAAATGCTAGCGACTCGTCATGATTATACAGGGCAAATAAAACCGTATAGTGTATACATTGTAGTTAGTTTTGTTCAATCTAAACTCGTACTACAAGCTCCAAATTACGTTCAACCAAGGCTAGTAGCCCAAGTTGTATATATTTTCCTGCTGCATACTTATTACTAACCTTGCGTATTGTGAAAATTGTTCAGTTTTGTGCGAAGGATGTTAAGCATGTTTATGGACCAAGCTGTAACCGATGGTGGAAGGCCTGTAGGCTTTTCCTCTGTCCTTTCATTTTGCAAATCTGGATGTCTTGTGTTAGGTATCGCTACGCAGTCATTTGTGTCGCGTTTTTGCTGTGTTAATACTAGGCCTGATTTGGAAACTCGTCGAAAATCCGACTTTTCAATACTGTGCATGAAATTCATCTCCAAAATGGACCAAAAACGGTTCCGTGTTTGGATCTGGATTACGTAATGGGTTTCGGTGTCTATGGCTTCCTTGTATCGAATGGAATAGTGTAGAACTAGAGTCCTGCCTTCCGTCTATCTTCCGTTTTGTTCACCAAAGAACCACAATAATATCAGAGAGTAAATATTGACGGTATTGTTACAAACTGTTGTAGGCAGATGGCGTCAACCAATAGGCACATTTGAAACAATACAATATGTAAACTGTCCTTAAAAGAGGTGATAATCCCTACACGGTAGTATTATAGGGCTCAATAATGGATTTTTTTCTTTGACACTTTTACTTAATTTTCACGCAAGCTACAATAATAAGTGACTTCATGTGTATTGTTCAAAATGTGAACATGCTTTTTTACCCACTAATTAAAGAACTGCTTGAACTTTTCGTATTCAACTTGAAGCTACTTGAATAAATGCACGTTCTGTAATGGCCATTTGCATAATTACGTAGTATAAGAGGACACAGAGGCCTATCTGTGTTTACACGAGCCTAAATTAATTGTTAACTCAGCTTTTGTTGGCGGAATGAATTGAAGACAAAACAAGGAGCAAGCAAGTGTGGCTCAGTTCGCTAGTGCGCGTTGTTCTGAACGAGAAGTCCGAGTGCGATTCCCAGTTACCTCACACACTTGTTTCGACTTCTTTCCTTTCCGTGTAGCTTTAATTAGCTTTAAATACCCTTAAAAGCCCATTTGGATGAAAATCAATGAAAATTGGAAACTGTTCATTTCTATCTGAAGATGAATGTAGTTAAATAACTGTTTACCCCTTATCCAAAAATCTGCATTCCAAGCTCATTTTCAAAGAGAAATTTTGATATGAAAGGTACGGTAATACGAGCAACAAAATCACTCAACTTGTCTCGCAACATCTTTGCGAAGCGAGTTGAAGAGCGATGCTGCGCGTTTTTCCACACGAAAACAAACTTGTCTCGCAACAAAATAGTTTGCTGCAAGTTGAGTGTGAATCCTAGCTGACTTCTGATTGGATCAATCACGAACACGAAGGAAGCCATTTCGCAGTTTGCTGCGAGACAAGTTGACTTTGGGGTGGTAAAACGCGCAACATCATGAAATTTTGTTGCAAAAAGTTGAGCGACTATCTACATTGCTCCAACAAACTTTTTCAAGTTTGTTTTCGGGTGGAAAAACGCGCAGCATCGCTCTTCAACTCGTTTCGCAACGATGTTGCGAGACAAGTTGAGTGATTTTGTTGCTCGTATTACCGTACCTTAAGTCTAAAAGAATTAACAATATAGGTTTGGGTAAATGACGTAATTTACTCACAACTTAAATGCTAAAATATTGGACAATAGGCCATATGCACTAACAGGTCACGTGACCCTATTTCCCCTAAATCAAGCAGCACCGTCAAAATGAACGCACTTTTACAAATATCGAAGTGCTCTTTCTATTTTTGGAGTTCATTTTGACGGTGCTGCTTGATTTAGGGGAGATAGGGTCACGTGACCTGTTAGTGCATATGGTCTATTTCTATTCGTCTCGTTTGAATGTAAAGGAAATGTTGCTTTTGGTGATTATTGGAAGTCGTACAGATAGGTTTTACTAAGTTTCAAGTCATTTCCAATTTTAATTTATTCTCACCCAAGTACCCCTTTAAAACGGAGCGCTGATGGAGAGAGAGAGAGAGGGGGGGTGGGGGGGGGGGAGGAGGTAGGGAGGAACATTTCCATAATCAAAGGCAAAATTGAACATATTTGAGAAATCCCGTATCTTTCTGTAAACGCTTACGTCACAACGTTAGAGTTTACGTATCGTTTTGGTATTTACGTCTGGAAGAAAGGCCTAAACGTATCAAAATACGTTTACCAACTTAAACGTATACATAGGAACGACCCCAAAGTGCGGAACAGAAAACTCTCAATGTGTTTATTGGACTACTGAAGTATACGAGGGTTTCCAAGAGCGTACGTCAAAAATTCAGTAATTGCATGTCAAAAAACTCATAAATTTTGTGTGTTAAAGCACTTCTATAGCATTAAGTACGACAAACTTCTTAGCAGATACGTCATTTTAGAGCGGTTTTCGTATGAGTGGGAAACTGACCGTACCAGTTACGTTCAATGCACGGTACGGTTACGGTAGGAATTTCGAATGTTTTTATAGACACTACGGTACTGACACGGTCACGGTACGGTACGGTCAGTTTCCCACTCATACGAAAACGACTCTAATGTGCAATATTGCCGTACGGGGAGACTGAATTAATGTCATCGCATTACAGCTAGTTTCGATTCTTTCGGTACTACAAGTGTATGTAGCTACTTGTACAAAAATTAACCCTTTGGGAACATAGAAGCTAGCTGAGACCGAAATGAACAATGAGATATTTTAAACAAGCTAAGTGCTCCATTTTACGGGTATTTAATGCTAATTAAAGCACATGCACAGAATGGATGAAAAGACGAAACAAGGATACGAGGCCATACACTTGGAATCGAACTCGGAACTCTTGCATAGAAGGCTGCACATATTAACCAACTATGCCAAAACTACTGATACCATCCTTGCTCCTGTTACAAGCTAGAACAATAACACAAAAAGTTGATGTAAGATTACTGAGCAATGAAATTCAGATTCAGATCCGTTATCGTCATTATCGGCGTGCTCGCGCACGATTCAAAAATTATTTTTGTTCGATTTAAAAAACAACTAAATTATTTAGCATTTTTCCTTTTTCAATTTTTATCAAAGTCCTTGATTTTGGCCGAATTTGCGAAAAGAGCTAAATTTTGTCCTCAGTTACTTCATCAACGTGCTCGAGCGTGCACCCATGGGTTTGCATGAAGCCATCGTTCACGCTATTCGACCAATCTGAGCGCGCGTTACATCGTAGCTATGTTATTAAAGATGCATTGTGTGTTCGTGCAGTTGTCACGAACTGCTTTACTTCTGGTTTACAGGACTCATCTCATTCTCCGCTGTTCTCCGGCATTTTTCAGTACTGACCTCGTTTTCTTCTCTCTGTCTCTCTTTTCCGTCGAACATTTATTTATTTTATCTCTTCTGTTTCACGACCTTTTTAAACCGATCCCATTCTTCGAAGAAACAGAATTTTCAAACTGCTTTTTCGCTGTACCGCATTCATTTCGGATGCCTTCCTGCAACTCAATAAATATTACTGTTGCATGGGGTTCCTTTGGAATTAATATCCTTTCTGACACAGGAAGCCCAAACTAATCATATAAAGTATCCCTTGGTTTCCGGGAAAACGGATTTGGCTATCATGACTCAGAGCGCAACTACCTCCAAGTCTCAAAACGCGACAGACATGATAAAAGTTCTCATCCAAGAGTGTGTCAAAGCCAAAGAGTATGCATATTCACGCCACAGTAACTTTCGTGTTGGAGCAGCTCTACTGACGGAAGACAATAAACTATTTACTGGATGTAGTGTGGATAATGCAAGCTATGGATTGAGTATTTGTGCAGAGAGAACTGCCATTGTGAATGCTGTGAGTTCAGGGCACACTAAGTTCAAAACTATCGCCATTACTTCCGATTTGGACACATTTATATCGCCGTGTGGAGCATGCCGACAATTTATGGCCGAATTTGGGTCAGATATCGTAGTATATCTGGTAGCTAAAGATTTAAGCTATCAAACAACTACTGTTGGTGCCTTATTACCTTAAGCATTTACGTGAATTTTAGTCCCGGAATCGTGGTAAAAAGAAGGGGCACAGAGTTAGTCACCGCGGAGTCTGCACACTATACAGACTATACTCGAGTCTTCTCATGTAGTCAGTCAGATCATAAATTTGTGTATTTACGGGAAGCTATTGAGACTTTGATAAGTATAAGATGGCATATATATAATGGTTAGGCGTTCTTTCTCTTTTACCGTGCCTATAATATTTTTACTCTCCACTACACTTTGTTGTGGGCTTCCTGTGTAGGTAAATCACGTGACTATCCGTAATCAATTCGACGTATCAGTACACGTGTACATTCGTAGTAAAGTGTTTGTTACGATTTTTCTACTCGTTTAAAGTGTTTTCTCAATCATGACATCAGAAAATAAAGATATGATGGCTAACGGGGAAACAGATATGAGCTCTCTTCTGATCAAGAAGTGCATGAAAGCTAAAGAGTTTGCCTACTGCCGCTACAGCAACTTTCGTGTTGGTGCCGCTCTGCTCACTGATGACAACGAAATATTTACCGGCTGCAACGTAGAAAACGCAAGCTACGGATTATGCATTTGTGCGGAAAGAACGGCCATTGTTAAGGCTGTGAGTTCAGGATACACAAAGTTCAAAGAAATCGCTGTTTCTACTGACACGCTCGATTCCACATCGCCTTGTGGAGCATGCCGACAGTTTATAGCCGAGTTTGGCCTGGACATCGTGGTACATTTAGTAAATAAAGATGGACAACATCAAACTACTACTTCTGGTGCTTTGCTGCCGCAGGCATTTACTCCTCAAGACTTGGAAAAACATGCTAGATTTCTTCAAGAAAATCGTGAATAGAAACTTGTGGTTCGAACACTGGGGTGGAAATCGAACAACTGGTGTATCAATTAGGCACTTTGAAACTTTTGATTTATATATGTGGTTTAAATATTTGTGTACTTTGCAAGGTTTTAATTTAATCAATAGCGTATTTCCAAATATTTATATGCAATCATGTATGTATTCGTAGTTACCATGACAATAAATATTGTACGAACACTAGATATTTGTATAAAAAATAACTCGTGACTCGAGACTTTAGTCAAGTACCCCGTACCGATCAGAACGAAGTTTCTGATTTGTTGAAACAACAAAGAGCAGTAAAACAAACAATGATGGCTAGAACAAAACACATTGTTCACAATAATTCAACCATTCTTTGTTTTTGTTATTTCAACAAATCAGAAGCTTCATTCTTAGAGTACGGGGCGACCCACTTTAGTTGTCTCTGGTAAGATCAGGTCAGAGCTTCCAGATGTAAATGGATTCCTTTATGCCTTGTTCACTCTATTTTTATTCTCTATCTAATATTTTGGCATCTTGTGTTTGGATTTGATGAGTATGTGGTTGGATACTCCAGAGGTGTACTTGACATTGTATTGTATTGTTTTATCAGTAAGCCAGAATTGGTAATGAGCTTGCTTGGAGGTTGTTGAATAGTTCTTAAAATGGACTTGGTTATATTAAGTTTTTACCCTGCGAGCAGAGTCTCCCTTTTACCTTCTCTGTTCATGGAAAAGGTAAAAGGGAGACTCTGCTCACAGGTTTATTAAGTTTTGTACATAACATAACTCTTAAACAAACCAAGGTTGAAAATAGTTTTATTTTATGGATATTTTTCCCTGGATGTTTTTCCAAAACATTTCACTGGGACAGGGTATATTTTTGTGGTACTTACTCTGGAACAGGGTAGCGTTTAAGCTTTTTACTCTAAAACAGGGTCAAGGTTTTAGGGGCTCAGCGGCACGTCCCTACAAAAAAACTGGAAGGAGTACCCCCCCTGGGATATTTTTACAATGAATTAAAAATATATTAGAAATAGGCCCAAGCTGAAAACACTACAGACCCCTTACTACCAAGAGAATCCTTCTTCAGTAGCCTTGTCAGGCAAATTTAAACTTCCTATTGTTATTAATCCTTTCTCTTTGACTTGTGTTTCTTTTTATGTTTTGACTTTCTTGGACTGAGTTCAGGTTCATCTTTACTTTTCCTTAAAGATTTGGATTTAGAAATTTTCTTATTGTCTCTCTCTCTCTTAGTTGACTCTTTAGGTGTTTTATGTGATGCCGAGTAAAGTTCATGAGGGTCTTTATATGAATCTATAAAACAGAAAAACTTGTGGTTTGAGGAGTGAAACAAAATTAAAATACTACTTTTTTTGTGAAAAGCATGTATGCGTAAGACATATGCACCTGTCAATGTTAAGTAAGCCCCAGGGGAGGGGGTCTGGGCATACCCAGGGGGATTGGACATTTTCATGGATGCCAAAGTCAAATTCCCTACCCCCAGGCATCTTATGCAAGTCAAATTCTATAATTCTACCAAACATTTCTTTATTCTCTTAGTCAATTTAAGATGGCAACCAATGTCAAATTCCCTACCCAAGAGAGAGGGGTTTATGTCAAATCCCATGGGTATGCCCCCCCCCCCCCCCCCTGGGGCTTAAATAGTATTGACAGGTGCATTACAACTCTGGTGCTCAGTGCTTTACTTGACAAACATCTTGATTGACTTGTAACCTGCAATTACATGTACCTTTTGATTTAGTCTTCTTTCTCTTGGGCTCTATGGTACTCATTAGCATGTTGCTAAGAAATCTTTTGTTAGTTCGAGGGACTGTTGGTTTTTTCCTGGAATTTAAAGAAAGAACATTTCACAAGAATTAAAGTATACAAGTATGCAAAGGCAGAAGAGAAATGCTAGAGAAAAGAGAAAAAAAGGCAGAAGAAAACTTGGGAACATAGGGAAGTGGAGAAACAAAAAATAAACAAAGTACAAAATGAAGAAAATGGATGGATGAATGGATGGGTAAGTGGATGAATGAATGAAACAGTCCAAAAATACTGGAATAGAATAGCTGATATGCATTATCAACGAGGATCATACAAACAGTAGATAAGACGTGCAATGAGTGTGAGGGAGAAAGTTAAAAATAGAAGTTACCATAACAGAGCAGAGAGGAACAGGAGTCTAAATCTCCTCCCTACTTTTTGAGCCTATTTCTCCCTCCTCCCTACTTTTTTTTTGGCCTTTTCTCCTTCACTACATCTCATAATTGTTTTCCTCCCTCCTCCCAAACCGATTTTTCTGCCTCTTTTCTCCCTACTTTTTTGGGGCTATTTCTCCCTCCTCCCTAAACCGTTCCTCTCTGCTCATAACAATAAATGTTGAAGGTAATGACAAGAAACTAACCATCCTAACATCCCCATAGTTTCAGCTCTTATTTTTCCTCTTTTTGCTTCGGCCAAAAGCTCTTCTTGTGCCAGTCTTGAACACAAATATAAGCTTAAATCTAGTTTAATATCACTCACTCACTAGTTATTATTCTTCAAGTATTCTAACTAAATTGACGATAAAAAGAAGCCACCCAGTACATCACTGAATTTCTCAATTGAACGGATATATTTTAGTTACCTTTCAAGCTCCTTATCGTCCATGATAGATTAAAAACGTTAACTCAAAAATTTAGCAACCTCGTCCGCCATTTTGTTTAGTGTGTCCGTGAAGACTGGTAACGAAATAACAATCTCTCCCCAGTCCTCCTCCTCATTGGGCGGCCATTTTGATTTTAGAAAGTTTGATCGCAAAAGTTTGGCAACTATGAGTACTCCATTTGCGTTTGGGACGCCAAAGACAGGCACTTCTACGTTTGGTACAGCAACTACGACTAGTGCTTTCACGTTTGGCACGCCTTCAACGTCCACTGGTTCCACAGGATTGTTTGGCGCCGCTGCTCCGACTACCACCAGTGCATTCTCTTTTGGCTCTGCAGTAGGAACTGGTTCAACTTCGACTGGATCAACAGGATTGTTTGGTGCTGCTGCTCCAACTACCACCAGTGCTTTCACTTTTGGGTCTGGGTTAGGAACTGGCTCAGCATTTGGTGCCAAAACTACTTCTTCTAGTACTTTTGGTAGGTTCTGAGGGATAGTAAGTTAACAGTTTTATTATGCACCTATCAATGTTAAGCCCTGACCCAGTAGCCTGCGTCACATCCGGACTTTTCTTCCGTTAAGTCCGGAGGAAAAGTCTGGATGTGACGCAGGCTATGATCCAGAGAAATTTGACATTTTCACGAGTGTAACTATTTGTCGAGGGTCGAGGGTCGAGGGTTTTACGTCGAGTGTCGAGGGGTACTAAGTCGAGGGGTAAGTCGAGGGTATCTAAATTTCCCTTAGCAAAACATTCTTCAAAGTACAAAGTAGCAAATCAGATCATTTTTTACCTCACGCTGATGAGAAACTTTTGTGCTCATGTAACGCAAGGTGATGTAATCCTAAGGTATCTCAAGTCACAATTACTTGGTGGTCCACATTTTAGAACATGGCCTGGGGACTGATAGACATCAACCTCAAGCACGCCACATATTTACATCTATCACGCAACGTACAGCAAACACATTTGGCAGAAGTAATGAAAGATTTCATAGCCATTTAATTGGCACTGTTTGATTAGTGCTATTTCATGCTATTTAGTTGTTTCGCTCTTTCATTGCTTACATTCTTGCTCGAAGTTTGGTTCTATGCATTGATAAATATCAGATCAGTTGAGCAGTCACTTGCTGCACTCTAGTAAACATTTCGTCCTAACGTCGCACATCTGCAAAGATCACGAACAAACCTTAGAGACTGCATTCATGCCATTTGTTTTTCAATAATCAAAAAAATAAAAAGACTGAAATAAACCTACCTTGGAATGAGATTTCCCGGCCGTTTTTGCTACAAAGATCAGTGGAAAAATGCTTTTTAGCAATGAATTGTAGTTGTCCTAGCCGATACAAGGATAACCAAAACGCGAAAAGGTCGCGTCAAACGCGTTGAGAAAACATCGCGGTCACATGTCTGCGCATGAGCAAGATTTATCAGGTCACGCCCGTGTCTTGACGACGTGCCCCCAACCTAATGCTTCTTCATACGAAAACGTCTTTTCTTTTTAATTCAAATTTTTGAACATAATTGAAAAACCAGCGATGTACCACACATAAGGCATTCACTTTAACTTTGCGTTACGCCGGAGATCTGTCATTATTCGTGAAACAGCAACTCCAAAGCGTGATAGCTATAAGTGATGAGTGATAGCTTACAGCTACATTCTTGCAAACGGTCATGATCTTTGATATTTTATGGAGATAACGATGGTAGAGTTTTGATTTTTCACTATTTTTTTACATATTTGGAAAGAGGATTTGAAAATAACGTATGCTCATTGAGTCTTTCTTCATTGGCTAGAGATTTTCTTTCCATTTTCGTTCCTAATTATGGCGTGTGGTATACTTTCATTTGCATAGTCACGCATCCGCATAGCCGGCACCCGTTATAACATCACGTGTGACTAGCGTATCACAGCATTCTTTTCTGTTCTGTTGTTATTATTATCTATATTTTAAGTTCTTACTTTGTATCTTACTTATTGAAATTTGTACATACAACTGCGAATTGAGCGTTATTATGATATATTATTATACCCTCGACTTAGTACCCCTCGACCCTCGACGTAAAACCCTCGACCCTCGACCCTCGACAAATAGCTACACTCCATTTTCACTGGTGTCAGGAGAGTCAATTAAATTTCCCCTCCCCAGGGGCACCTTACATGTATCAAATTTCATACTGCTCACAGTGACTTCTCCATATTATGGAGAAGCTTCCCTTGGCAAGTTCAAGATAGCAACTGTGTTAAATTCCCTACCTAAGGGACAGCTCTCAAGATCAAATTCTTGTGTGAGGCCCCACCCTGGGGCTCAACATTGATAGGTGAATAGGCCATATGCACTAACAGGTCACGTGACCCTATCTCCCCTAAATCAAGCAGCACATCAAAATGAACTCCAAAGCGTGAAAGAGCACCTCGATATTAGTAAAAGTGCAAAGTTTCAGTTTATAAGGTGAATAAGACAAAAAAATGACAGTAAATTTAAGATTGGATATTTTCTTAAGATTCGTTCGGAAAAGCGCGTTGGATGGCAAGCTTGTGCCATCCAACGTGCTTTTCCGAACGAATCTTAAGAAAAAATCCAATCTTAAATTTACTATCATTTTTTCTCTTATTCATCTTAGGAGCTGAAAATTTGCACTTTTACTAATATCGAGGTGCTCTTTCTATTTCTGGCGTTCATTTTGACGGTGCTGCTTGATTTAGGGGAGATAGGGTCATGTGACCTGTTAGTGCATATGGCCTATTAATAGAAAAGTGCTGCACATGTGAAAGAAGGTATCAGTTCCACAGGTAACCCAACTTTTAGTCATTGTCAACTGCTAGTTACTTGGGCTTCCTGTGGAATGCCTGAGTTTAAAATTGGGCTTCATTGTCGTTCAGTCACAAATCACAGTCTAGTAGGTAAAGCGCATGCGTGCAAGTAGTAAAGTGCATGCGTGGAAGTAAGCAAAGCACATGTTTGGAAATCATGGCAGATGAACTGTCGAAGATATCGCTATCAAATTTACGGGTAAATATGTTTTCTAATACGCTCGAACTACATAAAAATACATACGCTGTTCGCGGTAGACCCACACTAAAAGATGTCGAGCATTTTCGGAACAGGTCGGTCCGCGAACTTTACGAGAGATCAATTTACGAGCGAACAATTACGAGTGAACCTTTTATCGAGAATGATGCTATACCTATATCAAATGAGCTAATGTTATGTTGAAAAGCATCATCGTGTACATAGACGTGATTGTGAACCAAGTAGAATACCATTACGAACTATGGAATGTCTGAAGAACAAGAGCAGAAAGGTTAGAGAGTTTGTTTACGAACGTATTCCTTCAACTATACCTAAGTCATCCAAATTTTATCGTTATTTGAAAATTAAAACAAGAAAATAAAGGAAAGTTTGTGCTTGGACAAAATGCAGGGCAGCAGTGTGTTGCAATGAGTTTGTGCTCCTTAATTTATAACGGCAATACAAAAAGTCTTCATGGCTGAAAGTCAACATTGTCGCTCCTAGGGTTCATTTAGGGTAATAAAAGGAAGACAACTATGGCATACAGCCATGAGTAGTTACTGCAATTTGTACGAAGAAAACTCAGAGGGTAGGCTACAGGAAGCCCGAGTTCACGCAGATATGCGTCTTGCTGGAATGAAGCTTATGGAAAGAATTTCACTGAAAGAGAATTCTGGCATTATTCATAAATATTTCCCTATTCAGGAACTGGCACTACTTTTGGTACCACTGCACCATCCTTTGGAAGTTCTTTTGGAACAGGACTGGGTACTGGTGCCTTTGGAGCAGCAACAGGGGGGACTGGGACTGGTATAGGATTTGGACAACAAGCAACATCAATTGGTAATGACAGTCTAATGACAGTATTGTAGCTTATGCCTTATTCATCCATTGGTCCTTTTACCTCATCATTTCATCCATCCATCTATTCTTTTGTTTACTCATTCAACGGTCAAGTTAGTAATTAATGAGAAGTTCTTGTAACGGACCTCATGTCATCCAATTCAGTTTGTAATCACATGGATGAGGGACGAACAAAATTGGATGACTGAGCACATAGCAGCCTGTGGACCAGTTATCAGTTTCTACTGGAAATACACAAATTTAAGTTAACATCAATTTTATTTTTGTTTGTGTGTTCAGGACTAGGACAGACCATAGGTGGACAAGCTCCAACAATTTCTCCAATGGTCCTTATTAACTTGTGTTTATCTAACCCGCAAATACATAGTGATGAAAGAGATGGTATTATCGCTAAACTAAATCAGCTTCAAGCATACTGGGGTATGGGAAAGGGATACTATAATCAGCAGGGTGAAGCTGTTACATTTACACCTGAAAATCCATACTGCAGGTTCAAGGTACAGTATTTCACTTGGTGTGACCTGCACTTCTTGGAAGATTTCATCCAATTGGTGGGCCACCTGAGAATCTAAACAAAAGAAACTTTTGAAAATAGCAATAACAACTTACAATAGATTCTTTTGTTTTATTGAACCAATTAGATGACATCTTACGAGAAGGTACAGACCTGTTTCACTTATATTCTCTATATATGTAACATAAAAGGGGGGCTAAATGTAATTATAAAATATTTTAGATATAATGCGCACGCTGATTGGCTGGCTACCATGTTTATATCAGAGGACAGAGATATGGCTCGCTCAAAAAATGTCGAAAATATTTTATAAAAGCAATATAAAATGATCGCTTATGTCTCTGTACTGTGATATAAACACTCTGGAAGATGTAGAGCACTCGAAAAGCAAGAGAAACACTCGGCTATGCCTCGTGTTCCTAAGCTTGCTTTTCTCTTGCTCTACATCTTCCATCGTGTTTATATCACAGTACAGAGACATGCGCGCACGTTTTATATTCCTTAATTAAGGCACTGACACTTCAACTTAAGACATTCCTGGGGATCAATATCTCTTAAGTTTGGGTAGAGTTAATGGGAGTCCAGGAGTTTTATATACATGAACATTTTTGCATGAGCACCTTCAAAATGAATGCAAAAATGAACTATTGTTAGGATGTTATAAAATTCATCTTTTGACTGTTTCAGGTTGTAGGATACAGTAAATTACCAACAGCTAGTAACGATGATGGATTTGTAGGGATTCAAATTAAAAAGAAAGAGTCTGAGGTTTATCAACAGCAACAGAATTTAGTTAGTGAATTACAGAAATGTTTGGGAAATAAACCTACTATTATGGTCTGTGTGGATGGATTAAAACCTCTTCCTGATGACAGGTAAACATTGATACTGACTAGAGATATTATCATTTTTTTGTTTTTTTGTATAAATGGGAAACTTACTGCACCACACTATGACTGTACATTATAAAATATTAAACTATGATATAACGCGAGCTCTGATTGGCCAAAGGACGCATGTCGCGCATTCTCTATGGTAACACACAGCACGCACATGTGCAATTTCAAACTTTCTCCAACGAAAAAAGAAAATAAAGCTTCAATTGTATTTTATAAAAGAAATGGAAAACTCAGCAGCAGTGCTATGTTGAGTTGTAGAAGCACTTGGGAATTGTAAGAAGACGAGAGAAGTGTTGAGAAGCACTTGGCTATGCCTTGTGCTTCTCGTAACACTTCTCTCGTCTTCTTACAATTCCCACGTGCTTTTAGTCCACATTACTGTAGATACAGCTGTAAAACAGGATGCATTCTACAGTAAAGGCCTGACCCCTAGAATAAGCCACTTCATGCTTTCATCTGCCATTTTGAACTGGGGTAAATACACCAAAATATATACAAATCTGGATCACTTTGGCTTATCATAGCTTGGCTAATTTTTATCGTATTTAAAAAAAATATTTTTTTTGAAATGATATTGGTTTTGTTATTTATGACTGTTTATGTGATAAATATTGGAAGACTACAAGATGAGAAAAAGAGGATTTTTGTTTTCAAAATTAAACTTTTGGCATGTAAATATTAAGATCATTCACAGTACATAGACGAATTCCATCAGTTGTAGTTTTCACTTCTGTGTATCATTAGGTCGCTAAACTAGCATGTGAGTGACTACCACAGGAAGCCCAATGAGTGAACAGACTGACTTATGGAATCAGTCTATACTGTCAGTCTAGTACAATGTATGTTGTTCAAATAACATTTATGTAATAATTGGTATATTACATGCACTCTGATTGGTCAAGAACCATGCACGATTACAGACAAGTACACATGCATAGATGACGTCACTGACTCTTATGCATGCTCTTATTGGTTAAAATGTTTTGATGAATATTATATAAAACAAATACATGTAGATTCCATTTTTCCATGGGTCTGTACTCTAATAGACACAGAGAAGACATCAAAATGTGATGAGAACAACAGTCATGCCACTTGCCTTTGTCTTGTGGCGTACTTTTTTGTTCTCGCCACATTTTGACATCCTCTGTGCATCTATTAGAGTACAGACCCATGGAAAAATGGAATCTATAATTTGTTTTATATAATATTCTTCAAAATATTTCAACCAATCAGAGTGCACATAAGATTCAATTATGTCATCTGTGAGTGTGTATTGTAATCATCCCATTTGTTTTTATATCCTTAGTACTGAAGTGGTCTTCAAAGTAGTTGAACGTGCTGATAATGGAATGACAAAAACTTATCCTGCAAATGAAATCTATGCCTTTTTAAACCAAGTTAACGTTAAAGTAAGTTTTTTTTACATGATTGTATGATAGCAAGCAGTCCAGCTTGTAAGTGTTGTTTTGAATCTACCAAGTGGGTCACATGATTTATCAGTTTCACTTTGGACTTAGATGTTTACAATACACAATACAGTACACTTCATATATTAACAGTGAAGTCCATTCCCAATATAAAGAACACTGTGATAGCAATGTAGTAAATGATCCCACTACAACAGTCCATTTTCCTCACTTTAGCAACTGTTATCTAGAAAGTGGACACAACCCCTCAACACTTCATTATATCATGTTCGAACATGCAGTACCACCAATATTAAAAGTTAGTGTATATTCAAAGAATACAAAAATTCTGTTAATGGTAATTCTTATGCTCAAGATGTACGCTGCAGTTTCTTTTGACATGCACAGTATCATACACAGGCATCTTATAAAGGAAAAATCTTATTTGGTGCAGTGGGAGGCTTTTTCTATTAAATATAAACCTGTATGTTTTTTTCCTAAAAATAATTTCCATTGTTATATGTATTTTTGTCTTTAGACTCAACTGCAAAACATGGGAGTTACAAATATAACAGCAAAAACAAACATGCCACTTGGTCTCCTACAACAGTATCTCAACACTCCCCCTGCAGGTAAGGATATATGTAGCATAATATAGAACCACGCATACAAGTAAGCAACCACCCAGAGTGTCAGATTTAGGTGGTTGATTATGGGAAGTGGTTGCACATTGAGGTTCTACTGTATTTCATGCAGTGTATTAGTGTGAAAAGATAAGTTCTCAGTGACTTACATGTACAGCACTACCATACTAGAGCAGATTTCGTATGAGTGGGAAACGGACCATGCTGTGCCGTGTCCATGTCAGTGCCGTGATGTCTATAAAGACATTCAAGATTCCTGCCATAACTGTGCTGTGAGTGTGCGGTGCTGTTTTCACAGTCATACAAAATCTGCTTTATAACAGTACCCTGATTACCATAAAAGACGAGTTAATGTACACATGTTGAACTTCTGACATTACCTGAACTAGGCAACTTGTCTCTATGGCAATTTCATCTTTCTCACATTAGAATGTTGTTGTTTTCAGATTTAAAATATATCAACCTTTAGATAATGCATTTTTTAAAGTAACATGTACAAAACAAGTTTTTTTTTTTGTATTAAAATGTTATCCAATCTAAAATGCTCAAAACAATAGCCATGCAAGCAATGTTTCCAATTTTCCCCACATATAAATTATCTTATAGTAAAAGTCTGGAATTAAGCTTTTATGAAAATGGAATTAGATATTAAGATAAATGTGCTTATGAAATTATTGCAGATTTTCATGTTTTAACCAATGAGGTGGACAGTTTAAGTAATAGGGAGCTTAAGCCCGAGACGTATTTGTCAACACGGATGTCACGCGTACGTTTTTGTTTGTGCACGCACCGTCATAGATGAAATCTAGAACGAGAAAGCCTCAACTGACATTCTATCGAGAACGGGAACCTCATCTATGACGGCGCGCGCACAATCAAAATCTCGTGCTTAAGCTCTCTAATATCAGAATAAATTACTAGCACCTTTCAACATTCCTTGCCATTTGCTTGCCTAGCTCTTACTCAGAGCATTACTTAATTTGTGTATTATTGTGTTGTCTAGGGATTGATTCCTTACTATGGGAGCAAGCCAAGAAAGATAATCCTGACCCACAGAGGTATATCATGGATTTATTGTCATAGTGGAGCTCTTTAGACATACAAATTAACAAAGGCAAAAATACAAAAAAATTGTCACATGATGTACCCGCTTGCTGCTCATCCGCCTTTTAGTGTGTGTGTGTGCTAAAATGTTCAAAGTGCACTCACTCATCACCTGCATGCCGCAAACAGCTACTTGTACGTGCCAAAAAATTAAGGGAATCAAGCAGTGTTATATGAGTTGACAATTTGCAGTAATATAGGGTCACCTATACCTTTTGCGCGAAACGTGAATGACTGATTTATTTTGACGTGAAACGTGATTTAAGGTCTAAAATCTTTTTGCGTCCACGTGAAAGCAACTTTTGATTTTTTTTGTGAACGTGAAAGAGATTCGTAAATTATCCGTGATTCAAGTGATTTCATTTTGCGAAGGGGTATAGAGGACCCTGGTAATACAGCATGACTTATCTATTTTTCTAGGTTAATCCCAGTACCCATAACAGGATTTGATGAACTTAAGAAGCGTCTTGAGTTTGAAGAACAAGAAACAGCACAACACCAAAAACGATTATCTGTGAGTACAATTTACAAATTATTCCAGCTACATATACTACTTTATCCTGCCACAATCGTATTTCAATCTTGAAGTTTATATTTTCCTAAAGGCTTTAAAAATGTTTTAATCAACTGGGCCTGGTTCCTGAAAGCTGATTAATGGTTGTCATAAGAGTTAAAGGTAAAGGTAAAGTACTATATTTAGCGTCGGTAGGTCCTTCAGCTGAACTGCTGGTCCTCCCAGGATTAGTGCTATTCGTGCTTTCAGGAACTCAGTCAGAGGCAAAGATTCTGTTAAACATCCACTTATATTAGATGTTCGATTGCAAGATTGCTGTCTTTCTGATATGTCTTGTGGGAGCCAACCCACATAATTATAGTCCTTAATTTAAAGTAGTACCAGAGGCGGATTTAAGGGAGGGTGCTGGGGCGCACCTCCCTCCTGAGACGACTCGAGTCCTTATTTTCTCAATATTAAAAAAATATATCATATGTGCAGTTTCCAATTTATATGATGGTGCACCCCCTCCTGAAGACGGTGCAACCTTCCTGAAGATAATCCTGGATCCATCCCTGAGTATCGTAGTTTGAATGAAGTCTACAGGGTTGGATGTATTAAAGACTGAGGTGATTGCTCATTGATATGTATCTGTTTTCTTTACTCACAGATTATCAGTGAAGAGTTAGCAACATTGCAGTGTAACCATGCAACAACTATGGCAAAACTTGCACAGTTTAAACGAAAACATTTGGAGCTGAGTCACAGAGTGCTTGAGGTATAACTGTACTATGTACTGTTATTGTACACTGGATTTCATGTGCACGTCAATTAATGTGTTGACGGGATGGAGTGACAAGTCCACTTTGCTTTGTAAAAAGTATAACAAATTATTTCAGTTTTTGTAGAATTTTGCCACCAAAACATGCTTTGTTTCAAATCGAGCTGCTATTTGTTTCATCGGTATTTGGAGATTGTAAGCACTTGATAAATATAGGTTATTGGTCGACCAACCAGCTAATACGGCTTTGTATTTTTACGAGCCACGCAAAAGGCGAGCCAAAATGCAAGTGACAAATAAAAATTCACAGCTGTATTCCCTGGTTAATCGACCAATAACATTTACTATGCAATTCTGCAAAAATCAATACAAATGATGTCGTTTTTATTGCCACTTTTGACTTTGATTAGCGCGCGGCTTTGCACCGGGAAGCCATTCAAATGTTACTTACCTAATGCGGTCTCATATTTTTCGCGTTCTTGTGCATATTACGTGCGTTCTTTTGAGAATTGTATAATAAAAAAATTTATTATTAACGTTTTGGACTTCGTATGAGTGTTGAATGGACCGCTTCTTGCTCTCACCGTGTCTCGGTGCCGTGCTATGCATAAAGACATTCGAAATTCTTTGCGTATGTGTGCCGTGCCGTAGCTTTGGCTCTCTAATCTCTCTTGGTATTTTTCGTGTAATAGGTAATGGTAAAACAAGAATCTATACGTAAAGCTGGATATTCTGTACAAGCTGAAGAAGAACATTTGAGGTACAAACACCTATAATAACGAAGAATCATATCAATCAATACATGAAATATATGTTCATAACAACGGCATTAGTTACTTCTTGAATTTGTAAACCGTCCCAAAATGGTATGAGTAGACTTCGCTGAGGACCATCATAAAGGGTGTAGCACCCCTGAATTTACATTAATTTAATTTACTTTTTACTTTTTAGGGTACACCTGGAGTCCTTACAAGTAGAGCTCAACGCCCCTCTTCAGTTCAAGGTAGTTTTTACTAGATATCAGTCTGATATCTGATGTTTAATATAAAAATTAGGTACTACCTAATAGCGGAGCTCCCATTTAAATATAATAATAATTTTAAATACTTTGTTTTATTTTGACGTTTTTGATTCAAATGAATTGGGCTTGCTGTGGTAATAGGCAAACAAATATTGCATTTTGTTGTAAAAGTTGAAATAAAGACTATAGATCAAGCTTTATTTCTTGCCCTTCAGTCTCCTGAGAATTATAAGGCTTTCAACTCAGTGACCATAGTGATATTTATTCAGATATTTGTGTCAGATTTTATAATTGACTTAGTAGTAGTGCTTCATAATTCTCAGAAATAGGATGCAAAAATCCCTCAAACTGATTTCATTCACATAAATACTGAACCTAATTCAACATCCTTCAATTAAACAATTAGACATTGCAGAAAATTATATTTAGATTTTTCTGTCTTGACAGTATTGTGGCATCTTGGTTTTTTTTTATTATGTAGAGTACTGAATAACACTGATAAATAGTTGTCTTTACACGAAACAAGAATTCTCTCTTCCAGGTTACACTAATCATGACTTTAGATGAAATTGTAAAACAACTCAAAACAACTACTACCTAAAAGCAAAGCTCCAATTTCAATTTTAATTTTTTTATGTTCTTGATTCAAATGAATTGGGCTTCCTGTGGTAATTGAAAAAGTTGAAATGAAGATTATTTAAAAAGCATTTTTAAAATAAGTTTTGGTTTTGGTTTGTATATTGTATGGGCTTGTATGCTCAGTAACCTTTGTTACAGTAAATTTTAATATTCAGATTCACTGTCAGATTTCATAACTGACTTTGTAAGGGTTCATAATTTTCAGAAATAGAAAGCAAAATCTCCAAAACATTTTTTTAAATTGATACAAGTAATTAAACCTTTTCGACATCCTGAATATTACAGAACAACATATATTGATTTGTCTGTCTTCACTATATTTGTGACATCTTGTTTTTTGTGGTTGTTGTTGTTATTTTGTTTTGTTATTTAATGTAGAAAAGAATGACACACTAGCTAGGCGAATACTTGTCTCCCACTTTTCTCTTCCAGATTACACTGATAATACAATTTAAAGTGATTATAAAAACAGCTAATTGAAATAACAAGAAAACAAGGAATTAAGCATTTTCAGTCTGTATTTAAGGCTTCACAGGGCTCACTGAGCAACTTCATCCAGATGAATAAAGTATAAAAACAATTCTAGTTTGCATGGCAAAATTCCTTCTTTTTTTCCTGTCAATTGTTTCATTAAATTCCAGACCAAAACTTGAGCTGTATTTACACATTAGTGGGGTTGAAATAAGTTCAAAATCAATTTTTTTACTAATTTTATTATTATTAGAACTAGTGCAAAAAGTTCACCGTAAAACAAAATGTCGTTGTACATTATTTTCATGTAAGGCTTGATCGAGTGTTTCTTTAAACTTGGCCACAGTTCAACGTGCATAAAAGGTTTTTTTTAAGTCATCAATCCCAAATCAAAGATAAAAGATCAAATATAGGTACAAGAGACTTTTTGATATCATTTTCTGGCCAGGGTCTTTACCTTGAAGTGCTTTCCTTGTTGTCTTTTCGAAGCATACTGGTCCTTGTTTCACGCTCAATGCAGACGATTCTTGATTTATTTCCAACTTTGGCTAGATTTTTAAGCAGCTTTATTGAAGGCATCTTCACGAAACGAAGAATACACGATCCTCAATGACTTATTCATTATGAGGAATTTTTTTAAACTACGAATCCAACTAAAAAGTCGTCCAACTTTGAAAATATCCTCTGTGTCTTTCGTCTTTCGAGCAGTTTTTGAAACGACACCAGGCCCGAAAAAAATTCAAACGTACGGTTTTTTTCGCTTTAACCTGTCAAGATTGGCACAGATTAATGTTCATCAAAATCGCTAAATTTTTACGAGGTTTCGAGAATACTACTTTTAAGCTTTGCAAGTTAAAACTGCAAGGAAACTTGTAAATTTTCAGTTTTCAAAGTGTCAGCGCGCGTCAAGTTGGCGCCAAAAAGCAATCAGCCAATCAGCATCGCGATGTACACGGACGTATGTACGGACGTATGTATGTATGTATGTATGTATGTACGGACGGACGTACAGCCGTTGGGCTCCCTGTGTGTCCATGAAAAATCAACTCGATGGGTTACCATTTTTTCTTAGGTATGGTGCTCCGCTCGCGCGGGCCTTCGGCCCGCGCGGGAGCTCCGCTATAAATTGTCTGTTTTTAGGCGAAGTAGCTGTTCGATAAAGTACCCTTATAGGATGGAGTTGCTTTCTGTAAATGCGTTTTGCATGAAGTCGTGCATCTTTTTCAGGTTTAACAATCTGTTACTGCAAAGTTGTGTAGGATTGTTGCGTACTTATAAGATCATGTCCAGTGGTCCTGAGTTGATGATGATGAAGGTGGTGGTGGAAGTGCTGGTGGGGAAGTGTGATGATGATGATGATAATGATGATCTTAGTCTGACAAACCTTGCCTAAAATTATATACTTCATTTGACGTTAGGCTCGACTAAACGAACTGCGATCTCAAATTCGGCTACAACAAAGCCAGGGAGTTGGCAGCCAGGACAAAACTGAAGGGCGATACACCATGGATCCCTCATTACAGAACGAGCTCAAACAGGTTTGAAAATATTTTGATGTGAAGAATTTAGTTGTTTTAACATTTTGTAACAAAAACTTTTTGTTTTGTTCTTTATCAGCATCTTGAACAGCAACAAGAAGGCTTAATGCATCTTATCAGTATTATCAAAGATGACATTGAAGATTTAAAGACCATTGAACAAGGACTTGGGGAGAGCTTAGTAGTACGATAAATAATGAAAACGAAAATAAAAGAAAACAGACGTCTTTCGTACTGCATTGTTTTGAAATGAAGGGAGTTAAAATGAGCATAAATAGGAAACATTTCAACGGAGTACATTCAAGATTACAGAAGGAAAACGAGTCTAAGATGAAATCGGAAACGAGTCACCGAAGAAAGAGCAGCTACAAGTGAACATTTTACGGGAAAAGTTCATAGATGGAGTACAGAGATGCATATAGGAGAAAGCAAAGGTCTTCCAGCTGAACTGTTTTGATTATAAGCGATTCAAAAGGAACATACAGTGAGCATTTGAATGGAATAAATACAGGAATGGAGCAACTAAGAGATGCATGTCGAAGCACTTCATGTATCCTTGCTACTCGAAAACTATATTATGTCCATTATGTATATTTTATGTACATAGTATCAACTAATTTAATTTCGTAAAACTCTTAAGGTTTAAGAGAGGACCCTCTCCCTTAATTAAGAACGGCCTGCTTCGGAGGCTACTGGGTTTTCTGCTTAGTAGGTGAGGAAGTCTGGGTGCTTACCATCGAAACCAGTCAATCCGGTTGGAAATTCGTTTGCTAATGTTAAGAGCGGGAAACTTGACTTCCGATAAGTGGTACGCGCGTGTACCGGAAGAACCGAAAAGAGCGGGAAAGTGGATTACACGCGTGTACCGGAAGAACCAAAAAGAGCGGGAAAAATAGATTACACGCGTGTACCGGAAGAATTCCGAAAAGAGCGGGAAAAGTGGATTCACCTCAATCGTAACACCGAGTTTTTCCGGAACTTCCCAATCGGAATGACACAAACCATTCGTTTTTCCGACCAAAATTACCAGTTTTTCAGGTTAAATAGTAAGCACTTCAGGTTCCACAATTTACCCTACACGACGAGTCATAAAGATTACACGCGATGTTCGTTATAATAAATAAATTGAGATTGGGTCAAAGACATCTTTATGGTTTTGCAAAGGAATAGCAATGTTTGACCACCGTATGAAAACCCACCAACTATCGTGACACTGTTCTTGACTGAAAATCCCCCACCACTGACTTCCCACTAGTGTTTCACGTCGACATGGATATTCTCGAAGAAGTACTTGGGTTCATTTGGTTTGGTTTCCGTGGTGTCCACAGCTGGTCACACATTCCTACTTAAATAACCAACAATAAATAGTTAATGCTGCTCTACACATTGTATGTACACCTACTTTAAAAAGGTTAGCGCCCACTCCGAAGGGATTATGAGTAGATTTTAGAATCTACCCGCTCTTGGCTTTCGGGTCTCAATTTTTAACAAATACTTCTAAGGTTCTTTAGTATAGTTAAGCAAACTAAATACGAATTTTGATATCCATATGTATATACGTTCAAATCTTTAGTCATTTTACCCATGCTCCCTATAAAAGGCTAAAAGGCTGAAAACCTTTTCAAAATAGCTGTATAACTTCCTGTTTGGTTTTCTTTTGTCTTCAGCATCTTTTATTTTTGCCAAACCATTAATCTAAATTGTAAATAACCCATGTGCGTTAACATTAAAGTTTACCAGAATGTGTATGTTGGCTTATCAACCTAAAAATATCTTTACTTTTCTTCAGTATTCAGTTGTAGGGCGAAAAGTATGCATTTCTTTGCAAATGTGCCAACGAGTAAACCAAATGCTCTCCCACATAGATATTATGTTATGACAAAAATACATTCAATATCGTTTTCTTGGAGTCGCGCGTGCCACGTTTCGACATTCAAGCCCTCTATATAAACGAACCATGACTCAAAAATGTTTCCAGAAGGATCGTCTGTGTAAAATCAGCTAAGTATCACTCCGAAGGCGTTGCTGGTCGAGTCAAAATATGCAATTTTTTCGCCCGATACAAAATGCAGAGGGCTCTACAAAACATGCTCAGTAAGATCTAAATTAAGACCGCCGAGGGAACTAAAATAAATCAAGTCCTAACACTTGTATATTTTGGCTATCTTTTTTACTACTAAAGTGGTTTTACTTAACCCGTGAAATCCATGGTTCCACAACTTCCTAGTTACCGTTGCTATGTCCGAGCGACAAGCCCACTTTTTTTTTTTTTTTTTTGAAATTCAGCACAAGGAAAGTATGATTGCAAAGTTTTGTAGGTAGACTTCACTACTGGCTAGATAATCTTCTATCAAAAGAAAACGTGCTGAAAGTAAAACGGTTAAAAACAGAAATCTAATAAAGATCTTGTTTGTCGGACATGAATTATTCATGTCATTGAGAAATCTGGCCATAGAATGATTAGATGACTGTTTGTTCGCTATTTTTGGAGTGGAGCTATCTATAGTTAAGTAAAACACTATATTTTTATTTTTTTAGTATTACTTTAACTCTTACAAATGGTATTTTGTTACTGTATATTTTGTTAGGGTGAAAATATTCCCTTTTTCTCCCGAAATGTAATCCTCAATTCTCTAGAAGAATCGTTGAATTTGTAGCTGCCAGCTTTTATATCTTTGGTCATTTAGTTATCAATCAAATTAACCTTTATATTGTACAAGCTAATCGTCTGTCAGACTCGGTCTATTTTTTAGTTGACTCCTTTTCAATTCCTAGACGACTGTTTTACAGCCAGTCTAGAGCTTTTCACATTGTGGTCAGCCAAATGTAGGATGTACAACTTGTGGCGTGTTAAAGAACGCCTCTGCATGAATTGGAATCTTCTGAAACACAAACAGACACACTTGGTGAAATCTTTTATGCTTTTAGCACTATATTTGGTCTTAATTTGCTACATTGTAAAACTGTTCTTCACACATTGATAAGTCACAAATTCTAAAAGTTGACCGCTGAACACTATAAACTTCACGGCGGCTCAAAAATACATTTTTTTTTTCGTTCTTCATACTATGAAAGCTAGAAGTCTTATTAGGCTCTGTTTATAATAAGGCGAGCTGTCCTTGGTCCTCTTTTGTTCTATTTTCCAGCTGGGGGTACTAAAAACAAAAGAGTTATCCTGGCTACCAGGGACAAAAAGCGACATAAAGGACGCACAAGTATCACAATTTTTCATTTCTTTCGCTTGCGTATGTTGATAAAAACAAACCATTATAGCCTAAACTTCGATAATCTAATGTTTATAAAGATTTTCAAACCTTTGAGGGCTTTAAATTGACTTTCTGCTTTCTTTTCCTTTCTCTGACAATAAAAACAAAATCCAACCCTGGTGCACGAGGCTGTTCACATGAAGGCAAGTTGTCTCTGGTAGCCGCGATAACTCTTTTGTTTTGTCGAGTCCCCCAGGGATAAGGAAACAAAAGAGTTATCCCAGCTCCCAGGGACAGCTCGCCTTTATATAGAAAGCCCCTTAATGTAAACAATTCTTGTTCGTCTCAAGCTCAAGAAATAGCAAATCTGAGAAGATTTCTTCGTGTACAGAACATTTCACTTAAGGAAAAATAACACCAGACCATCCAGATTTACAAAAAGGGGAAAACTAACATAGAATATATAGCATAGTATACTCTAATTCCATCAAGCTACATAATTTCGTAATGCCGGTATGTCTACTGGTTTGCCTCCCTCGTAGAAATGTTTCATTAGCTCTGCCACTGTGACGTTTATTTCTTTACAACATAATGAATACAGCTACCAGACCGTTGAACCGGAGCTAATGAAACGAATCAAATCAGGTCACGTATTCATTGCTGTCAGATTCATTTTTACCTTGGCGCTCTCTGCTATTTCCCGTAAGACATAGTATTCACACCATGGAATGTAGTAAGCTAAAAGGTGCGTGTTTTCCTGATCGTCAACACTGACCAAATTAGGAAGCTTGTCTGATAGTTACACACGTAAGAAAGCTGTTACGTTAATCCTTGCGTAAACTGTCGTTCTGGGTCGATGTTTCATTAGATAAAGATCGCCAACTTTTCATGGATCGATGTTTCTATTTATACAATGTTTGTTGTTTTTAGCATAATTGTACTTTTGTTAGTTAAGGCCCTAAGGGGATACTATTGTTAGCATGTTTCAATGTTGCTGATGAAATAAAATTCCTGACATATTTTCTCTTGAATTTCGTGTGTGTAACTAATGAGGGCAGATCCTGTCTTTCCGTAATACCTGTTCCTAAAATCACCACCCTACCCAGCCTTAGTTGTATAAAATACCACACCCTCAAATACAATAAACATACTCCTACATAACACCGGAGTCGCACAATAAAGCAGATTATACTAGAATTAATCAGCTAACTGACGCGTTGCTATGTACGTTTCCACCCAATTCAAAACCGCTAGGAATCGGATTCTTTGTCTTTTGCATTTCGATATCACATGGACACAAAAGTTCTTATTCCCAGTGATTTTGATAGAAACGTACATAGCAATTTGATCTACAATTTTTACCAACTTAATACACTCATCTTATTCCTTTCTTTTTTACAATTCTTTCCACTTTCGCATCCTTTTCCGAAACCACTAGATTTATCCCAATTTTTTTTTCGTGTACAACATAAGTTAATTAAGTCATCTTTTTATTAACTCTATAATACCACTAACACTAAAAGCAGTCGTCTGGGCTGAACTATTTGATGCTTGAATAACGAATAGACGATGGATCTTTCTAGAATACTATTATACATTTTTTAACAATCAGTGCAGTAGAGTGATTTAATTGAACTCCTCGTGAAAAAGATGACTATTTAGTTTGCAAATTGATAAAGAACAAAGAAAACTGTGGGTTTAGAGCCTACTACAAAATATTAGTTTACCAGTTTTTTTCCAGGGCTGAGTAAAACCACTCTAAATCTTTTTCGCATTAGCTCTTTTGTTTGAAGCAGCAGGAGGATTCCGAGATTACTATGGACTAAGTGTGTATTGTATCTGTTGGAGATATTTTTCAGGTACTTATATTGTACTCTTTATAAAGCATTTCTCTGAAGCGTGCACCCACATTTCAATAAACTAGGGCATTACTATTTAGACAATTATTCCGAGCGATAGCGAGCCAGTCATGTTTTGTTTTAGAGTGATTTTATTTAACCCGTGAAAGATTACTATTTAGTTTGTACTAATCTATAAAGAACAAAAGTAAACAATAGCTAGTCTTAGAGACTACTAGTTGATAAAGATGGGTTTAGAGTCTTCTACTAACTATTAGTTTGTCCAGTTTTCACGGGTTAAATCAACTTACTTTATTGACTCATTCTTGTTTGTTTCAAAGTGTTTGATAAAGTTGTTCTTTTTGCAAACTAGTTTGAGTGTTGCATACCAACTTATTCGTCTTGATGTTCAGTAACAGTGCGATACATTTTCAGTGCTCTCGTCTTTTTAATGGCTTTTCTAAATTCGTCCCCGCGAGCTGAATGATTCAATATCATCAATTTAGGACCTAGTTTATTCAAGTTTGCTAATACTTCGATCGTAAAAATTGATATTGATATTAGACACAAAACAACCTAAAATCATGGAAAGAAATTCAGAAAACGAGAAACAATTGAAAAACAAACACAAATGGAATAAATTAAAGGGAATTTAGAAAATGAAAAAGGACGAAAAGAAGACGTTGTCAAGAGAAACCAATGGTAAGAAAATAGAGACAAATAAAATGAAAGCGAATGTCCTAAACTGATAGTAAATTACATACATACATACATACTTAATTTAATGTGGAAAATACACTTAGCTACAAAGCTAGTTTTCAGGTACTCCACAACAAAAATGAAATGCTATAATAAAGACATAAATAAATGAATGAAATATAAGTTAAAAGTTAAAATATAAAATTCTAAAAATGTTAAAATGATTTAAAACCTAGGAATAGTGCTTATGTAAACTCTCCCAAAGTGGATATTCCGGCCTGCAATGCAGACTTAGCTTTCTAAGAAAAACATCCGAAACTCTCTAAGACAGACAGCTCTCTAAGGTAGTCTCTTAATCGTTAAGTAAATAAGTGCAGAAGGTATTTCTCTTTCGCAGCTTGTAGATATTTCTTGTAAATATTTCTCTAAAATACATATGGGGTGGCTGACCCCCTAGAGTCCAACTCCTCAAGGGTCCCGAAAATAGACACCCCTGGAAAGTGGACAGTAAAAGTTGCTCCCGAAGGTGTCACTACCTGTTTTTTGTTTTGTTTTGTTTTTTGTGTTGTGAATTTTTTTTGTAGGTCTACGCGATGAATTTTTAATGCTCTAGTTATTTTTAGTTTTTGTTTCTAACTTGGTTGTGGCTATCTTTATCAATTCTGTATAACAATGAAACAGTGTTGCGTAACACGCTGTGAAGGTATTGATTCTTTCATTGCAAGACCAAATTCTACTTTGCTTGGTGTAATTATTGTAGTTGTCTGACTGATTTACCTATAGTAGCATGGTACATGGTTTATCGTTCGGAAAAGGAACGTGTGTAAATGCAAAATCTGCAATCACCTGTCGGGTCTATCTTCACGTGGTCTCCACGTGAAACCCTATCGTGCCACATTCCCTGCCCTACTCCCCTACCCGTAGACCAATCACTGAATCATAGAATGTTATTTATATTGACTTTATTTGCATGAAGTCTGGGACTTCTGCTATTGACTGTATCTGTTGTTTAATCAAATAAATCTAGGACTGCCTATAGGATGTACCTCACGACTGTTTGCCATTATTTGCTTGTAAATTTGAAACTTGTTTTCGTGATAAAGGTTTTGAAAATCCCAACAGGATGGCTATTTTGCCTCTAGCATGGCCAAGCAAGCGTGGGATTTTGAGCTGAAGTCTCGGGCTTATGCAAATCACACTCTTGCTCTAAACCGGAAATGAAATCCCTCCACAAATCTCTCGTGGAAAATAACTGTCACTGACACCAAAATGTTTCTGAAAATGAAAAATTGATACAACGAGAACATGGCTCAATTTGGCCATATGTCTTTTTGCGGACATGCTATCGATAAAAAGTAAACATTGTTGATGGATTGAGGCTCTTAATTCAAGAGCAGCAGGCCTAATAAGCCATCTGTGAAGTTATTTAGAGTATTGTGCGTATTTAGAAGTAATTATACACCTCTAGAACCAAGGTAGCTAACATAAATTAATTTTTCAACAAAAAGTTTGCGAACTTCAGTTAAATTACTTATACATGTTCTTGGCTTTGCCAAACACACAAAGCTTCAATGTCTGCATTAGAAATGAGTTGAACTCCATAAATGTTTATCTGAAAAAACTGACAAGCAGAACTCGGAGGTTCACAACAAGCTAAGATAATATAAATAAATTCTTTTCTCTTTAAGTTCTACTCATTCACATTGGGCTGCTTGGTCCTTACTCTTTCTTTGTACAAATCCTTAACAAGTTCGTAGTCACCGGCATCCACATGCTGACGCTACCATTTCTCCGTATTCCTTGAGCACTATACTGCCGTCGTACTCAAAATATAGCATGGTTATGGAATGGAGTTTGGTTGGAACACAGCATGCTGCAGGCACAGATTTACTGTATCTGTGATGCAACAAGTTTTGAATAATGGCGTGATTGGTTGGGTCGTAGTATTTTTGGATAACTTCAGGACAGACACCCATACAATAATACATACTAAAACCTTTCGGAGCAATAATCCAGTTATCCCACGACAAATCTTTGAATTTCACGAACAGTCTGTGACGCTGGCACTGATTGGCCGTCGACCTTCTACTTCTTGTGTGAACGTCAACAGACTTGTCAGGAGACTCGACTTCTTTATTCACTGACATTTCTCTCTTTGCCTCCGCCTTTTCCATTTTGAACTCTCTTGCTTTTTGTAATTTCTGTCGGTCAATTCCAAACTCGACCAAAAATGGATCCTTTCGCCCACCTGTGGCCAAATGAAAGTCGGATGGCGGTGCGTTGTGACCGCGAATTGAAATCCAAAGACCAAAGTTTTTTGACGGGTATTTTGCCCAGTATTTCACTGCTGTTGTGATATTGAACGCAAGCCACTCTCCCACTTTACGGCATTTCACCATTTTGGAGTCAATGGCTTCCATTTTTCTTTTCCATCTTTTGTTCTCTCTGTCCCACGGTCTATACAGCCGCGACACGGTGATTCTGAAGTATCCACGCGGCCTCACAAGTCTAGAACGACGTTTGAAAATTCGAAGCTCTGCGTGTGCAACTTTCTCCGACCTTCTTATCGCAGTTACGTTGAAAGTAAACAAGTGCTTGTGTGGACCACGTTTGTCTTTAGGCCCTAATCAATGCAACATAATCAGGAAGAGAGAAAACAGTTAACGAATTCATAGCTATTCAATCTATTGTATATAGAGTATACATACATAATACTTGGCAATAAAGTTGACTTTTGCATAATCAACCTAACGACATAAATACAAGCCGAAAGATACTCACTTCGGAAGAATGTTCGGATAGTTCTACCCGGGGACGTTTGGCCATCTTTGGTGAAACCATCGATGAAGGCTTGTTTTCTGTATAAGTCTATAACATATCGAGGTACTTGCCATCGGGTTCGTTTTACGGCGGGCTTTTCTTTGACTTCCAGTAAAGTCAGTAAGTCAGTTTTGAGTTGATCAAGCTTGAGCGATTGATGAAGCGTATGACATACCGGAGCGAAGAGTACAAAAACGAAGATGATTTTGAAAAGACCCATTCGTCTACTCTGCAGGAACCCTGTCGATTTACGCGCTATGCTCTCGACTTTGACACTAAAATCATAAGTATTTATCTTGTTTCGTCCTTATATTGTGATCTTCTATTCACGCGTGTACGCCCGCTTTATAACTCCACGGTTCATTCTGCACGCCGGAATTTGAACTGAAAACCGCGTACTCAAGGTGTCTGCGCATAGAAATGCCGCCTTCCTAAGATGAATGAAGTAGAATATTGAAAGCAGCCAGCATATTATGCAGCTTTTGTAAGCGCCGACGTAAACCGTCTGCCATGACCAAAGGGTTTCTGTATTTGTCATTCATAACAGGTATGAGCTCATGTCGTGATCACTAAAGCGAATCCATAAGTATTCAGTCAATATTTGTTCTTGTCGCGTTCATGCAGCACTGTTTGGATAACGTAGAAGTCTAACGAATTCATCACCCGCTGTGACAATTCTACCCCCTTCTAAACACCTCACAGATGTATCATTTACAATGTTTTTCTCATTGTTAACAACAAATTTTAAAATGTTATAAGGAGAAATGACGCAATATATATTCTTCAAGTACTTCCATCTGGTGGGACAAGCAATGATAGCCAAACCGTTAGATGGTAAGGGCGGTGCTCAAGGAGGGTTCAAACCACACGTTATAACGTAAAAGTTCCGTTGTGCTTTCCGTTTTTTATGCTAAAATGCGCGTAAATGAATTCATAGTCACGATTCTAAATGGTCTAATTGCAAAAAGTGATTAACCTGTGATTAAAGGAATTTTTTCAGTATTGTCTAGAATTTCGGATAATCCACATTTTAAAGAAAAATCTCAGTTATTGTTCTTGGAATTTTTTTCATTGAAAATCCAATTCTTTTACACAAAACTTGTCTTGGCTAGATCCAGATATTCTGGGAATATAAAACCGCAAACATTGCGCAATTCAAAGTGGTAGGTTGTGGTTGAAATCGTAAGGTTTAGCGAAGAAACAATTGAGCTAGTTTTTGGCCTTTCACTATTTTCAATTTTGGCCACGTTTTTCTTAATAACTAACCAGTTAAGCATTTGTTTATGCTTTAAGCCCAAGAGTTTTATTTAGAATTGATTTTTATAACAGAGTGTGTTTTCGCACTAATGGACTCTTATTTTTGTTCTGTTCACTTGCAATCTCGACGAAGCTGTTGTGACAAAAGTGAGGATTAAGCTCTTAACGGTAAACATATTCTTTTGACTGGCCTGAGGGTTTCTTGTGGCTGTTTTCGACACACTGCCTGACTTTAATTGAAAATTTCAAGCTGTCATCAAGAGCTTATTCATAAGTGACTTTCTTGATTCTGTTTTTTTCCTTTGCTGTTTATTAAAGCTTTCACTCAAGGCTTTACTTCCATTCAAAGCAAGTTAGAAACGTTATTGATTTAGGAATTAGTTGTAAATGAAACGGAGTTGGAACCATGTTTACTTTGCTCAAAGCCTTTGAAACAAGCATTTATTTAGACCTGCAAACTTAGCTTAATCAATGACGATCGTTTCCTGTAACAAAACTTGCTTTTAATTAAGCGAGAACAAGTGAGAACCACAGGAACCCCGACATTTGGCAATCTCGGGGTTCCTGTGGTATACCAGTCATTTACATAATGCTTTACGAATCTACTTTTTTATGTGTTATAATAGTCAAAGCATTCAGTTCATTTGCCTGATCAGTACATGATGCAGTCATGCGAATGAATGCCATATTTTGATAATATCATTGAAAAAGTGTCATTTCAAATGATTTGTCGACTAAAGCATATAGTCTTTCTTATTAGGATAATCAACTTGTCAAATAGTCTGGATAGCTGGCTACGCAAGCTCTCACTCAAAAACAAATACTTTTAAACAACTGTTAAATGATGCGCATGCATTCGTTGTTGCGCATTTTTTGGCTGGCGTTGCCAGTCTACATATAGATATTCTACGCATTTCTTCTCAAGGATGAGTACGCATTTGAATTTCGAGGTTATACTAGCCTCGCTTCAAAGCAAAACAGCAATGTTTTAGCGTGAACGAGAGCGAATCTCTAAAAGGACGTCGATCGAGTTAAAACGATTTTAAAAACCTAAAACTAGAGAATGAAGAACACTTTGTCCGGAGGCCCCACAAGGGTCCCACAAGGGGCTACTGAAGAAGGTCGAAAAGAAGTATAATGTTGTTCGTAGCGTGCATATGGCTGTAGTTCAAAACTGCGTAGGAGACTATGAGGCGTATGAGGCAAGTGCTTGGGGATGGCACTTGCTGGCAAGGATAAACGTTTTCTAAATTACACAGGCTCGGAAAAGGCGCCGCAAGGACGTATACACTTTCCTACGCTGGTGTGCGTATTAGTCCAAGACTAAATATGTGGGTTCAAAGACTTGACGAAATGAGACTAGCGTAGACATGAATAATAACATTATCCGAGCCTGTAGTTTCAGCTAGTCGGAAAAGAGGCGTAATTTGGTTTCCGACGTAACCTAACAAATCTGCGTTGGAAACTTGGCAAAGCTAGATTCAATTCGGCCCATGCAAAGTTTAACAAGTGAAACAATTGTAAGGGAGAGCTGCATGGGGTGCTTACCATTCAGCCGGAAATTCCGGCTGATACACTTTTCCCGCTCTTTTCAGTTCTTCAGGTAGACGCGTGTACCATTTGTCGGAAGTCAAGTTTCTCGCTCTTTTTGTGGTTATAGGCTTGTAAAGCAAGCCGTAGCATTATGCAATTAGCCACTTTCATACCGTGAAGACTGGGTACGAGTCCCTTTAACTTTGATAATGGCAACACAAAACTTATGTAGTCAGAAAGAGCACATCGAGTTGTATGTAACCCCGAGGTTTGATGTTAATCGGATATATATTGAAGCCGGAAAAACGCCGGAAACCCGCTGTTGACCAACAAGTGAACAAGTTTTCTGCGGAAACAGGAACTAGCGAGTGAGCCAGTTTAGGCTGTTGAAACGGAAGCTGGTGAGTGAGCAAGTTTATTCATTCGCTAGTTTGGGTTTCGTCCGGTCGTTGTCATAAGATCGCACTAGTGCAATAAGGGATGGACATTAATTTGTAACAGCCCGTTTTCGTAATGACAACTATCAAGCACCAGAGTTTAAGAGCTCCGCTCATTGTCTTTACTTTTCGAAAATCACGACTTTTGACATGCATTTTGACAACTTCTGATTATACAAAGACATTGTTAGCTTGAAGTGCATAAGGGGTTCCGGAACCCTCCCCCTTCAGAGGTCATAAGTTGAAATTGTCTCGATGAGTTTGGAAATGAATGATTTATAACTGCGATTTCTTACTAATTACTCTTTATTTTTCCTGACCCCTTCATATCAAGAGCTTTATGGCACAACTCAACCAATGATTTGGACATGCAGAGAGCTCTGTCCCCAAGATCGGACAACTGGCAGATTAGAAAGACTTTGTGCTAAAGGCGCCGTTATACAATGGCGTTGCAAAACTGAGATGCACGAGCATTGCAGGAGTGATATATGCACAACGCTGAAAAATGTTACTAGCTACAATCGTTTTCCCGAAATAATTTGTTTCATTATACAATTCTCAAAAGAACGCACGTAAGATGCACAAGAACGCGAAAAATATGAGACCGTATTAGGTTAGTAACATTTGAATGGCTTCCCAGCCTGGTGCAAAGCCGCGCACTAATCAAAGTCAAAAGTGGCAATAAAAACGACATCATTTGTATTGATTTTTACAGAATTGTATTATTAATATGTTATTCGTCGACTAACCAGGGAATACAGCTGTGAAAATTTAACTTCACTACTTGCATTTTGGCTCGCTTAAAGGTTAATTCGCCAAAATACAGCGTGACTCGTAAACATACACAGCTGTATTAGCTGGCTAGTCGACCTAATAGCCTATATATATACGCCGCAATGGTTCATGCAACTTGTTTCACAAAGTCATTGCGAGACGAGTTGAACCATTTAACAGCGCCTTAACCATGCACTCTTGATTTTGAATCACAAGCCGTTATTCAATGTACATGCAGATCTTTTTTTAATAAATTCGTTTCAATCCCCAATAAGTTATCTGTATAAATGAAGACAAGTAGAAATACAATATCGTGAAAAACGCATACAAACTCTGTGAACATTCATGTGTAAACTTAGAACATCCAGTAACTAAAGACGCTGTTAAACGAAGCAATTTTTTGGCAACTCGTCTCGCAATGGCGTTGCGAAACAAGTTGCACGAACCATTACAAGCCATGTAGTGTATACCACGTGCAAAATCATTGCGAGACAATTTGCTGAAATCACTGCGCGAGTTCTACTTTTCGCAACGAATGCATAAACTCCCCCCCCCCCCCTTTGTGCAACGCTATTGCGAGACTGAGTCGTACAGAAAAACTTACATCGTGTAACAGCGCCTTAGTGACCGGACATTATTTACAGGGAGGGGAGGCTAGTGCAAATAGAGGGGGGGCTACAGAATTTTGAATCTCACTCAGTAAGAATGTTATGTGTGTATGTATGTAGAAAGGGGGGAGGGGTCATCAAAAATTGAGTAGTTACCTTTTTCATTTGCACCAGCCCCCCTCCCTGTAAATAATGACCAGTCCCTTATTTAAGTCATATGAAAATTACAAACGTACATTTTAACTACAAGTCGGCAAAATCATAGTTCTCTATACTAGGTACTGTTTACATCATACTACGGCAGTGCATAGTTCATGAATTTTCTTCCTGAATGCGTTCTTTCCAGTTGACATATACACCTATTTCAAGAAATGTTGTCGGGCGAGAGGCTTCGTTGAAAAAATTTACTCTCTTTTTAGCTTTGGTCTTTATTTTAAGCATCAATGAATTAAGGACTTTATTTTATAAGCTCAATACAAGCTGGTTGAGAATTGTCGTGTTGATATTTGTGGTTTCATAGCTTTTAGTAATTCCTACCCATACTCCATTTCGGGTGAGTCGCGTAGACTTGAGTCTATTTGCCGACAACGTTAATTGAAATAGGTGTATCTCCTATCGCTACAACAAATACAGTAACAAGGTACCACGGCAAAGAATCTCATTCAAGAAAAGTCATTGTGGAATGAAACGCAAAATTCAGTTGCAACGACAATTTTTCGAGCAACGTCGCGACAGCCTGCACGGCCAAATTCACCATTTTGCGTTCTTTTGACTTCAAATCAAAAACTCTTAACGTTTTGCTGTCGCCAAAATTGTGTTAAAATCATTCCGTGTAGCGTTACACGGCATAAAATTACCGTTGCAAATAGTCGCGTAACATCAGTTTTAACTTTGTGTGCAAACACTCCCAACATCCATCGTTGTTAGCCAGTCGACACAGACCCAACACTGACTCAACACTTCTGTGCAACGGTTTGGAGATAACGGAGAGAAAAGAAATGTTGGACAGTGTTGGCATCCAATATGTTGTTGGAGGCAACAATGTTGGCAGTTTTGGGAGCATTTGCATGGCCCTGTTACAAAAACCACAACAAAGCACAGTCTTATAGTAGAATGTAAACAGAGGATCCCGAAGGGAGGGGGATTCCCATATATAATCATAGGGGATGCTCGTCGGAGATTTTCAAAAATGTACCCCTAAATGATACCGGAAGTATTTTTGCAATGGGCGTGGCTCATAAATTTTGGGGAAATTTTGACCCCTAAAAGATACCAATTATAAACGATAAAATAATTTCATTCTTACGTTTAATGTCTTAACGCTTGAACCTTTTCTACTTTTTTACCCAAGAAAATCTTCCTAAATACCTTATAAAAAGATCAAGATCAAGATTCCAGATTTCAAACTCAACACCCTGATACCAAATCTCCTTTTTTAATCTCTAATAGATACAACGAGCATCCTAAACGTTTTTATACGGGAGTCCCCCCCGGGCAGAGACTCAACTCCATTTGATAAGTGGTCCAGTATCTGTTCCTTTCTTTGAAAGGCACTATTTCCTTGTACAACAGTCTTTCAGAGATGAAGACTATTAAAAGTACTTCACAAACGACCTGTTATATTTGAAGGGTTTCCTGTGAAAACGACCTAAGCGACTTTTTGATGGTTGTCCAGACATTGATTTTTCAGCATAGGAATTGCAAAAGTTAATTATATCATTTTATACCATTGAAAAAAATTCAAAAAAGTCACTTAAGCGGTTTTCACATGGAACCCTTCATTTATATTATATATTCACAAATTCACCTTACGACTTCCAACCTTGTTTTCATTTGATGAAAGTCATGATCACCTGTACAAGTTATAAAATAATATAAAATCTCTAACGTGCAACATTAGTCATGATCCAAAGAGCTGCTTTTCTTTCTCAATTTCCATGTTTCTTTTAAGAATGTCCAAGTTTTTCTGACGGATTTTTGCAATGCGTTCATCAAGTTCTCGTTCCTTTAAATCCTGGGGAGTCAGTGATTCTTGAACATCTTTTTTGATAATTTGCCTTAAATCACCTAGCAACAACAAAATATAGTCAATTTACAGAGATACTGTAGGAACACCCTATACAATGTACCTATGCTATACCCATGTTCCTCAGCTTGGATTTCTTTTGCTCATGCTCTACAATTAGCCTGATTTCAGACGGCACGGCTCGACCACTGGCCACTTGTCTCGTGATGTCTCAGCTATATACTTTCCACACTACCTAGTCAAATGTTCTGTTTAAAACATTTTTTGATTTAATAGTCTTTTTTATTTTCAAATGCTAGCTCCCCCACTTTTCAAGATGCTCTGCGGTCCCTGGTTTAAGAAGCCTAGTGCCACATTTCAACTGCTGTCATTAGGACCATTCCAGTCCATGACTTGAAATATTAAGTGGCTATTATCAAAGGCCATAAAGTTGCTGGTGTGTGTGGCCTGTCCTACTACACTACAGGGCCCACAGTAATGGGCGAAAGCTGTTGTGGTGTCCCTGCCTTCATTGGAAGGAAAAGCTAAATAAAATAAATAAACTAAATTTCAACCTGCAAATCGGTACCAATTCTCAATACTTTACAAACTAAATACACATGATATAAACATGGTATACAGTTACTGCATTCTGTTTACATGGAAATTTGTGTCTTCACTTCGGGTACTAGGATCATCCTACTAAACAGAATGCATGCAGTATGTATAGCAGGTAGAATGATTTGCCTGCTAGGATGATCCTTGTGCTAGGATGATCCTAGTGTCATGTAAACACCCCCCCCCCCTAGTTACATGTGTAGTCTTACCTGAAGTTTTCACAGTGTGATCATCCGTACCATCAGATCTTGAAGTACTTTTAAGTTCCTTGACAGTTGTAACTGCAATGGGTTTCTTTTTCAAGAGATTTCTGGCATCTGATTGATCAAGAAAGACTCTCTTTTTCTCGTTTTCAGAAATTTTAGCTTTTTTAGTTTCAACATTTTTACTGTTTGTTAGGGTTTTGTCATTTGTTTTTGAAGTTCTTTTTACAGCTGAGTTTTCCTTGGTATTTGATACTAACTTGTTATTAACTGGTGGATCATGTTGACCACATGTCTGAGGTTTTTGCTTGGATTCACTATGAATTTGAACTGTTCCTCTTTCATCACTGCTACTTTCTCTCCTTTTCCTCTTCCTATTTGGACTTGGACTCTTTTGATTTCTTCTTGATGGACTTTTGCTGTCCCTTGAAAAGTTTCTGTCTCTTCTCTGAAATCTGCTACTATGTTGCACAGGACTTCTTTGACTTCGAATCGGACTTCTTTTTGATTGTTTTTCTGGACTTCGACTTTCTGTCATTCTTTTATTTTGTGGCGAAGCGCTCTTACTTCTACTAGTTCTTTTAATTCTTCTGGTTGTATTGCTTCCTCTAGAAGGGCTTCTACTTTTCCCTACAGGACTTCTCCCTCGTCTAATAGGGCTTCTGCTTTTTTTTCTGACTGGACTTTTACCTCTTTGAATAGGACTTCTGCTTCTTCTTGGGGAACTTCTTCCTCTTCTACCAGGGCTGTAGTTTCTCTTAGCTGAACTCCTAGGTGATTTACTTCTTCTAAAAGGACTTCTACTCCTTCTTCTTGTATACCTGTCTGTTCTTCTGGGACTTTTCTCTCTACTTCTTGGGCTTCTATTTCTGAAATGGGAGTTTCTTTTAGAATATCTATCTTGAGAATTACTCCTTCTGTCACGTGGACTATATGATCTGTTCCTTGAGGAAGATAACCTTTTCTTTGGCTGTGTTTTACTTGAACTGACAAGATTTACTTTAGAAACTATACTTTTGCTGCGAAGTTCCTCATCAAGTTCATCACACGAGTCTGAACTACTATCCCCAATACTGAGTTGATCTGTATGTAATTCTTCATCTTTATTTTTCTGAGTCTGCTGTTCTTCTGATTTTTGTTCAGATTTGGCAGATATTTTATTTTGTTGCTCAATTTCTTCTTTTTTATTTTGAAGTTTATTTGAGACTTTGTTCTCTTTTCCTTGGTTTGTACTTGGAACTGATACTTTTGAAGAAGCAATGTTACCATTTTTAACCTCAATATCATTTTTGCCAACTTCCATATTCTTCTTGCTTTGAATCAGTGAAGTCTTTGTTGGTGGTTTAGAGTCTTTATCAACAGTTTTGCTAGCCTTTTTAGTATCAATGTCTGTGTTAACCTTCTTGAAATTGTTATCATTTTCTTGTTGATTTACACAAGTTAACTCTTCCTCGTCACACTTATTACTGTTATCATTTTCATACTGCTCATCATCCTCATCAGTATCATCAGTATCATCATTTACTACTGAAGAAGTCTCTTCTACTTCCTCTTCTTCAAGAAAACTTTCTTCAATATAAATGGAATCTGAAGATGACTCAACCTCATTTATTTTAATGATTTCTTTATTTTCAGTGTTACTCTTTATACTTTGCTCATCATCATAATCATCTTCATTGAGATCTTTTTCCTCATTGATATCACTACCAGCACTGTCATCATCTTCATCATCTTCATTTTCAAAAGTAATAGTTAAACTTTGTATGCGCTGATGAGATTTAGCACCTCCAGGAATTTCACTATCATCATCAACTTTTTCTTCAAATATTTCATCACTTGATTCAGTAGAGGATGCTGCACCTTCACTGCCAGGCCCAGCTGCAGGACTGTTCAATGAAATCTCTTCATACTCTGTACTTGTAGATGATAAACTATCATCTTGTTCTGCAGATGCTTCATCCAGTGAAGTTTGTCTTGAAACTGTTCTCTATTGAATAAGAACATTTTGATACAAATTAGGTGAGGTAACAATTCACAATCACAAGATAAACATTTTTTCCGGGAACTTGCTACATACATACACACATACATATATAAATAACATGATAGGTAGGAAGGAATGAAGGAAAGGAGAGAAATGGAGGCTGGAAGGAAGGGAGGGAGGGAGGGAGGGAGGGAGGAAGGAAGGAAGGAAGCATGCTTAGTTAAGTGCACTGCTACCCAATTATATCTTAAGGTATCAGGGTACCCCTAACGACCGGTGTGCGTTCAACTCTATATTGCGCCAAAACTTTTAGTCTAAACCCCATTAAAGTATACATTTTTAGAAAGCTGAATAAATGTAGAAACTATTTCTATTATTTTTATCGTAAAATAATATTTTCCTTTTAGGTTAGAGCAAATTATTCAAATTTTCACCGAGGTGTCTTCGCGGAGTTCCCGGTCAATCAATATTGATCCGAAAACAATGTTTACTATCTTTCTGAGATCATGAGATATCACTTGTTAAAAGTGTGTCTCAGATTTTTGATTAGTTGCCCTGTTGTTCTGTTATATGTTCCTAAAGTTACAACACCGCTAAAATAGCTGTATCCGACACAAAACAGACGATAACTTTCGAATGGAGCAAAAAATCGAAAATCGGAGACACACTTTAAGAGAACAAGTATCAAAGTCGACCTTCGCCAAATTTCAGATGAATCCATCAAATTCCCTTTGACCAGGAACTCAAAATACACAGGTAATTGAATATAAAATCACTTCCGAGAAAAACGCAAAAATGTGTTTTGGAGCCAAGAAGCGGGTTTGTTGATACAAGGAGATTATAACACCTCATAATCTTGCCCGATGACAGCTGAAGTAAATGGCAACCAAAATCTTGTTACGTTTCCCACTCAAATGGTTGGAAGTCAAGGCAATTTGATCCCATTGAACTTTGGCTTTTGTTGAATAATCTTTTTGCAAAGGTTTCAATAGTTTATGGACAAATATATTCTTCACCGACAATGTCTTTTGATGACAAGTGATGTCAACAGATAATTGACAGGGATTAAGCCGGAGAAAAGTTTTTCGCTTATAACTCGCTATTAAAAATCGCTAGTGAAATAATTTTTTCACTAAATAATTATTATAGCTTATTGTGTATTCTATCAGAAAATGTAAAAAAGTAAAAATCGACCCTTTTGAGAAACTATGGGGTACCCTGATACCTTAAGGTGGTAAAGTGTTAATTCTGGACAACCAAAATACATATCATTAAATGATGCCACATCATTGACAATCTTACTTTGTTGACCATAGATCTTAGAGCTGCTTCTCTAAGTAGTTCCAGTTCATCTTCATCATCTGAATATCCTGTGCTTACAATCCTGGTATCACCAATTGTCTGGTACTACAACATATAATAAACATCCTAATCATTAACAATCATCAATACCTTATAGAGCAATCTTTGTGACTAGTACAGTACAATAGCATGTTCATGGAAACAAATTCAAATGTTTTTTTATAGAAATCACGGTCACAGCAGAATGACATTCTTTTAATTCAGACTTATTCTTGGTTTTCACCTACGTCATCGAAACATTTCCAGAGCCCTGAGTGAAATAAAATAATATCACTCTAAAGAGCAAGTAAAACTTTGTAACTTCACGAATTTTCAAATTAAAATGAGCTTTTGTTGCGAAGATATTGACCTTTGAAGTGCTCAATTTTTAGTAAGAAATGTATGGCACTTCGCAGTTGGTGTCACTCCACAGGTCATCAAAATAACAGCGGATCTCACGTCCCAGAGTAAAATCAGAGCACATCCTCTTAAAGAGGAGGAAAAACTTTATAACTCCAGGGAATTTTGAGTCCAAAAGATGTTGTGATGCAAAGATATCAACAGTTTTACAAACTCAGTCATTACAAAGAAATGTATGGGGCCACCATATTGGTGTACAACTTTAGTACACAAACATGGCGGACAATAAATACGATTGGCAAAATCATTTAAAATATCAACTTAATCATATATTTTGATACCGATACCCAATAAACAATGGTTTTATTCATAGAGCAAGCCAAATGTGTGTTTACTTTAACAAATTCATCGTTTTACGTCCTGAGGAAAACGCGTGACAGTGTTGCGTGACAAAGTTTTTACCTTTGATAACTCGAAAACCAAACAAGGAAAGTTTCTCAAATATTCAAGAAAAACTTCTATTAGGGTATATAAGCAACATACTTCAAACTAAATTAAATGTGATCAATATGAAGCATGAATTTTTCCGATGACATCACATGATTCAAAACCAAGAATATGAAAACTGCTCTACAATCAGATAAATAAGCATGCGTTAAAAATATAACTACAAACACTTCAGAAAAACTGATTGGGAAAATGAAGCCATGATCTATATAGATGCATGCTCTACCACTGAAGCTACTTGAAACTCTTCTATATCATTGTACATTTATATTAACCTATATTCTATGCATGTTCATGTAGTACAAATGTTTCTTTGACTTATCGTTACTAATGAATTCAGTACAATGATCATGTTACTGATGGATTTCAGTGCATAATTACACTCAATTCTCAGATCATTATAAGAGTTTCCAGTAGTCTCAGTGGTAGAGCATCCATCTAGATAATCGGAAGGTTGTGGGTTCATTTCCCACCTGGGGCTCAATTTTTCTGAAGTGGTTGTAGTTGTGTTTTTAACTGTGTACTTATTTCTTCTATATCATTGCACATTTATATTAACCTATAAGCTCTACACTCATTTTTATCCTTTACAATATAATAATTACTACCCTGTAAGCAGAGGTTACTTTACTAATTCCCTTCATGGAGTGAGAGGACAAGTAGTTACCCTTGCTGGTTTCTGTGGTTTTCACATGGACCACATATCTGGATGTGAAAAACTATCATACTATAGTCTATTCAATGAAAATTTGTTTCAGAACTGATTTTTGCAATACAAACTATAGAATTCTTGTCATGGTGTGATGGTATGATGAAGAATCTTCTTTGAAAACTGATTTTTTTAAACACAAACAATATAATTCTAGCCATGTTATGATGTACACACCAATAATTTGGCATGAAAATGACATTCTGGTACATGTGACATTTTTAGAGGAGCCAGCATGGTCAACTGGTCAAAGCATTGGTCTCACAATCCGGTGGTCTGGAGTTCGAGTCCCCACTCTGGCCACTAGCTGAGGCTAAATTTGTTCTGGGCTGAGCCCCTAGTTCAAATTCAGTTTCTCAACTGTGCTTGTATATAGCCAACTGGTATACCTCCTTGCCAGTTGGTATTCGTAATTGAGGGCCATTATGTAAACTACCAAGTCACTGGTAATAATGTTTATACCCTCATTAATAAATATTTATTGACCATGCTCAGAAGTTACTTTGCCCCATTGCTCAACTGCTGAGGGATTAGGAATTCAAAGTAATTTCTGTTCACAGGGTAATTCATTATCTAGTGTCTGTAATCCTGGTGTCTCCAGTTCAGCCTACATAAACATGTAAAGAAGACAAATGGCTAGTCTTCAAAGGGAAAGCCAATGCTAAGTTAGGACCGTATTTGCACTTGAATGTTCACCTGGTTTAGTTGTCTCCTTCACAGCAGTGTTTAGTCTCGTCATGCAATGCTCCATTGCCACACACACACACACAGCTGTTTACCTAAGTGCTACATTCCATTTCAAAGTGTTCAAAATCAAGGAGCCATGTGTGCCATAACAAACATGCCATGCTGAACATAATGACAACTCTAATTGTACTGATGCATATATTTTAGAAAAAATATTGACACCAAAATCACTATCCAGAAAGTCATTCATGACATAATATAACAGCTTAAAAACACAAAGTAATGTCAATCACTATCACTCATTAAATAATAGTTAATAACAGTTTAGTTTATCTGTCATCTTGATTAAAAGTTCTATTAGGATTTTATGACTAGAATTATCACTGTAATTAAGAAATTGATACTGAAGGTATGAATAAATTGATACCAATGAATCTTTGGATCAGCAAGAAGCCCTCTTGAAGTAGAGTTTTTACAACACTTGATACTAATCTCGCAATCTGATTGGTTGATTAGAGTGTGTCAATAAGAGGACAGACACACTGCTGACGCGTTTCAGCGCGCGCGCTCGTTCTTTTGCCCCGTTTGAAAAGGATTTTTTAACTTTTATCTCAAATAATTGTTGTAAAAAACGAATTGAAGATGTTTTTGAGTTGTCTGTCCTCTTATTGACACACTCTTGACGTCATAAAATGTTCAAAACTTTGCAGTGAAACCACTCGCTGCGCTCGTGATTCCACTTGAGTTTTGAACATTTTATGACGTCAAGAGTGTGTCAATAAGAGGACAGACAACTCAAAACCATATTCAATTTGTTAAGGTGATTGGTCTTTTTACAATGACGAATGAAAACATGTATTAGATCCTATTGAACTCAAATGGCCAATCAGAAAATGCATTCAAATATACTTCATGCTATCGGGAATCTTCTTCTCGGCTGTAATCAACAATATATTTTTCCAAAACTGATAATTGTCTTTTATCTCGAATGAGTTTCTGGTTGCCCAGAAAACTCAAATTCAAAGCCAAATTCCAAACATAACCAATTCTTGTACTAGCCTCCTCCGCAGGCAACTCCTTATTATTCCTCCTTGGGCTTCCTTTGTAGCGGTTATTTTAACCGCGTGGAGACTGAGAACGAGACATCTTTCCCCCTTCTCTCCCCACTCTTCTTATCCCTTCTCGCATTTCACCTAAACAGGAAGCCCACAAACAGTGTTGCCTGCGGAGGAGGCTATTCTTGTACAAGCTTTGACAAAATATTAAACAGATTATTTCTGTGGGCTAGTAACTAGATTACAGATGACACTTGGAAACTCTGGAATTCCTTGCCATCTTCAATACAAGACGCTAGTAATATTTCTTCATTTAAAATCTTACCTATTTAAGTTAACTTTTAAGTACTTGTAATTTTTGTTTGTATGTTTGTATATTAATCTGTTAGTATATTAATATTGTGTATTTTTTTCCTATTCTCAGCGCTTAGAACAGACTTGTCTAAGCACTTAATAAGCATCTTATTATTATTATTAATTATTATTGGAATTGAATGAAGCTCTTGGGTAAGCAGTCATGTGTGGCAATGGAACATTGCGTGATGAGACTAAATAGTTGTTAGTTGTATTGTAACAATAGATGAGTTTGTAATTTGATAAGGCATCGCAGATAATTAAGGACAGATTACAAGAAGCAAAGCAGCAAAAGATAAGCTTGACTTTAGATTTCCAAAATATTTTCTGTGAAATCAATTTTCTCCTTGCACTTAACCATAATGCCTTCTGTTTTTTTTTTGGGGGGGGGGTAGTTATTGTAATTCAAATTTGTTTGATTTCAATTACAATTTGATTGATTTGAATTACAATACCTACCCCCCAAAAACAGAGGACATTATGGTTATTGCACAAGTAGAGAATGGGAAATACTTTAATTTCTTACTTTAATGAAGAGTCCTACATACATATTTTCATGTTAGAATGGAATATTTTTGTGAATTTGAACCACTGTGACTCAATCAAAACATTCAGTTTTAATTTGAAAACATTATTAACCCAACAAAAATGACTCAATAGCCTCAAACATCTTGCCAGTAAATCTAGTTTTTTTTTCATCTTCAGAAAAAGTTTCATCTTGAAAATGAAATATAAAGTCAAACCTATCTTTTGCTGGTATGCTCTTGTAAATCTCACTTCTCTGCTTTCAATTATTAATTAGGCTTACTTTTTGATTCCCAAAAATAAAGAATCAGTCCCACAAAATAGCTTTTAGCTTCTTATTTTTTGATAAAAAATGCTCTTTCAAATGCGAGCAGAAACCTTGTAGAGAATTTGCAGAACGTAGTTCAGCTGGAAAAGTATTCCAAAGAGCTGAGCTCCAGGAAACCTAAGGCTGTTCTTTAGAAAGTTTGGACAAGGCTTCGGCAAATAAAGCAAGTTTGTATTCTATGTCTCTGAGAAAATAATTTATATTATAGTCTACAAATTTTACATAGAGATAGTCAGGAGCAAAACTGTGAAGAGACTTGTAGACCATAGCGGCTTTATCAATCATACATTGAGTTTCTAGTTTCAGCCATCCAAGCCTGATTAAAAGAGAATCGGCACTGGTAACATAAGACGAATACATGTAAGTTATAATCCGAACAGTGCCATTCTGGAGTTTCTGATTAGAAGTTTTTCTGATAGAGTTTTATTACAGTTACTCCAGACAATGCTATTGCTACAGTATTCAAAAAGTGGCCAGATTAGATATTGAGGGGCCCAATATTGTTCCTTGTGGAATACCGCAAGTGAGCAAACAAGAGTAATTACTTTTAAAAAGTAAAAAAATGATAAAAAAAGGAATTTGACAGAGGAAAAAATATCATTCTGGATGAAAAACTACAGAAAAAAGGATGGAAAAGATTCTACTGAAAACAATTTGTATTTTGATATGCTTTTTACTCGTGCCCAGGCCTTTAGGCCGGGAACGAGTTATAAAATGCAAATGTTTTTTTTTTTTCTCTTTTCTCCGCCAGAAGAGGCCTTTCTTGCGCAATCGGTCACGTGTTAAAGCTTCTGATTGGTTAAGAGCGTAAGAAACAATGCCTTTCATTCATCACCTTTGAGCGAGTGCGAACTCTTCGAAGGTCTTCGAAGTGAACGCCAGTCAGGAACTTTAGGAATGCAAGATGGCGGACAGCCCAAAAAATGGCTTTCAGAGACAGGCTTTTCCAGCAGTGAGACAATAGAAAATGGAGCTTTTAACTCGAGATATACCTAGACACTTATAAGAGCTTCAGAATGGGCTGTTATTTTGAGCTTGATCTCCAATACTTTGACCAAATATCGAACTCCGATGGAGTACTTGAAAACTGAAGCTCTCGCGACTCGTAACAATTCCTTTGAGCTGGAAATCTACGAATTTCTCACCCTACATGTTGCTAAACGAACGCATATAGAGGCAAGTCAATTATATTTTTCATTCAAGCATTCAAGAGATCTTGAGACGTTTTTGTAATGAATTTTAACACAATTCTGGCCAGACAATTTATTTATATATTTTCATGGAATCAAGACTCTATTTGACCTGATGCGTTTGGTCACGTAATAGATAAAACATCTGAAACATGAACGCCGAAAAAATACACGATTTGTTATTGTGTCAAAAACGTCGTTGTAGAAGTCTTTACAGCAAACAATTGAGATATATAGTGAAATAAAAAGTTGAATAAACTGGTATATTTTTGCATGTTGGGATAAAGGCAAACACTAAGCTGCTGACAGACAAATTGACTAATCAGATATTCTCTAAAAAGGTCAAAAAAGGTCTTTATTATGTTACGGTTAAGTGAAGAATGCGTGAAACGGCTCGGGGAAGAGTACGCACGGGGCCGGTCACTGAAGGGCTCCCGGGGCACGAGTGAACGCACGTGTGCGTCTAGTTTTGATATTAGTTTATTTTCTTTTTGAGATGCATTACTTTGTGAGCATATGGTGGAAAAATGAATATGGTGACCCCTGGCCATTTTGTATTTTACTTTTTGAAAAAGTATATGATGTAGTATGTTCAGACAAAAAACAGCAAAATTTAGGTGCAGCTTCATTTGCCCACTAATGTCCTTAACAGTAGCAGATCCAGGGGGGTCAAAGGGGTCCACGGAATCCCCCTAAACCCATTTTTTGTCAAACATTGGCCAAACAATAGAGTATTATACACAGCTGGGTTTAAGAAACAGAACCCCCCTTGGAAAAATCCTGGATCCACTACTGCTTAAGTGTGGAACCAGCTAACCTGTATATTTCCATTTTTGACAAAAGAATGCTATGATCAACATATCATTCCAGCTTAAACATAGCCTCAGTTGTCTGGACAACAGCAACAATAACTAATGGAATAAGTGCTTGAATAAAGAATGTGGGGACAGTCATTCACTACAGGCTTTGAATGTGACTTTAAAGAAAATCATCGTCTAACAGTAAATATTTTAATTCTAATTGGTACTATATAAAATGATCTAAGTTTATATATATATACAGCCACTCTCATTAACATTGTCCAAATAAAAATGACATTTAGACTTTTCCAAATATCAAGTGTCTCATTAAATATTCGTTTCTAGATTGAAATATAGTTTGTGCACGTGGAATTCACAGCTTTACAGCCAATGAAAACGAAAAATTGATGCAAATCCTTGGGTACGACTAAACCCCGGATTCGGAATCCGGAACGGAACTGGAATCCGGAACCGGAAATGTATTCACGGAATACTAAAACCCGGAATGACCAAAAATGCTGAATGCGAGAATTTTCTAAAAACAAACAAACAAACAAATAATTCATTAATTGATTAATGAATATATCTAACTCTGAAGGAAGTACTGAAAGATCATAAGCATTACCGTAACCTCATAAAACTTACGATTCTCTGTCTTGGCGCCAAAATATTTGCCTCGACTTCATGTGAGCCCCAACTTCGTGGGACAAGATTCACACGTATGTGTACGGGGCCCTGGTGCACGTGTACAGTGCAAGATGTCGGACGAGCAAGAAAAGCGATTCGAAACGGTATGAAATTCAAATAACATAACTTATGACTCTTATAAAATGTATTGTATTTCATTGCGTTGTTTCCAGCTACTTATTTAGGAAGAGACGAACGAATATCGGAACAGGCTGGTATTATATCTTCAATATTTATCGTGCACAAAAGATGAAATAGCTCTTTAGCTTTAACGTAGACTTGCTTGTCTTATCTGAAAATGGCGACTATCAAACATTGTGCATAATTATAGTCACGTGTAGTCACGCAATAGTGTCACTTAGAATAACTGTCAGTCACGGGTTATTGTTTGGGGATTTTCCATATACCTTGTGTGTTTACAATTTTGATCATTCAAGAACAATAATATAATTTTTAAAAAGAGCATACCAAAATTAGCTGAAATGAAATGTTTGAAATGATTTTGATAACTTTTTTCCTAAGGAAACGTACGACGGTACAGACTAAAATTAAAGCTACCTTTTAAAAACAAAACAAAAAATAAACGTTGTTGTAATTCTACTTTGTTATTATTTTAAAAGAAGAATACTAATTACACGTTTTTGTTTTTGGTCATTCCGGGTTTTAGTATTCCGTGAATACATTTCCGGTTCTGGATTCCAGTTCCATTCCGGATTCCGAATCCGGGGTTTAGTCGTACCCCAAATCCTTTGTGAATGCACTAGAATGATGAACATCAATGAGACATGTGATATTTTGAATAGTCTAAATATCTTTTTCTCTGGACAGTGTAAATCCAGATTGGCTGTGTTGTGGTTTGAAATTGTTTTTGGTTTGAAAATTGTCAAACCAGTTTGATTTTAATTTTCTATTGTTTCAGATTAATGATGAATAATTCCAAACCAAAAATAATTTCAAACCACAACATATATTTATCTATTTTTGATGTATTGACCATGCAAGGGATGTATTTCATTTCGATCTTTTAGCAAGTTAATAATGTGATATTAAAGCTTATTTCTACTGTACATAAACAATGCAAGATCAATAACTTAAATTGGCAATGCCATTGGTGACTTCAGAGTCTTGAACAATAAGTGTTTATACTGGCAAAAATAACGAGAATTTCACGGAAATCTAGCTACAGTAAAACTTGTATATCACTATAAATTGACAAGTAAGATAAAGAATCAGTTTCCTAGTTTGAAACTATTTTCAAGCGACCAATTCGTAGAAACCAGTCAAATCTCAAAATGCCAACTGAAACGTTCCTTCGTCATGAATAAAGGGACAAGAAATGAAAACTTTCGGACCACTTACTCACATGTTACTGTGAGATACATGCAAATTAAAATGAATGATCGTAAATAAGTTCGTATTTAGGATAAGGAAGACAAAATTAACTTAGTTAGCAGTTTTACTTACCCTTCTTGTTCCGGCAGCCATCTTGGAAATTGTGTTTTTGCGCATGGATCCATGGCTATGCACGCTGGACAATGGCAGGCTCAACTCTGAATTTTCCTTACGTACGACCCCTCCCCCTCTCACTACTCTTGGTTAACCATGGGTTAGGGTACACTTCTCACCAGCAAAAAGGATTTGGGATCTTATTTTAGTTTCTTTTTCCGCATTGCGTTAAATATCTTTCTCGTGTAACATGACACTTGGAACGATTTTCCTTGCAATTTTCGCAAGCCAAGTCAGAAACTCGCAATGCAAAAGTGTTGCAACGTTGCGCGGAAAATCGTCGTTAAAAGTCGTCTCGTGTAACACCGCCTTTACAAATGAATTCCTACTTTTGAACAAAATTTTATGACGATTTTATCTTCTAAGGGGATTAGGCTGTGGACTGTGAGAAAAATCAGAAGTGAACTAATTGCTGGGTTTCAAACAGCTGACGACCTGAATCTGGTCTTCCATTGAAAACTGAAAATAACGTCATATGAAACCCAGGCATACAGGAAATTGTACATTGTTCTTTTCAAAAGTAAGCAAAAAATCGGATGAAATTAATGACGTAAGATCACGTGATAAGAACTCTTACCCTAAATGGCTTCCCTTTGTTCTGAAGACAGATTCTATTGGTTGATCGCCTGGAACGCGGGAATACTTATTTTACAAATTTTCAAATCCTTTCACTTCACTTCTTCCTCTCCGTTGTGAAGCATTTTGTAGGGTTTTCTAGCTAGTTTTTTCATCCTTTTGCATTTGTTTTAAGTTAATTATGTCTAACGAGAATAGAAAAGAAGAAGAATCGGGATTGTACGTGTATAAACGAAGTAAGTGGCGAAAAAAAGGTCTCAAATTGTGATAATTTTGAGTCCGCCATGTTTGTTCTTCGACAAAGGAATGTTGTTCACCATGATGATTTTTCTTTCAGATGGACAACCACAGCCAGTCTTTCTGGACAAAATAACTTCAAGAATTAGTAAGCTATCTTATGGTCTAAAGAATGAATTCGTTGACCCGGTAAGGTTTGATTTATTAAGTTTTATTGTATCATCCGTACGAGCTTGGATTTGGCGCGAAATTGCTCAACTTTATTAACTCCCTCCAGTTTTGTATGATTTGAGTTCTTCGATAACTTTAAAGACTTTGAAGAGATCTTTGAAGAATAATTAATCGATAATACTTCGGTTTTCAACATTTTAATGGCTGTTAAGGATTGAATTTGGTGTTTGACTGCCTGCATATTAAGCTTACTGTAGAGTACAAAAGTGCCATCAAAAATTGCTTACTAATCTAGTTCGAAAATGCTTCATCTACTTGTTGATCATTTTTGTCATTTTAATCGAAAATTTCTTCGTCGAAACCTTTGAGTCTGGTACAAGTTGTTTACTGTTTAACGGCAACGTCGACACGACTATTTAAGCTTAATTCTCTCTTAAAAAATCTGTTGTTTAATTGAAAATAATTGGATATTATATTAAAATAAGCTGGTAGAAATGCCCCAAACAGTTTTTATTTCCGTATAACATATTTAAGTAGTTCTAAAATGCAGTTTTTACAGATATAGGGATTCCCGCCAAAAGTGTTTTGGCGCGAATTGTACAAAGTATACAACGGTTTTACCACGAACACAAATTATGAATTGCCCTTTTGTTGGGATTGAAAAACTTCTGTACACGCTTTATTAATTGGCAAACGTATTCATCAACTCAGGTTGTAATTTATTTTTTTAATATATACTTTATAGCAATATGGAGATGGGTATGGATGTATTTTTTAATGTCCAAATTTTAAATTTAAGATTGGAATTACCTTAAAAGTTATTAATGGCATCTACAAAGGAGTGAAGACAACAGAGTTAGATACTCTTGCTGCAGAGATAGCAGCCTCGATGACAACCAAGCATCCTGACTATGCCATCTTAGCTGCAAGAATTGAAGTTTCTAATTTGCACAAAGAAACAAAAAAACTGTTCAGTGGTATGCATTGTTGTTGATAAATTTATTGGTTTCCATACAAGGATTTATAACAGTCATCTAGAAGTAACTGAATTATACAACACCACAGACTTGTACAAGTCTTTCCTACACCTTAACCATCAAGAATTGATTGTAAAAAAGTTTGATCAGCAAATTGAGAAGTGTTTTGGCCAGGGTCCTCAAAATTTATAACAGGCAGTACAAGTGTGACAAACCAGCTGAGGGAAAGTCAAGATGAACCTGGAACTGTGGCCAAAAATCAAACTTCACAATAGAACAGGTTGCTTGGTTCATCTTCACAACCAACAGATTTCTATCAGTCACTAACTTCTACAAACTCTACAGGAAGAATATTTTTTCGCCACTGGAGGTCAATTCTAATATACTATTAGAAGGGAAAAATAAATGCATAAAAAGCAGATTCCCTAAGCAAATACAATACTTGATTTATGAGAACCACCTTTATATAGCTTCTCTGTAAGCAGTCATTTTAAGTGCAATTTAAATTACAAGTTCTTTGTTTCAGATGTTGTTGAGGATCTATACAACTATGTAAACCCCAAAAACAACAAGCATTCCCCCTTGGTCTCTAAAGAGCTACACGACATAGTACAAAAACACAAAAATGTAAGTATACTGCTGAAACAATGAACAAGAGATGTAAAGTAACAAAGGCATTATAATTCTTGGACTTGGTTTTCAGAGCCTTAATTCAGCGATCATTTATGACAGAGACTACCAATATAACTACTTTGGATTCAAGGTAAGCCTTTCAACTATCTGCCTATATTTCCTATCAAATTTTCTGAGAAAGTGGCTGGGATGCCTGCTATCAGTAAAATAAGAATGTCAGTATTATTAAAATTCCATTATGGAAAAGGGTTATGTAAGCCAGTTCCCATTCATGCAATAAATTCAGGGTTTTCATTAAGTGCCAGCAACCAGCTAAAAAATGGCTACTTCAAATTTTAGGTCATCTACTTATAAACTAACCTGAATGAGCAGTGAAAGCTGCCACATACTTTTACATCCTAGTCATCTACTCTTAAACTCAAAGAGAACCCTGAAATTCCTATTATTAACGACTTGTACTAAAGTTGGGCTGCCTATCCCCCCAGGTGGATGTTCATTGTTCATCTTTAGTTATCTACTTTGGCTGCACAGTCTGTCAGGGGCGGATTTAGGGGTGGGCCAAAGTGGCCACAGCCCGCCCTTTTGCGGAGGCTTTTCCCATACATTTACTGTATTTGATAAAAGCAAATTTTCAGCTTCAGCCCCCTCTTTTTATAGTGCCAGCCCCCCCCCTTTCTGACGTTCCTGGATCCACCCCTGTCTGTATATGTTATACAAAGACAAAGAGCACCATCTCAACTTTGTCTCTAGTTGTTCTTTTCTCCTTTCTGTAATCCTTGCCTGAATTAGTTGGCATAATGTGAAATTTATGGATTTTTGTGCATTATACACTTTGCGGCCATATTATTGGACCGTCCTCCCCCTGTACAATGTTGCTGGTAGCTGAAAGGTATGTCGGACTGATTGCTGAGTAGTAGGTGTCGGGGTTTTCACAGCAACATTGTACAGGAGGCGTGGGGCAGCCAATCTCATTACCATCCACTAGGCACGCGCATCCAGACAACATCGTGTCAACAATTCTGGCAATGATTGTAGCACATTTTGAATCTGTATCATTTCTCTTGAAACAGACTTTAAGTAGATCATACTTGCTCAAGATAAATGGAAAGGTAGCAGAGCGCCCACAGCATATGTTGATGAGAGTTTCTGTTGGTATCCATGGTGAAGACATTGATGCGGCTATTGAAACATACAACCTGTTATCTGAGAAGTGGTTTACACATGCTTCACCAACCCTGTTTAACGCTGGTACTTGTAGACCTCAGCTGTCTAGCTGTTTCTTGTTAACCATGTCAGATGATAGTATTGAAGGGATATATGAAACACTCAAGACCTGTGCACTGATTTCAAAGAATGCTGGAGGAATTGGCTTAAATATACACAATATTCGTGCAGCTGGAAGCTATATAGCTGGGGTAAGCTATAGGTGGGGTGTATTTGGTAATAACTTATAATTCAAGATTATAATTAAGACCATTATCAACAGAATATAATTGTCAAAAAGAACAGGTTTTTTTCTAGACATGTTGCTGTGCAGGGTTCCTGCAATTGAAAACAAAACAAAAAAAAAGCATAAAATTTATATTGGTGAGTCATTTGGGACACACAAAATAGTGCCTAAGGATAAGTAGTTATTTTCTGGGGAAAAAAGAATTCAAATACATCACTGACGATAAGACTGATATGACTACTGCTCTATACAATTTATAGCCTCTTGCTGTCTCAATTCCCTTCTCTTCTATGGTTTGTTTCTAAGTTCCTATTCTACATATATAACGATATTTTGGCTTGGCTTGATACTCCTTTCTTGAAAAAGAGGCGCACCAAAGTTTTTGAAGTGGGGGCCACTGGTATCTCATTGACCAATATTATCTGAATAAACCCTGAAAAAGGAATGTGGTTCAACAGCTTTTGGGGTTGAAGGTATCCCTTTCCAAAATGAATTTTCACAAAGAATTGAAGGGGTTCCACTGGAAATGGCCAAAGTAATTTAGGGTGGTATGGTTGGCTGAGCGGTGAGAGCACTGGCCATTCACCACTGTGGTCCTGGTTTGAGTCCCAGCTCGAGCACCTGGATCATATGTGAACTGAGTTTTTTTGTTGTTCTCTACCATGCCATGAGGGTTTTTCTCCAGTTTTTCCTCCCTCAGTAAGTGAGTTGATCGATGTATGCAAAATATTTAATGTAGAGGTAGTGAGTGTGAGATTGAAGACGGCCCAATGGAAGAGTAGTGAAAGCTAAATTGGCTCCATCTATAAATAAAGAGTTTATTATTTATGTAATGTTTTTCAAAATGACTCGGCATTGATATCTGGCTTAGAAAGAAGGGCTAATTTATATCAATTTGGCCCAGTGAAGAAACTTGATCAGCAAAGTCACTTAGTAGGTCACTTGATTAAGAAGCCCTTCAATCCTCAATTCCTGGAAAAGATGGCGTCTCGCGTTGCATTTTGGGAAAATGTACCAAATTTAGTTGAATACCAAATGTAAATATACATGTCAAAACTTCGATATCTTTAAGTTTTGCGCCAAAAATCTCAGCTTCTTTCAGCGAAATGCCGCTTGCCGCCATGTTTGTTTACATTTGGTTTTCAACTAAATTTGGTAAATTTTCCCAAAATGTAACGCGAGACGCCATCTTTTCCAGAATCGAGGATTGTTTAAGGCTCTTCTACTCTTCATTAATCATTGATGATTTAAGTGTTTGGTACAAACATTGATTATTTATGATGGATGTGTTGATATTTTTTCCAGACTAATGGTGTGTCCAATGGTATTGTTCCCTTATTGAGGGTATATGACAGCACAGCACGATACGTAGACCAGGGGGGGAACAAGAGACCTGGTGCCTTTGCTATTTATCTAGAACCATGGCATGCTGATATTCTTGAGTTTCTTGACCTCAAGAAAAACACTGGCAAAGAAGAACAGGTAAAACTCAACAAAAAGATGTCAATTAAATGGAACTATAATATGTTCATCTTGACAGTCAACAGGTTTCTGCTAGTTCCCACTAAGAACTGGCAGAATAGAGACTACATCTGCACCAACGCACTCACATAATTATGTAACTGAATAGATAAAATATTAGTTGTGATCCAGCCTTCTATCCTCAGTTGTTGAATATATCCATGTTTAAAATATAGGATACTTATTCAATAGAGTACCAAAGTGATGATGTCATAAAATTCAATATTTGGTTTATCACATTTTGTTTCTTAATTTTGATAGAACATTGTGAAATAATATTACATGCCAAATTTCATGGAAATCTGTTATATACTGGTTGAGATATGGACAGCTGAATATATAATTTCTCCTAACAAATCATTGTAAATTTTGCTTGGACCCTGAAGTTAGGATCCATCCATTAGATACTCATCCAAGATCATTCTTTTATTCTTGTTTTTATTATTAATTTATTTCTGTACAGTTGCACGACATTATATGATGTTCATATGAAAGCATGTAACGGGTCACTTTTTTGTATTTCAAGATTTAATGTGTTTGCAATTTTCTTCAGCGTGCACGTGATCTATTCTATGCATTGTGGATACCTGATTTGTTCATGAAAAGAGTGGAAGAGCAAGGAACTTGGAGTCTGATGTGCCCTAATCAGTGTCCAGGACTACAGGACTGTTATGGAGAAAAATTTGAAGAACTCTACACTAGGTAATGGTCATTTCTTGTTTGCAGGGGAGTGTATAACCTGCATCACATCCAGAAATACTCTCATTTAGTACAACTGTGTAATAATGACAAAAATCATGTTCTGGACATTCAATGGTCTTTCTGGTTTTGACAAGATGCTTGTGATTTCACTAAACTCATCGGCACTGCAACTAAATGAGTTGTTTCTGGATGTGAGTAGGCTAGGCAGTATATTGAACAAAAAGTCTGATAGGGAAGGTTGTATCAAGCACTAACATAGTGGAGGTGTAAAAATTAAACTGAGGATTTTGAACAAATGCCTACACTGACCTATTACATGAAACAAATCACCACTGATTCCTAACTCACATACAGCTACGAACATATTCAAACTGTCTTAAGTAAATTTTGTTTTTGTTCCATTTTTGTTTGTTTTCCAAAGTGAGGAAATGTTTGTTTATGTTGTAGTTATGAGAAGCAGGGCAAGTTCGTTCGTCAAATTGATGCACAGAAACTGTGGTTTGGTATTCTTGAATCCCAAATTGAAACCGGTACTCCATACATGTTATATAAAGATTCCTGTAATAGGAAAAGCAACCAACAGGTAATATTAAAAGCTTTCATATTCATCAGCCATACAGCCTTAACAACAACAATACCTGCTTCCTTGTCAGCTCCTTTGTTCTCCTTCATTTTTTCTTGACAAACCCTCTGTGAACCAAAAATGATCTCAAAAATGATCATACTCTGTCGGGAAACCTAGAACGAGCATGGCTCATTTCCCTACAGGTGAAGCTTACATGTATAAATAAATGAAATAACTTACAAACTCTGCAAAGATACACCAAGGTATTGTCATTCTTACATATTTATATTATTGATTCTCATAGAATCTTGGTACAATCAAATGCAGTAATCTATGTACAGAAATAGTTGAATATACTAGTCCTGATGAGGTAATACATTATCAATGTTCTTATTAAAAGCTTAGCACAACCACAATTTAGTTAATGTACATTACATTGACTTTTGTGCATATTAAACCATTATTACTCCCTAGCTGGCTCAGTTGTTCATGTATCCCAGGGAGTTGTATTTTCAAGTGCTAGTTGTTTCCCTTTTTCTCATAGGACATGCATTCACCTTTCAGCTTTCCTTTATTTCTCTTTATATAATAATAATATTGGTATGTTAGATGTACTCTGATTGGTCGAGAACTGTGTGCAATTATTACAGTACACATGCATAGATGATCTGATTGATTGAAATGTTTTGATGAATATTATATAAAACAAATAGCTTTCATTTTTCTGTGAGTCGATCTGTACTCTAATAGAAGCACAGAAGTTGTCCAAAAGTGGTGAGAACAACAGTCATTCCACTCCACTTTGCCACTATCTGCGTGTCTTTTAGTACAGATGCACAGAAAAATAGAATCAAATTATTAAAAAATATATTTACATGCCAATTTATAATATACATGTAAATAGTGGAAACTTTCAAGATGTTATTCAGATATGCCTTAAAAAAGTCTAATTTAATTATTGTTCAATTTTATTTAGGTTGCTGTTTGTAATTTAGCATCAGTAGCACTAAACAGATTTGTAAATACAGACAAAACTCCTCCAGTATTTGATTTCCAGAAACTCTTTGAAGTTACGCAGGTAATGAACACTTTTCCAACATGTTCACTGTATTTGGGAAGCAGGGTTGACCACTACCATTAGAACGAAGCTTGTGATTTGTTCAAATAACAAAAACAAAGAATGTGTGGATTACTCTGAACAATGTCTTTTGTTCTACATGTAATCTCTGTCCTTTGTTTTACCGTTCTTTGTTATTTGAACAAATCACAAGCACTGTTCTGACTGTAGTGTATATCCCAGAAAGCAAGGTGGTTGAGTGGTGAGAGAAAGCTGTGGTCCCAGGTTCAATTCACAGATTGAGCATCAATTAATGACTTGAGTTTGTTCTCTCCCTTGCTTTGAGGGTTTTTCTCCTGCTTCTTGGTTTTCCTCACTCAGTAAAAAGGAACATAGGAGCTGAGAGTTGTGTGTACTGTATATAGTGGTAGTGTGTGTGTACTGTATATAGTGGTAGTGTGTGTGTACTTTATATAGTGGTAGTGTGTGTGAAAGTACACTGTCCCCCAATTGCAGATACTAGAAGACACTTAGATAACAGTTGTTTGTTTATTTTGTTTGTCTTTATGACCTGCTTTACTAATGGAATTTATAACTCTTTTACTTGTTAGGTTGTGACTCGTAACCTGAATAAAATCATTGACATCAACTACTATCCAGTGCCAGAGGTATCAAAAACACTTAGCAAAAACTGTGTCAATTGATTGTCTATTCCCTTATTAATGTTATGGCCTGCATGGCCTCAATCTCAAAGTAGGACTACTAGAGGCTTTGCAGAATATAGTGTACAAAGCCACATTTTATTGTTTTTAACAAATGAATCTGAATCTGTTCCACAGAGAATTAAAATTATTTTTCACACTGATAACATAAGCAATAGATATAAGCATAAGCATTTTTTTAATGGTCTCATGCATGAGAAAATTGAAATGTTTTGTTTCTTATGCTTATAGGCTATGCTTATATCGTTATGGGAACTGGTCCTTAACCAGCATTCCAGATAGTAGACAGGTCGCAGGTCAGAGACCCAATAGAGATGGCTACCTAATAAAAATTATACCCCCCTCCCCCCTCCCCCTCAAAAAAGAAAAAATGTAAAGAAAAGAAAATAGAACATTTTCGTTGAAGTATTATAAAAAGCACTTGAAACCCCTGTACAAACTACAAGACCACTTGAAAATGTAACTGGATCACTTTCTTATAGCATGACCATGTACAGTCAAATCTGGGGCTTCTTACCTTTAAATCTCTGTAAAATACTGCTTGACATTTAGGTATTGGCCATAGAGTAGTATCCTAAGTATTTATGAATTTCCATTTTTCAGGCAAGGAGATCCAACATGAAGCACAGACCTATTGGTATAGGGGTAGCAAGGACTCGCTGATGCCTTTATTCTGATGAGATACCCATTTGATAGTCCAGAAGCTCGAAAGCTCAACAAAGAGATCTTTGAGACTCTTTACTATGCAGCTGTAAATGTATGTATTTTGTATTGTTTTCATCTGTTATTGTACTTTGAATTGCATTGCATACTTTGTTGATAATATTACTGTTGTGTAGGCATCCTGTGACCTGGCTGCAAAAGATGGACCTTATGAAACCTACAAAGGATCACCAGCTAGCCAAGGAGTAAGCTATTATTCCATCAGTAATAAAGTATTGTTTTATTAGACAGGTTTCAACATTTAAGCAATAGAAAGCTTTCTCCATCCTTAACTTCATCTCAAGTTCATCTACATCTACTTTTATTATTACTTTGCAATGGCATTATGGCATAACTGTCTCACATTCTCCCAACCCCATCTCTTGTTTATATTAGGTTCTAAATGCATCAACTTGACAGTGGTATTTCTTAACTAGCCAATTAAAACTTGTAGTAGAAAAAGTCAACATTTTGGCAATTCTCAAGCTGAAAAATTTAGAAAACTCCCAGAAAACGTTCACTGAAATAAAATTTTAAAAATGGTGCTTTCTAAAGACAAAATAACTCTTCATTATTTTTAAAAGTTCTGAGAGAAGAAAGAGGATGCTCTTCGTTAAAAATTGTTGTTAACATGATTTAAAAAGAACAACTGTTTTGCTTCTAAAGTATTTCATTCAAACATGGATAAAAAAGATTTACAGTCGATTGTAGTAACTTGACTGGCCATATTCCTCAAGAAAGTGAAAAGAAATCAAAGGAGACTCCAGTTTGCTTTACTTTATATTATCAATTATAAAATTGTTGAACATTGCTTTTAACGTTTTTAAACTGGATAATGTATAGTTTTCAAATCGAGTGTACATGAAACACAAAGATTGTGACATCAAAACTGTTTACATACTCAAATGCAAGTGCACCTCAGCCAATCAGGGCAGGCGTATAGTCTCAGTAATTTCATAAAAGTTAATATCCAATTATTTGTTTTTAGAAATTGCAGTATGATTTGTGGGATGTAACACCTTCTAATCTGTGGGACTGGGAAGCTTTGAAGAAAAAGATCAAAGAGTAAGATTGTAATTCAATGGCTTAATCTTGAACCCTTGCTTCTCTAGACATCATCTTTTTCCCTAAGAGTTTTTCTCAAGACTTTAAGAGGCATTTTGACCTCCTTTTCTCAAAAATGGCACCAGCAAGTGGATAACTTCAGTTTTGGCAATACATGGAGGAGGTGGTCATGCATTGCAAAATTGAAACTCACTGCATCCCGGAATTAGTTGGTCATCCAACTAGTTTCAGTATCAGTTTAAAACGATTGTCCCAGTTAGAAAGCACTTGTACAATAATATAAATAAATTATGTGGTGTGTTTCCAAACCACCAGTGGCAGCATCTTTGTTGTCTACACCATGTCTCATATTCAAAATTAGACTCTCCTCCTATAAAGGCTTAATCCCATTCATTCTCATTCTCAATGGCAAGCCCCAGCTACCTCAAGTTTTGGACTACCTCCTTCAAAATTACTGGAGAACACAGCTAATAATTATTATTTTTGTTGTGTTAGACATGGTCTTAGAAACAGTCTACTCATTGCTCCCATGCCTACAGCATCAACAGCCCAAATCCTTGGCAACAATGAATCTATTGAGCCCTACACTAGTAACATCTACTCTAGGAGAGTGCTCTCTGGGGAGTTCCAGGTACGACAAATTTAACAGGGTTCTTGATGTTACACGGAGGCCCTGCCAAAAATGGGGTGGTACCATTTCTGAAGTATATAAAAGTGGAATATTTTTCATCCTTTGGGATCCAGGGGGAAGGCAAAGGTTTACAAATGTGCAAGACACCTTGGGCCTCCTTAAAGGATAGCATTTTTCATGCTAGATATATATGTAAAGGGTACGTTTTTATGCTGGTTATGAAACGTTATTTTAAAAGTCCCTATGACACAATTATATTTATTTCAAAAATCAATTCTTGTTAGAGAGTATAGTAAAAATAATAATATTTTTTATTGACTCCATATTCTCACGATATAAAAGTTTTAAAACTCAAAATGATATGACGTCAAGAAGGCATTTGGACTTACTTCATGTGGTATTCATGGTTCTTGCTACTCCTTAAAATCCTTCAAAACTCCTTGAATTTCATTTATATTTTCAAGGGCGCTTGAAAAGCCCTTGAATTTTAGAAATTCTGCCCAAACTCCTTGAAAACTCCTTAAAAAAAGCGTAAGGGGACTTGAATTGGATGGGAAAGATAGAAATCCACTTTTTTTTCTTTTACATGTAAGTGAGGGAAGAGGATATCCTAGTATTTCAGTAAAACCATTAGTAATAAATTGGGTAACACTTCTACTTGAGAAATTGCTTTTGGGTCCTTGAATACTCCTTGAATTCTACCGGAATTTGAAATTCATTTCTCAGCATGAACCCTGGGTATTTGCAACAAGTTTGTGCTCTTTGAATGGATAACCAACTTTTTTTCCTAAACTGCAGGTTTTACCTAGAGAATTGATTTACAAATGGAAAAATTCTAGTATTTTGGATTGAGTAAATGGTGCCTCCTTTGACATCATCAAATTAGCATAAGGACATTCAAAACGTCCATAACTCGGAAATATGAAGTCTGCAACTGGTAATCTCAAGTACATTAAGGCCTGGGATTTTAAGGCATTTGCTCAAAAATGAAAAATTGCCTGAAATGCGGTCTAGGCTTCAGCCTCAAAGGATTTTTTTGCCGAATAACAATTTTTGTTAAAATTAACATTTTGGCATAGGTTTCATAATGGGAGATTGGTCACGTGACCTGTTACATCAGAAAACACGTTTTTCAATCTCCGGTGGCGAAGACAACACGAACTTTAAATGTTCTTACATTTTTAGAGTTGTGTTAAGGTGTTGTATATGGATCTGTCTTGGCTGCTTGTTTACCATTTTTAATTTACGAGATATTCAGGTTAATTTGAAAATAATCGAGGTCACGTGACCTATTTTACATATTATCTCATTAACGAAGATCGATAGTCAAGCAGCTAAGACAGTTTCATAATCTACACCTAGAAAGAACTCTAAAACTATATATACCACTATGGTTTGATTTGTCTACACCACCGGAGAGCTAAAAATGTGATTTATGACGTCACAGGTCATGTGACTGGTCTTATGTGATAAAAATGGCACCAAAATTTTGAGTTCGTCGAAATAAATCTTTTTGTTAGGAATCAATTTATGGTTTGTATTATAACAATCTAAGTCAATTTTTAATCATTTTAGGCAAATCCCAGGCCTACTAAACTGTTCTAGTTATCACTAAGTCATAAGTCTTTTTTAGAACAAAAAAATTTGCGTCATAGAGCTTTAATGTTCTATGTCTTTGTTCAATTTTTCCAACTTTGACCAAGCACAGAACTAAAACAATCCTACATATATATCTCAAAATGAGCCAATGAAAATCTTAGGGTCTGGTTAGCTAAGCATAACAAATGAATGTAAAACAAAAGATTGTGCATGGTCAACACCCTACTTGACATCCATGTTTGCTCCATTGTTAATTCCTTTGATGCTTGCCAAGTTCCCATTTTTTAGCTTTGGCAAGTGTATAAAAAAGGAATATTTTTTTTCTCAAAATTGGTTTATTAGATAGATAGATAGATGGTTTATTAATATAATTCATTGCAGCCATATGGCTGAATTACAAACTATTTACAATATCCGGAACACTTAAAAATTTAAGTTTTCAACCTTGGTGTGGAGCCTGTGTGTGTAAAATTTGTAATTCCAATATCAATGGAATTTGCTTCATTGTAAACAGATTGTCAACCATCACCTTCTCAAGGATTTGACTGAAATGGATTTGTGGAATGATGCCATGAAGAATCAACTCATTGCTAACAATGGCTCGATTCAGGTACATTTAGAACTTCTTGTCACTTTTACTGTGCAAAAACACTATTATAATGTACTTGCATACTTTTGACTGAGCAATCGTCCAATCAGTATCAGAGGATTCTCTTATCTTACATCTATCTAAGCTCTAATTGGAGAGGACGGTGAGACAAAAAGTATGTGATTGCATTGGTCACAGCTTTGATCTTCGAGCTGTAATTACTTACCATATAAGTATAATAGTGTAACATGATTTTGCCGTGATACAAATATATTTGCATCTGTATTTACCACAGATGACTCCCACATAATTCAGAGATTTGCCTGTCTCTCGTAAGGAGTACGCTCAGGCTCCTCAACTCTCCCATATTTCCCGTCAAAAATCTTATGGCATATTCCCCAACTTCTTAGAAAACACTGTAACTTATTAACCAATTTCGTTGGTAAATAATGCCTCAACATGACATAACTGACGCATTTTTTCCTGCTTACTGAAAATTTTGAAAATACACTTTGTCTACGTCGTTTTGGCACGTTAGCCAAAAGAAAGACGCCCCTTTTGGCCGCAGTTATTTCCTGTAATTCTCCGGTCAAATTTGCAGGACTTTAATAATTCACTTTTTCTCGGTATTTTTTCATGTTTTAAAAGGGAAATTATGCGAATCATGTCTTAAAACTATTCATCATTGTCACAAGCACGATCATGAACATCCTTACAGAACTAGTTTTGGGAAATTGCACAGTTTTCGATTGATGACGTTTTGACAACATAGTGGGAACACGCATAACAGCGTGGCTACACACTGTTAACTTCGAAATTTGCGTTTCCTGAATAGTGCTGTGGATTCGTCTCTCTCCTATCACGGTTGATGTGGAGTGTCGGAGCCAAAGGTTTGATAATCTTTGCAAAAGCAACAAGAAGGTCTAACCATTTGTACGGGTAATAATACTCAAAGGCAGCACCTCAATTATTTAAAAACCCTGAGAACTGGCCCAGCCGGGGCTCGAACCCCGACCTCCTGCACGAAAGACCTACCATCAACCAACTAAGCCAAGCGCTAGTTGGAATTTTTCATTTTAAATTTTTTAATTTACTTTGTAATAAAGGATATCAAAGAAATCCCTAACGATCTCAAAGCTCTGTACAAGACAGTTTGGGAGATCAAACAGAGAACTTTAATCGATATGGCCGCAGATAGAGGAGCCTACATCGATCAGAGTCAGTCATTCAATGTATTCATTGCTGAACCTACATTTGGAAAGCTTACTAGTATGCATTTCTATGGATGGAGAAAGGTACGATATCTTATTTGTATGGCATTATGGGTGGGGTAGAACTGCGGTGGTGGTTTTGTCGATTGGCTGCACTTATTTGATGCTGCCATTCTATGTAGGCAGCCTACAATTCCTTGCAAAAAGCTTGAAATCATATACCCCGTGAACCTTGTTAACAGAGAAACATAATTACCTATCGTACACAGGATACGTAGGTACATGCAATAAAAACAACCGTCGTTTTCTATATTTGTTCTGCCTTGAGGTTTACTACTTTTAGCTTAGTATCACTAAATTTAGCGATTTTCCCTAGGGGTAGATTTAACGGCTACTGGTTCAACGATTTTCGTTTGGAAATAACGATTTTTATTTACTACACCAGACCAACAACAACCCAAGAATACTAATTTTAGCGAGTAAATATTTAGCGATTTTGAGGAACTTGCTAAAATTCGCTAAATTATTTTGTCGCTAAAAATAGGAACCTTTAGGTATCTAGTCTTAGCAATTTTCCCAATGAACTGTTTTCGGCTCAGATGAGTTCCTAGTGGCATCCAGGAAACATTGCTCCGAGCAGTGGAAGGAAATTAAAAAAGCATCTTTTTGTTTATCAAAATAGCCTGGGGGTGTCATGCAAAGGATTGTTGCGTTCTAATTAACTGACTGCCTTTCGTAGATTCTAGAGTATGGATTTTGAGGATTTCGCAGTTCAATGTTTTTGAAGGATAAATAAATGTGTCCATTAACAATTTCAGGGACTCAAAACTGGCATGTACTATCTACGCAGCAAACCCGCTGCCAATGCCATCCAGTTTACCGTGGACCAGGTAGCTCTAGCCAAGAAGAAGGCTGAAGCCGAGAAGAGTCAGCCACAAAACACGACTGAGAACAAGACAAATGAAGACGACGAAAAGGCTCAAGCTATTGCAGCGTGTAGACGTGATAACCCCGAAGCCTGCGTCATGTGCAGTGGTTAAAGACTACGTTAACATATTTTGTAAAAAAGTGTCTTGTTTTATAACTGGAATATCAGATTTTCTATATCGAGGATATTTCCTAAGATCAATATTTTTCCTAGTAAACGTTTTGTACTCAACAGTAAACTATAGATATTTCAGCACCCTTTAAATTGAACATATACTCTGTATATTTTCCATCGTGTAAAAATTGTTGAAAATTTATTCCCTTGATCAATTGTGAGGTTTCCGTCGTGAAACAGTTTTACATAATTATATATATATTTGATAAAATAAAATTCCCAACGAACCTTGTTTTGTTTCAGTTTGCTTCAAATATGCAGACATTTTGTTTTAAGAGGAGATTTTTTTCAATATCGAGTAATCAATAGCTAAAAGTGCCAAAAACTACAGGCCCTTTGTGCAAATTTTAATTCAAATTTTCGTTTTGGATTAACACTCAATTCTATTTTGATCTTTTAGGAATTGATCTACTAAGATAATACCTGTTTAAAACAGTCTTTTGACTTGTACAAAGTGGTTATCTTGTATTTTTATTCAAATTTAGCAACTTTCAATCTGAATGTAAAGAATGGCATGGGAATTGAGCGGAAGAAGGCCTAAACGTTTTCTGTTCAAATTGTCACTGGATTAACACCATTCAATCAAAACCACTTTCAAACAACCTAAACTTTCTGAAAGTGATAACTTAAGCTTTGTACAACAGTTGTTCTTTAGCTAAATAGTTTTTGATACCCAATGCTTGAACGTGAAAAAATCTAAAAAGATTTTACGCTCCTTTTTGCCCTCGGGATCAGAGACTCATTTCCGACACTGAATTATTGCACAATGTATTTCAAAGTCTGCAAGAGAATTAAAACAGTTTGACAAAAACGGAGGGTAATAGCTAAATAGAAACAGGAAGGCCGGAATTTGAGTCTACTGAAGTACATATTAGTCTAGTACAATTCTGCTAATGGATTTTGCGAAAAATTAACGATTCTCAGGGTTCGTACGTGTCATGCAAAACCTGACCTGGAAAGTCATGGAATTTCATGACTTCGTTTTCAGGCCTGGAAAGTCATGGAATTTCGATTAAGGTCATGGAAAATGGCATGAGAAAAATTGGTAGCTTCATTTTAGGAAAAAAATTTTTCTACTGGAAATTAATTCCAGTTTCATGAAGTGTCGGCAAAATTTTGAAGTAAAGTAGTGATGGAATTTTGATATCCCAAAATTGTACGAACCCTTGCTCTGCAATTTATATAAGATTGCTTTTTGCGGGAATTAAGCCGGCGATACACGCTTGCAATGCAATTTTAGGGATTTTGTTGCGACGATGTCTCGCAACAAAAAAAAATTTGTTGCAGAAAGTTGACTGAAAGGTTGAACTTTTCTCTGCAACATTGCACGCTCGTACTGAATGTTGCAGAGTGATGATAGACATTGCAATTTTTCTCTGCAACAAAATCTAAAATTGCATTGCTAGCGTGAGAAAAAACTTCTTTTCTTTTTTCTTTTTTTTTTTTTTTTTTTTTTTTTTCCATTGTTGGGAATGATTTGATAAGAGAATTTGTAAAAATGTCGTAAAAGTAAGGGCGTTTTAGGTTGGGAAGGTCACGACCCACATAGTAGCTTGGCTGTAAAATTCATCAAACCTAAAGCATTTAGCGTCGATATCGATGGAATAGAAATTTATATGCGTTGGGTAAAAATAGAATTTGGTCATTGAAATCGGGAAATTCTATAGTTTACCAAGGTAGACCTTATTTACATTGTTTTCTTTGACACATTTGACTACGTATAAGCTATTCAGTTTTATTTCACGGGTTAGAAAAATACTATTTAGATTTAGTACAATTTCATGCGTATATTGACTCCACTAGTATTTGTCGACGGGCTGAGTAAAACCTAATGGTCAAATTACTACGTCACTCAATATGAAAGAGTACGGTCGACAACATTTATCCAGTTTCCATGACAACATATATTTGTTGTCAAACCTATTTTTCCTGAGGCCGATAAAAACGATTCCAAGGATAAGGGTACTTAAAGATGGCAAATCTCCCGTATTCTAAGACATAAATGAACCAATGTCGAATTGATTCCTGACTTGTCATAAGAGCTATGGTGTAACTGACTCGAGCGGGCTAAAGACATGCAATCGCGGTTTTAATGTATCCAACCATGAAAAACAATATCATACTGTAGTTCATCTTCATAATTAGATATTCTTAGCTTAATGATTACACCCAGCTTGGAAAAATTGAAAAAGCGAAACTGTTATCATTTTGAAAATTTACATTTGCAGGCCAAAATGTTTGCGTTGCAGTTATTTTTCGTCTTACCAATTGGTTTATTTTTTGGATATTTATTGACTTTTTAAATAAGACGCTTTACTGAAGAAGTAACCTTTAAAACCCTAAGCCTAACCCTAAAACTACCTTTAGAAAATTTAAATTAACCAGTGGGGGAGGAACAAAATTCAACACCTTTCTTTTTCACAAATTTCACCTTTCTTTTTCCCAAATTGTCAGTATTCGTGCTGCGACGAATGTATGAGCTTTCTCAGCCACATGAACTAATATTGTTTTAAATTACCAACTGTTTTCAATTGATTTTCCGCTTGTTCGTTCTTCATTTTGTGTGCATGATCGACAAATAAGCCATGTTGATATTGGTTTGAGGGTCTACATTGACAGAGAGAAGACTACTTATTCTTGGCAAAATTATCATTTCATGGGTATCTTTTGGATTCAAGAAAATGACGTTTAGTTGAACCCCCTCACAGTGCCGGACAAAGCAGTTTTATAAGTCCTATAGAAATATCTTTAAAGCTAAAACCTTGGTTCTAGGGCAGATCATAGAAATTCTTATCTTCTCCTTTCTGTTTTTCTTTAATTTGTCTTGATTTGTGGATATTCCATATTTGCCAAAGAAAGCAAACACTATACCCAGTTCAGTCTCCAGCCACTCTCTTCCATGAAGATAATGTCGGGCGATTCGTTTTATTTATTTTCTTGTTAACATGTATTGCTTGGGCTAATTTATGGACTGATTGTCTAATTTACGCGAAAAGTTATGAATCATTAGAGTAAATAATATTATCACGAGGAAAAACTAGTTCTAACTCGCCTCACTTTATCACTCCATTAACGGTATCCTAGCAACAGCGACCTGCTGGCACTACAAAAGCTGTTAAATGACGAATCGATGTCGCTGTAAATTAAAATCTAATAAAAAGTTATATAAATATCATGTTTTTATACGCAGTCCAGAATTTGTCGAAAGGTTTTGAGATGTTTTGGTTAAAAAAAAACTTCAAGTCGCTTGATATCGAGTATATTTGTTTTACACATACAGTATTGACTATATTCCTAGATACAGTATGCAAATGACTGGCGCCATGAGATCACAGCTGCATACTTGACTTACTAAACTTAGGCTGCAACTGAAATATTGGTAGCCCGATTAAAATTTTGTATTCAAACTTTGAATTCAATCATCTAAACATATGATTCAAAATTTTTATTTTTTTGTACAGGTACAGTAAAATATTCTAATTTTTTACGATGGTTCAAATTTACTCGTCATTGTTTGTGGAAGCGTCGATTTTCTAGATCTATATTTATCCGTGCTTGATTTGAATAACTTTATTACAACAAAAGCTAGCTATTTCAGTTGAATTCAAAATGTTTGATAAAGAAACAACCTTCTTTTGAATGGAGCACTTTAGGGATTAGGGATCTTCGAGCGACGTACGTATTTCGAAATAGGAATACACGGAATAGTCACTTCAAATCACTTATTCCAGAAAAAAAGAAAATAAACAATTGCTTCGTGTATATTTATCATAATAAAACAAGGAATTTTTCATTTTACTATGTAAAACTACCACTGCAGCGATTTATGGCTTTTGTACTGTCAAATCAAACAAAATGTCTTCCTTAAATGTGATCATGATGTCCAACTCCGGCGAAGGACAGAAGGATATTTGACAAAAACAGCGATAATTTACAGTAAAGCCATTTGCTGTATGCTGCAGTCGGTTAATACTTTTGGTATCAAATGCAATTAGGTGAGATTATGTGGAAGGAATAGTGTAGGATGAAACACACGAGGAATCAATCTAAGGCTTAAAATTTGTCGAGAGCTTTCTTTAGTTCCTGCTGTGAAGCATTCAGTTGTTTGCGACAACTACACAGGTATCCAACAAGGCCTGATTTCACAACTATTTCAGCCGAACTTTTATCAAAATACAGAAAAATAAACCACGCTTATTTTGTTTATGTTTCAAATGGTATTCTATATTTTAGACTCAAATTTGTCAAAATAATTAACGTGCTCTAGCCGTTTGCTTCACGAAAATGAGCCCCGGCACACCTGCTTGACCAGCTTTTAATTTATTGTCTCCCGGGCGAAACTACTAGCTTTCATCATATTTTGAGATCAAAAAGTTCAGTTTTTGTAACTTAACTTTCGCATTTTCATCAAATATCAACTAAAAATTCTGGGTTTTGGTTGGGGAAGAAGATCAAACTATCTTTATATATATTCAAACTATCTTTATATATAATTGGTTTTTCTTTTGTAGAAAGCTGCTTAACCATTAAACAAGAGAAACAATCATTATTAAACTCGTCGAGTGTCATTTTTCATTTTTCAAATGACAATTTGCACTTTATATTTTGTGTTTTATTACTGCCTTGCCAGTTGTTAAAGTGTGTGTTGTGTGGGCTGAAATTGTTCAATTTACTGAAAGTTTGACCATCAAAACATTTCTCCTCATTATTATTCCATACATCACTCGTACATCTCTCGGGAACATCCGGCCTTCGATTACTGATACAAAATACGCTAAACTTAAAGGATTTTTATTTGCTGGCTACAACATAAATTATCCAAGCCTCTAATACGCAATTTCGCTACTCACATGACATTATGTGTCCAAGGAGAAGTTGTCAGAGCTATCCATATGTCAGTAGACTATCTATTTAGCATACGCCGCCATGACTACCAAACTAAGCGGCTTTAAGTCAACTTCGATTAACATTCATATACAACTCTAAATAGATATTGTTTGGTTCGTTTTCACATACGTCGAGAGGAAACTCATATAATTTTCAAGTAATTGAAATCTTTCAAGTTGAATGCTGGTTATGGCGTCTGCCTTTGGTGATCAATCCTATCCAAAACTTCCTCCGATACGAAAAGGCTCAGTCAAAGAAACACAAGCAGTTGGAAAAGATAAAACAAATGTTGTTCAACCCTCGAGTTTCAATCGAGAAACTCATGGTCTTGTACGTCTTCCGCCGATAATTCGAGTTGATGGTTCGGCTCCTTCGCCAGAACTCACCATAAATTTTCATGACAACTCAACAGAAAATATTCCAGAAAATGTTTCTCCAGAAAACTCTCCATCGAAAATTTCTTCGCGATTTTCAAGCCGAGTCAAAAAAGAGGAACACGTGAAAAATAACTCTGAATCTCGACACAAAGAGATAGGTCGACGAGGGGAGCAAACCAAGCGACAAATTACAAACGAAACAACAAGTAACTCTAACACAGTCGTAAGAGATTTACATCGGGATCCAGATGACATTCGGCGTCCTTCGATTTCACATTATGAAATAGATCAGATGTATGGCTACCCTCGCAGAGGTTCGAAGCCGGCATCGCTCCTTACTACTCACCAAAGTGACCATAAACGAAGACGTGGTAGTCTAATCATAGCTGAACCAGAAAAACTTCACCGTGGAAGACGCCTGGCTAAATCATCTCCAGAACTATCTTCCACTAGAAAACAATATGGATCACCTAAGAGAAGCGATAAAGGACGTATTACAGCGGATTTAGACTCGGTTCATTCCGTTGCTGGCGACTTTTTTGCAGTCGAAGATCATGATAAAGGAAATTCACCGCAGGCGGGAAAAGGGAAGATTGCTAATAGAAACTTTACACAAAGGCATAGCTATAAGAGTAAAGGGGAATTCCAACAACCGAAAAGTAGTCCATGCACACCTATTGTACAACTGGTAAGCGAAGAGAACGAACCCACGAGTTCACCACGTGAATTTCGTAAATCTCTTGGAGACATCACCAGCAATGTTGGAGCTATACGAGAAAGAAAATTCTCAATAAATTCGAAGAAGAAGTTACCTATAAAAGAAGGGAATGGTCGGGAAAGTTTGATAATAGAAGGAAAAACGTGTCCACAGAATGAGCGCTTAACGGCACGAGCTTCGTCACCTCGACCACCTTTAATTAAGAAAGACAGTTTCTTGAGGGTGCCTCAGTCGCAAACAAAACGGGACTCGTTATACGATTTACAACAAATTCTCTCATTACTGAGCTTAGAAAATATGTCAGACAAGACAAACTCAAAACAAGCAGTATCTTCATCTGTGTACGATCTTAGGGAATTTCTCGAGATGTCACGGTTAGCGACTGAAACTGCGTCCTCTACTAGCAACGTAGAAGACGCACATCGAAAAGAACATGCCAAAGACGGATCCAATGTTTCTACACTTGGTGTGGAAAATCCCGAACCTAGGAGAGGATCAACTTATGATCTTATGGAGTTCCTAAGTCTCAATATGTCCGTGATAAAGAAAGCTGGAAAGGCGGAACAAAGTGAGGGAGAGGCGCCCGCTGCTCCCCCGCAATTTCTTTTTCCAGGTCCAAACGAAGCGGGAACGGAATCTCGAGATGTGAGAAGATCCTCCGCTTATGATTTGATGGAATTCTTATCATTAACTCGTCAAAGTGACGATATCTTAAAAACTGGTTCAGAAACAAATCCTTCAAAACCAGCGATTTCAATATCGGTTCCTCCACAATCCCTAAACCAGGAAACACCTAGAAAAGGATCGATTTATAATTTGGAGGAATTCTTGAATTTGTCTCGAAAAACTGCGTCGACAGCGCTTGAAACGGACACTTCTGCTCCTTCAAACTCCTTGCTGTCTCCACGTTTACCAGCAAGATTCAAGTTCAAACGAGAGTCAATCTATGATCTTCAAGAGTTTTTAGGAATTCTTCAAAAAGAGGCAGACGTAAAGCGTCTACCGGGTAATCCTACAGAAAGAAGTTACCCAAATGACGAAACTCCAACTGAACAAGTGAACCGAAACTTAGTCAAAGAGAATTCTATCGACGCAGATTTTTTAAAGTCCTCAGAAGAACCACACAAAAGCCGCTCCCTTTCCATCTATGACTTGCGCGAATTTCTCTCTCTTTATCAATCACAATCTAACGTCGGGGGACAATCGCGGAGGAAACCGTCGCAAATTTCTCAGAGTTCAATCATGATAAACGTCTCTGAAGATGAGTACGGTAATGGTAGCGTGGACGATGTGTTTTTGGCAGTGCCAGTTGAAGCTGGAAATTCTGGACGAAAACGAAGTTCAGTGGCTTCAGCTGCTGAATTAAATGAGCTTCTTAATATTATTAACGATACTACAAGAAGAAAGAGCATGAGTGACCGTGGTACGCCAAGTCCCGTTTCCCGCCACGACTCCGGTGGCGGGAAATCACTGTACGATCTTGGGGAATTTCTGTCTGTCCTAAATTCCGATGATTCCCCACTGAGAAGGAGATTGTCTAGTGTTTCTGACAGAGGAAGCCGTTGTCCCTCTTCTCTTTCACGAAACGATTCAAGCGGCGGAAGCTCTCTTTACGATCTGGAAGAATTTTTAGCGGTTTTGAACGAGCAAAGCCCTGGACAAGGGAGAGAAGGAGTCGAAAGGGCCGAAGGACATTCAAGTGAAGATATTATCATTCCTGTACCCCAATTACCACCACGAATCGAAAGAAATGGGAACGGACATGTTGGAACCTTAGATTTATCAGGAAGTGGCCGAGTAGATAGCATTGCTGAGGCGAATGGAAATAATTAATGATGAACGTTAGAAACATTTTCGGAGACCCAGGGCGTCAGGGGGAGAGAAGAGGAAAATTAATTTACCGGTTTTTTTGGGCCTCGAGAAAATGGTAAGGAACTTGTCAGAAATTGCCCATTTTTTCATGACCCTCCCTTTTCACGGGATCAAAAAGTTATGACCCTCCCCGATTTTCCACGCCCTCCCTCTGCTAATTTCTGGCAAGTTCCTAATAACATGGGATAGACCGTTTTCGAATTTGCATGACTGACCACGTAACAATAGATTCAAGTCGAGGTTGGGGTTTTCAAATCCATACAATTACTGTTTTTTGTCTACTCCAGTTTCGACTTGAATCTATTGTGGATCCATTGTTTCGTGGTCATTGAATTAAGAGGAGATTTGTTTTCACGTTCAAGCATTGGGCAACAAAATTTCAGCTGAAGAATAACAGTTGTATAAAGCTAAAGTTCTTACTTTCAGAGAGTTTAGGTTGTTTGTAAGTTGTTTTGATTGAAAAAAAAAGTAGGATAAAAATGTTATTCCAAAGAGAAAATTTGAATCGAAAATGAGGTTTTAGGCCTCTATAGCTTAATTGCCATATAATTTCTTACATTCAGCTTGAAAGTTGTTAATATAGATTTAAATAAAAATACAAGATAACCACTTTGTATATACAATTCAAAAGACTGTTTTAAACAGACATACTATCTTAGTAGATCAATTCCTAGCTGATAAAAATAATATTTGAGTGTTAATCCAAAACGAAAATTGGAATTAAAACTTGCTTGAGGGTCTAGTTTTTGGCACTTTTAGCCATTATTACTCGATATTGAAAAAAATCTCCTCTTAAAGCGATTTCGAAAAAGGTCTATGTTCTTCAGTTTCCAGTTTCTCAGTGTGTGTGAACCCGGGACATTGTCTCTGACTCGGTTAACACTGAATTGAAGTTTCGATATTCCTTTTTAAGAAAAAAGCTACTCTGACTCATTCCTGTCGATACTCTCTTTTACGAACTATACTAAGCAATTTTTCCTGTTTGTACACAGTTCACATATTGTCACTCCCTTTTTCGAACCAAGCTATTATATTTCGTGCCAGAAAGAGAAGGGATTTAGATGTTTTTAAAAGAATCCTGAGGGCTTAAAGTGCTTTATATCCTACAGCATTGTCTCATTCGAGACTCTATCCATAACTTCCACTAAGGCTACTGGTTTAGATTCGGTCTGTAATGATAACAAAAAGCTAAATGAATTAACAATATCCATACACAAAGCAGCTTAGAGAAAACAAACTTTATACTGTAAATATTCACTTGATCGCGATTTTGCGAGTCTAGTGCCCTTTGTAAATGAATGCGAGTCCCGGAAAATACATGAAAATAAACAAAAAAGAACTATGAGTTTAATAGGTGTAATACTTAAAAATGAGGAGAATTCCTGCAAAAGTGAATGTAAACAATTCTATCATCGCAGGCATCGCGGAAGGCTGGTCCTTAGTAGTAATTCAGACAGAACATTTGAAGGCTGCCTTGGGAACTAATGCTCAACCGAAAGTATTTGTTCCTGTTTTTTTCAGAAATTAATTGAAATTGTTGCCAGAATAGACAAATGTTCGTTTCCACCCAATTCAACGTCTTTGGGAATGAGAACTTTTGTTTCCACATGATATCGAAATGCAAAAAAAAAGAATCTTATTTCCAGACGTTTCGAATTGGGTCAAAAACGTACATAGCAACGCGTTAGCCGATTTGGTCTAATGTAGTTTCTTCCCGAAACCCTTTTTATGAAAGCTATGGTGTAAAGGTTTACTACATTAGTGTTCATCTGCGAAGTCAAGTTATTTTAGAAAAAGAGTGGTTCAATTCTAAAGGATTAATAAAGATCTCAAAAGGATTTTCAGGATTAGGTCGAAATGATTGAATGAGATTAAAGTGCTGAAGCACAAATTAAATCCAAATGGAGTAAATTATCAAAACTTGTTCAGTTTGGGAAGTGAGGAATCTGACTTTGTGTTTTTATTTACTTGGATGTATTGCCAAACATAGCATACTCTAGCTATATAATATAAAAAAAAAATCTATCTCAGAAATGTTTAGCTTTATTGTCATACTCCCGTTTTCGACAAAATGAATTTTCTTCACGGAAATTTTTTTCATGCATATGAATCTCTCGGTTTATGTGTTGACCAAACTCTCCAAAAATTTAAAGCTCTTAAGTGGCTAATATTCATATAGTCATCTACCGATATTATTCCTTTTGACAAGAAAGGCAGAAAGTTTTTGAAGCGTATATAGATGTTAATGTATGTTTAGAAACAAACGACATCTGCAGCGACCAAAAAATGACATCCAATCTATATAACAGGCTGATCAATAAAACGTTTTCAATTCATATTTAATAGCAGAACCATTTGTATACCAATACATGTCTAGGTGTCAAAAAGCCGTTAACCCTTTATTCAAATGAGTAGTCAAATGCTATTCATTTTTCTTCCAAAAAGGTCTAACGATTATCATCGGAAAAAGAATGACGGTTCGAAACGGAAATGAACTTTGCTAAATTGACGCGGGTGGAAATTTCGTAGGGAACTTAAGTAAATTTGTCAAATTCTAAGATAAAGTAGAATGAATTTACTGATTAACTTGGTTTCTAAAGTGGCTGTCCTGCCGGAAAGGATAAAATGGCCGCTGTTCAGGCTTCCGACAAAAATGGTCGTTATACATAGTTTCTGTTACAGAGAGATGGTCGTTATAAAGAGGAGTGTCCATTGTAGAAAGGTTATATTACAGAGGATGGCCACTAAAATGAGATGTTCTTTGTAAAAAGACGGTCTATGTAGAGATGTAGTTATTCAAGAGAGATGTACCCTGGACACATGTCACTTCTTTCGATGTTGCGCGCAACTGATAGCAAAATTGTGGAATTCGTTCATCTTTGGAAGTGATGTGCACAGTCCCTGCAAAGCACTATGTGTTTTACTTCTGAAGCTGACGCTGCTTGCAGCAATTTGCATGGTGTAAACATGCCTGCATCGTAGCTCGATCGATCATCCAATGAAATGTGCGTTAGTGTACTTCATTTGTCTTAGAGTTAGGGACCAGGCTATTAATGGACATGAAGTATCTACCGAAATGTGATTCTTACGACCGCTGGCTTTGATGACGGTGACTAAGGGTGCGCTTCAAATTTGATTCAGTCGGATCGCGAGCTTCTCATTTCCTGTGACATTTTAAACTAGAGACTCATATTTTGAATTGGATGGAATTTTCTAGCGAATAATGTTTTTTGATTGAAGTTTTTGATTAATAAAGCATCAAAATATTTCAACTCAATCTTCCATGTCAACCAAGTAATCAGTAGCCATGCCCACGCAAATCATGCAGGAAAAGATGTGTCGCGCCTTTGTTTGCCGGGCCTTAAAAAGATGTCTAGAATGATGTATCTTAAAAAGATGTTTAGAGTGGTGCCCCTTCAAAACGAAGTTTGTGATTTGTTGAAGTAACAAAGAACGGTAAAACAAAACAAAGATAACAAGTAGAACAAAACACATTTTTTGTTTATATTTCAACAAATCAAAAGCTTCGTTCTAACGGTAGTAGTCTACCCGTGTTCAGCTAGTTGTTAGCCAGTTTCGTGCGCCTGCGATATTCTGTCCTGTGCGGGAACATGCCAAACCTCGACTTGCGTCTCGTAGCCAAGCCGAAATGCTGCTGCAAAAAAATCCTCGACTATTCCACATAGCACGACTTATCGCTACTTACAAAAATGAGGTGCTCCCAGCTTACTGAATATTTAAAGAAGGTATATATTAAGGAAAAAAACCATTTCAGTGCATAAATAGGGACGCAAGAAAACCATTTCAGTGTATAAAACACTAATTGCGCAAAAAAAAAACATTTCAGTGTATAAAATACTATTCAACGGAAGAAAACCATTTCAATGCATGAAATAAAAATTGCGCAGAAAACCATTTCGATGTATAAAATACTAATTGCGCAAAAAAACCATTTCAATTTATAAAATACAAATTGAACAAGAAAACCATTTCAGTGTATCAGATACTAATTGCACAGGAAAACCATTTCAGTATATATAATACTACTCAACGGAAGAAAATCATTTCAATACATGAAATAGTAATTGCACAGAAAACCATTTCGATGTATAAAGTACTAATTGCGCAAGAAAATCATTTCGATGTATAAAATACTGATTGCGCAAAAAAACCATTTCAGTGTATAAAATACAAATTGCGCAAGAAAACCATTTCAGTGTATAAAATAATAATTACGCAGGAAAACCATTTCAGTGTATATAATACTACTCAACGGAAGAAAACCATTTCAATACATGAAAGTAATTGCACAGAAAACCATTTCGATGTATAAAGTACTAATTGCGCAAGAAAACCAATTCAGTGTATAAAATACAAAAAAATTGTGCAAGAAAACCATTTCAATGAATAAAAACTACTCAACGAAAGAAAACCATTTCGATGTATAAAATACTAATTGCGCAAGAAGACCATTTCAATGAATAAAAGACTAATTGCGCAAAAGAAAATTCAAAGCATAAAATACTAATTGCGCAAGAAAACCATTTCAGTGCATTAAAAAGTACTGAACGCATTTTAACCAATCAAGTGTTAAATTCATTTTCTTTGCACAGACAGCGAGACGAATAATTCAACCACCTTGCTACACCTGGTTTATTAGCTAATCGCGATCGGTAAAGTCAACTAAGTGACATAAGGATTTGTCTCAGTCATAAAACTACCGGTCATATATCGTTAATACATGATAGTGAAGATATTGGCATACATAACAATTAAAACTAATCCTTGCAGGAGGTGCGCTCTGACGTACAGCTGCACGTACGAGCTGACGTACGAGCTCATTTTAATTCTGTCAGTAAAATAACTTGTGAATCTGAGTGTGCATACCATACAGCTGGTCAATAATTGGTGGCTAGTTCCATAAAAGCGCTGCTGCAAACTGAAAGTTTCTTTACTACTGGTCTTGCAATTACCATTATACAATTCACTAATACCCTACACCTCTCTATACCGGCCACTTCTACACAACGAACACATTATCTTGTCCGCCCTGGTTGGTCGTTGTAGAGAGGTTCGACTTTAGTTAATCGCAATAACTACCAGTTCTATATAGTTAAGATGTTCAGAATGATCACCAACAGAACTAAGCCTCGCATGGGGTACGCAACTGCACATTTACAAGTTTTTAATTCTGTAAAATAACTTGTGAATTTAGTTGAAAGTGTTTGCCACTCTGCATACCAGCCATCACAAAAGAGAATGGAAAGTGCCATCCCTCTAAGATTTCCTGAAAGAATAGAGAATAGGGAATTGATGTAGACTGATAGAGAATAAAAAATAATAATTAGCCACTTTCATACCGTGAAGACTGGGTACGAGTCCCTTAAACTTTGATGATGGCAACACAAAACTTATGTAGTCAGAAAGAGCACATCGAACTGTATATAATCCCGAGGTTTGATGTTAATCGGATATACATTGAAAGAGATACAGCAGTTCAAACATGCTAGATTGTACAAAGAAATGTATGGTTGTAGGGACAGTGTCGATATTTGTCACCTCACCATACATTTCTTTGTAAATTCTACCATATTAGAACGGCTGTAAAACGTTCAATATTGAACCATTAACACATCAACTTCGGGATGTTTGCAAAGCTCGATATGCTCTTTCTTTCTAGGTGAGTCTTGGTGTTGACATTATCAAATTTAGGGACTCAGTCCCAGTCTTCACGGTATGAAAGTGGCTAATAGGAAGCTGCATTTATATTACATTATATTCTTATTAGAGTGGTTTTCATAAACCCGTGAAATAGATACTAAACTAAATTGCGGAATTCGTTCATCTTTGGAAGTGATGTGCACAGGCCCTGCAAAGCACTATGTGTTTTACTTCTGACTGACGCTGCTTGCAGCAATTTGCATGGTGTAAACATGCCTGCATCGTAGCTTGATCATCCAATGAAATGTGCGTTGGTGTACTTCATTTGTCTTAGACTTAGGGACCAGGCTATTGATGGACATTATTTAAAACAAATTAAACGAAGTATCTACCGAAATGTGATTCTTACGACCGCTGGCTTTGATGACGGTGACTAATTGGGTGCGCTTCAATCGCGAGCTTCTCATTTCCTGTGACATTTTAAACTAGAGACTCATATTTTGAGTTGGATGGAACTTCTAGCGAATAATTTTTTTTGATTGAAGTTTTTGATTAATAAAGCATCAAAATATTTCAAGTCAATCTTCCATGTCAACCAAGTAATCAGTAGCCATGCCCACGCAAATCATGCAGGAAAAGATGTGTCGCCTTTGTTTGCCGGGCCTTAAAAAGATGTCTAGAATGATGTATCTTAAAAGATGTTTAGAGTGATGTATCTTAAAAAGATGTTTAGAGTGGTGCCCCTTCAAAACGAAACTTGTGATTTGTTGAAATAACAAAGAACGGTAAAACAAAACAAAGATGACAAGTAGAACAAAACGCATTTTTTGTTTTTATTTCAGCAAATCACAAGCTTCGTTCTAACGGTAGTAGTCTACCCGTGTTCATCTAGTTGTTAGCCAGTTTCGTGCGCCTGCGATATTTTGTCCTGTGCGGGAACATGCCAAACCTCGATGGGCGTCTCGTAGCCAAGCCGAAATGCTGCTGCAAAAAAATCCTCGACTATTCCACATAGCACGACTTATCGCTACTTACAAAAATGAGGTGCTCCCAGCTTACTGAATATTTAAAGAAGGTATATATTAAGAAAAAAAACCATTTCAGTGCATAAATAGGGACGCAAGAAAACCATTTCAGTGTATAAAATAATAATGACGCAGGAAAACCATTTCAGTGTATATAATACTACTCAACGGAAGAAAACCATTTCAATACATGAAAGTAATTGCACAGAAAACCATTTCGATGTATAAAGTACTAATTGCGCAACAAAACGAATTCAGTGTATAAAATACAAAAAAATTGTGCAAGAAAACCATTTCAATGAATAAAAACTACTCAACGAAAGAAAACCATTTCGATGTATAAAATACTAATTGCGCAAGAAGACCATTTCAATGAATAAAAGACTAATTGCGCAAAAGAAAATTCAAAGTATAAAATACTAATTGCGCAAGAAAACCATTTCAGTATAAAATACTAATTGCGCAAGAAAACCATTTCAGTGCATTAAAAAGTACTGAACGCATTTTAACCAATCAAGTGTTAAATTCATTTTCTTTGCACAGACAGCGAGACGAATAATTCAGCCACCTTGCTACACCTGGTTTATTAGCTAATCGCGATCGGTAAAGTCAACTAAGTGACATAAGGATTTGCCTCAGTCATAAAACTACCGGTCATATATCATTAATACATGATGGTGAAGATATTGGCATACATAACAATTAAAACTAATCCTTGCAGGAGGTGCGCTCTGACGTACAGCTGCACGTACGAGCTGACGTACGAGCTCATTTTAATTCTGTCAGTAAAATAACTTGTGAATTTTATAAAAATTATCTGAGTGTGCATACCATACAGCTGGTCAATAGTTGGTGGCTAGTTCCATAAAAGCGCTGCTGCAAACTGAAAGTTTCTTTGCTACTGGTCTTGCAATTACCATTATACAATTCACTAATACCCTACACCTCTCTATACCGACCACCTCTACACATCGGACAAATTATCTTGTCCGCCCTGGTTGGTCGTTGTAGAGAGGTTCGACTTTAGTTAATCGCAATAACTACCAGTTCTATATAGTTAAGATGTTCAGAATGATCACCAACAGAACTAAGCCTCGCATGGGGTACGCAACTGCACATTTACAAGTTTTTAATTCTGTAAAATAACTTGTGAATTTAGTTGAAAGTGTTTGCCACTCTGCATACCAGCCATCACAAAAGAGAATGGAAAGTGCCATCCCTCTAAGATTTCCTGAAAGAATAGAGAATAGGGAATTGATGTAGACTGATAGAGAATAAAAAATAATAATTAGCCACTTTCATACCGTGAAGACTGGGTACGAGTCCCTTAAACTTTGATGATGGCAACACAAAACTTATGTAGTCAGAAAGAGCACATCGAACTGTATATAATCCCGAGGTTTGATGTTAATCGGATATACATTGAAAGAGATACAGCAGTTCAAACATGCTAGATTGTACAAAGAAATGTATGGTTGTAGGGACAAATGTAAACTACTCTTTCATAATGTAGGGGAGTAAAATGAGCGCACCGTCGACCTCAGGTTTGTCAGTTGAATTACTGTTACGAGTTATCGACGTTAAACATGGTCGCTTTACTTTACTTTACTTTACTTTATGTACCTACCAACGGCTCACCCTGGGCTAACCCTGGGCTAACTGTAACCAGGGAGATATATGGGGTATTACAGGGGGTTTGAACGCTAACATTGTCCCTGGGGTCGGGAAAATAATGCTTGACTTCGTTTTCGTTAGAAAATTTAGGGTGGGGAATATACTGAAAATTTTTACCTTTTTCCTACCAAGGGAATCACGCAGCACTCTAACCAAGAGATTTTGAAAACAAAGATTCCCCCCTCCCCAGTAAAAATCATGAAGACTGATTCTAGTATTTTACACCCCCCCTCCCCCCACCCCCACCCCACCATGGTTAGCCCGGGGTTAGCCCCCGCCAGCCTGGAGAGCCGCTGATAGGTGCATAATGACGTGTGAAATAGATGTCACGCAACGCTGGTATCTAGCTCAACAGCGTGTGTAGAAGAACAATATGGCTGGGCAGTTGAATCGGAACATCGCCTTCGACCTAAGTACAACCTATAAAGATCTGTTAGGAATGACATTTTCAGCTACATATAAAGGAATCTGCGAGATGCAACAAACCCCAAATGTAAGAGAGGTCCTTGAAGTAGATTATCAAAATCCTTTCGCCGCAGTGCTCAAGGTTAATTATCAACGCAGCTGTTCTGGCTAAATATGGTTCTATGGTATGGAAAGGAATCACTGGCCCAGAGGATAGCGTGTTCTATATTCATTATCAGGTGTGGGCAGAACCAGTCTTCAATGGGACGTTGTTTCTTAACTCCACATATATGTTCAAAATAGTACAGACAAAGGTCTTTTCATGTCCAGTAGGCACTTTTGACTATGGAGTGAGCATAAAGGTTGTTCTTGATCAGGGAACATACTATACTACCAAAACCGTGTTGCCTTTATGGTGGTGAAAGTCGTTAGCTATGTTCAATTCAACACCTGAATAAAAAACTGCTTGATTTTCGAACCCTTTCAAGATGAACTTTGGAACTTTAATGGAGAAATATACATATATACGATCAATACGTATCTCGACAAACCTCTTTGAGCTAGTCAAGTAGCTTTCATATATCGCATCTATTCTTCTATGAACAGAACAGAACTATATAGCATGCCTTAATTTTGTGTTAAGTTTGTTCTTATTGACTAAAATCAAGAAGTTTTTATTGTAAATTTACAAGTTAATTGCACTTCAAATATATAATTAGTTACAGACTTAAACACAAGTGCATGCAGGTTGATTTCGCATATCAATCATCTGTATCTCTATGGCAACCATAGTCTGGCTCCGCCCTCTCCCCAAGTTTAAAAAACCGCATACTTAAATCCTTTTTTTTTCGAAGGAATGGCTCAAACAAACTGAAGGATAGTAAAATGTGGTTGCATGCGCAGACGAGTGCAGAGTACTAGTCCGGCAATATCACTGCAAAATTTTCCCAAATGCGTATTATTAGCTGGGAACCAACTGGAACAATATTGTTGATATAAAGTCTTATTATTTTTACTGTGAAAACCATCTAACATGTAACATCTAACACTTTTTACTGTGAGAACCAGCTAACATCTAACCTCTTACAGCATATAAGGAAAGTCGAAATGCGTCCGCAGTGTGTCTGTCCTCTTATTGACACACTCGAATCATCCAATCAGATTGTGAGATTAGCATCAAGTGTTGAAAAATTTATATTGTTATGATGGAGAATATTATTCGCTCTGTCGAATTCTTTTATCGTGGCACTCATCATCGGGCGTGTTGTCAGGAGTGTGTCCTCCAATCAACGTGCTCCATATACCCCGCCACTGATGCCTATCCGAAGTCTCCTCAGCTCCTGCTTTGTTCCGCCAGAGTAGCTAGTGACAAAGGATCTGACGTAAGACAGCCTTGTGGAATTGGGGTTGAGTTCCCAGAGTATTGGGTGTGGGCATGGTCTTGGGTGTGGGTACATACATAAATGATATTAACTGATATTTATTTGAACTCGTCCAAGTTAATGTCGCTTTGCTCGATCACTATTTGGAACTTTAGGTCCGAGGTTTGAAATTGCCCATGTGCGCTTTTTTATAGTGACTCGTAGTTGATTTCCGTTTTTTAGGATGTAAGTTATAATCTACGTACCAGCCTACGATTCAGTAGCAAGAACGTGCACAGGGCCGGCAATTTTAAAACACGTACATGTTGTCGTACATTCACTGACTAACAGTCAAACCCTCACCTTTCTGTGTACTTTCATACCAACGAATACCTGAGGCTTTCCCTCTAGGGGAAAGATAAAAAGGAAGCCTTTGATCGCATAGTAATTTAATGTGTGCTTGTAAAAACCGATCGTCGGCCATCCTCGGGGTCCAGAGTGTCTCGAACATTTATGACCCGACGATGATCGCCTGCCAGACAAACCCTTTAAAAGCATAAGCAATTTTTGTAGAGAAGTTTTCGGAAGTCTTTATGGTCGGAATTGCCAAAATTTACAGCGATATCGTTCTTTAAACCTGCTTTAGTTTCCACCCGTTACATTTATCAACAGGAAACTAAATGATTCTTAGCTGTTGAACTTTTACCGGCAGTAACCGATTAAATTGTTGTACAAATTAATATTTTCACCACGTACATTGCTATGCCACTTCTGTCATTAATTCCATTTAGTCTAGTCAGCTCACATGTGCAGTCGTAACAGTTATGGGCTCCTG